>UESW01001328.1:223240-334489 GCA_900491605.1 Calamus simplicifolius
ATTTTCTCATTTGAACACTGAAAATGATGCTGGAATCCACAGCAAGCAGTACATTTTTGTTTTGGGACTCTTCGTGAGTCAATACTCATTGACAGGATATGATGCATCTGCACGTATGGTAATAATTATTCCTATAGTGTTTTGTTCCTTATCTTAGATATTAAATTTATCAACTACTATTTTCACAAATGATACATAACCAAGTAGATTTGTCATACTTTGCCTTTAACCCATCCAAATTCTGTTTCTTCTATCATAAGGAGATATCCTTTTTCACAATTTCCATCTTAATCTTCTCACATCTTTCCTGTCAAAAGTGTCCAAATTTAGATCTGATCTCTCTAAAGGTAATAAATCAATTTTGTTTTACTTTTGCTTGACCATGAGGTTGTTATTAACCATAGTCGTGGGCTCAGAGTGTAACTGATCTAAAGCCCAAAATACATTCATCTACTTTCATATACTATCAATTATTGTTGTCTCTTAAAATCTCATGATAATGTTAAATTGGTTCTTTAGCATATTTCTATAATTTTTTCTCCAGACAGAAGAAACTAAAAATGCAAACAAGAATGAACAAAACAAATAATAAGTGCAATAGGAGACGTCCGCTTACGTTGCTGACTCTTTTTGAGGCCTGCTCACGTTGCTGACGCTTTTAAAAAGCATCGCAATGTAAAAAGCGTTATGTTGCCAATGCTTTTTAGCATCAGCAACACTCTAGTTTCAAAAAGCATCAGAAAGAATTCTTTCCATCCCTAGTTTACTGATGCATTGCAAAGCTGTTGGGATCTGGTCATGCAGCGAAAGGCTAATTAAAAAATTAACCTTGAAATCTAATCAACCGAAACCTTAGACCCAAGACCCTTGATTATAATAATTAATTAGTCATGAAATGTAATATATATGTAAAGAAATGTACCTTAATACTTGGTGAAGAAAGAAGGAAACCGGTTATCCAATCTTTTCCCTAGGCGCCAAGTGTTCGCCCTCCAATGGTAATCCATACGAGAATTGATCAAAGATATGCTCACAAACTTGACTTAAACCTCATTTGGCTTTTTGACTTCTTGGCTTCCTCTTAGACCCTTTTACCCTTTTCTTAAGCCTAATAAAACTTGTATTAGGCTAAGAAAAGAATTATCCTAAATTGACTAAGGCTTGTAGGAAGGGGAGAGGGAGAGAAAAGACTCTTGTCTTAACAAGGATTGCTAAAAATTATCTGATGATATCCCATATGTGCCATCCCCTTTAAATAGTAAATGGGAAGACGTCAAATGAAGGGATACAACCCATTCCACATCCTTCTGAAAGGATATGAATTTTTAAATTCATTTCAATTTGAATCAAGGGACACATCGTTATAATTTTCAACACCTTTCTCCCTACGCGCGCCACACCTGATGGGATGCTTTTGGCATCCCATCTTAAATCAGATAGCCTTGATTTTGCCATGTGTCAAGATAAGGTTCTTCATGTTTATATGGACTCATAAATCCCCAAAAGATACGCCTTCTAGTGCCTTAAATCAGAAGGACTTTTAGACGCCTCTTGAAAATTCTGCACACAGTTTTCCTTCCAAGAGTCCCATGTCTCTTGGACTCTATTAATTCAACCTTATCCAATACAATAACATCAAGATAAGGTTCTCCACATTCAATGAACTTATAAATCCTAAAAAGATGACCTCCTAGTACCTTAAATCAGAAGGACTCTTAGGCGCCTCTTGAAAATTCTGAACACGCACAGTTTTCCTTTCGAGAGTCCTATATCTCTTGGACTTATTAATTTAACCTTATCCAATCCAATAAATGGTTGATCAGGTCAAAGGTTATCCCAAATTAATTCTAAAATTAATTTAGATCAATTAATTAAGCCGGTTCAAATCAATTTTGACCCAAATTGGAGCGATAGTTAGCCACATGTGCTAGCATGCTGATTGGCTAACCAATTGAATTAATTAATCTTATTAAAATGATTCTTTGACCAATTCCCTTATGTGTGTGACCCATTGGGTTCCTCATCTAGCCAGTAGTAGGTCTAGGTTTAAGTCGATTTAATTCGATTAGAAACTAACTAACCGAATTAGATCAAATCGTGCTAACCCTAGTTGCCAATTCGAACCATCTTTCAAATTGACTCATGAATTAAATGAATTAAATAAATTTAATTCATGAAAACCTACAAGACATGATTGATATCTAGAAATGTGTCATGCCTACCTAGAATATGAGAAATTTGATAAAATTATCAAAATATCCTTAGTGGCAAGTTACTATGCAATTCAATCCTTCGATCTCTCTTTATCCCGAATAAGTGATGGATATGGAAAAATGTCAAACCCTAACATTTTATTCATTTGAATCTCAAATCAATAATAAAGACTCGACAAATGAAAAATTAGAAACCTATTCTAATTTCATTTTGCTTTGATCAAAGACTTCTTGAGTCATCATATGATGAGATTACATGGGATTACTTTTCCTCTTACTAAGAATAATCGATTCCTTGTTGATCTACTCATAACCTTCATACACAATCCTTCATATCCATGAACATCCCGTATGACTTAGCCATGAATGAGTATGAACTAAAACATAGATTCATGTGCATAAGATTCTATGGTAATCTCAGGCCTAAGGATCACAACTTTCACTAAGAGAATCATCTTTTGACAAGTAAGATCTCCATAAGATGTTCTCAATGTGGATCAATTCAGTGAACTCATACCCTAATGAGAACCCGCATCCTTGTATTAGTGTCTCTACACAAGTGGCTGTGAGACCAACCACCCTCTTTATTGAGCATACATAAAATGTGCCAGTCTTACCGGTATCATCGATCCCCGACTCGATCCTTCGACTGGGAACATTTTAGATTAGAGTTTTTAGGAACTTAGGTCTCATCGTTATAAACTTCATCATAACCCTAATTCCATTGCCCTAACTTATGGGTTCATCATAATCTTAATAAATATAAGACACACATATGATGAATCAAAAAAAATCTTTTAATTAATAAAATATCGTACATGAGTTGAAAGAAATTAAAAATGCCCTTACATGATTGGCTTTTAGGGCACTATTCTTTCAGAAGCATTGGCATATTTTTTTTCGACGCTTATTAGCATCGAAAAAGGCTTTTTTTTAGCATTATCTTTCTCAGAATTGTTGTAGTGTAAGCCTAAGTTTAATTTCAATCATATACATCAATCCATCTATTTTGTGACTAAATCTTACACATGACTCTCAATGGTCATCTTCTTCAACTATCCATAAATCCCAACTTACCTCTTTCTGATACAACTTATTGGAAGAGAGATAGAGAGGAAAAGAAAAGAAAAAAAAAAGCTCCAATATCACTTGTTGAAGAAGAAATGAGAAGCTTGAATCTAATTAAAAGAAGGCTTTGCTCAAGTTTTGAACCTAATAAAAATAAGAATTTAATCAACAAGTCTTGATTTAACTTAAAATTAAGCTTATGGTTATAATTTTTACCTAATAATTTATTAATCTATCTCAACTCAACTGAACTGAACTCAACTCATCTATCTCTAACTAATTATTTCATATTGGATTAAATTTCACACATCTATCCTCTATATCTTGTAAATATGTGTATACTTTTTTTATTTTTTTTAAGAACTAAGATAGATGAAAATGCAGGCAAGTCTTGTGGCTTCATGAAAAAGGAAAAAAGAAGGAAAACTGGAATCATGTTGGGCGTTAAAAAAATAAATGGGCCAATGGAAAAAAATTTTAGGAAAGAGACATAAGAAACATAAAAGTAAAAGAAAGTTAGAATAATCACGACTTGCTTCTATTAAGAAAAATATTAAAAGAAAAATACTTAAGATGTACATTAAAATATAATTCTAGAGTTGTCATGATAATGATAAAGACAAGAGTGTACTATACTGAGTTATTGCTTGGCCATCAAGGATGAAGTAGATAGTAAAGTTATGAATTGGGTTTTGATGTGGCTGATCATGCTTCCATGGGCAACGGATTAACAGATTGCATGGTTTTTGAAGCCGAGCAATAATATGGCAGCTGGTCCTGGCCTCGGGGTCAACCTCAGCCTCGGCCTCGACACAGCCTCGACCTCGGCCTCGGCCTCGAGCATAGCCTTAGCCTTAGCCTTGGCCTTAGCCTCGGCCTCGGCCTTGGCCTCGAGTACAGCCTCGGCCTGGCCTCAGCCTCGGCCTCGCCTCAACCTTGGCCTCGAGCACAACCTCGGCCTTGGCCTCGGCCCTGAGCACGGCTTCGGCCTCGACCTCAGTCTCGAGCCTGGCCTCGGCCTCGGCCTTGGCCTCGAGCCTGACCTCGGCCTCGAATCCAACTTCAGCTTCAATCTTGGCTTCGAGCATAGCCTCAACTCCGGACCTACTCTCGGCCTCTAGGTTCGGCCTCAGAATTAGCCTCAACTTCGTTCTCGGCAACCTAACATGTGCTCAGAGCTGCCACGTGGCCCACTAACCCACTATCGCTAAGACCATGGGCAGTTACCATTATTTACGGTACACATTTGGCAGCAATGCGTCCGCCTACCACTCACGGTGCCACTTCTGACGGACGACATGATTCAACGGTCATACACTAAGGGTAAGAGGGACCTTCGAACAGGTATAAAACCCCTCACTCACAATGAGGAGGGGGGATCATTCTCTACTACTCTATCATCTCTAGAGCTGTACTTCAAACCACTAACTAGAGCGTCGGAGAGTCCCGCCAGAACCATTGGTCTAGGACTTTTGTTGCAGGTTTCCAGTTGAAGGAGGCAGTCATGTCATCTCTTTGAAGATCCACAAGCTCTTTTCTTTCCCAACACTGGCTGAAAGTGATTTGCCAGCAACAGATTGGCACGCCAGGTAGGGGGACAGGCGAACATTCGTTCAATGTATCTGCAACCCCTGCAAGGAATAAGATGGCAGTTACACGTGCGCAGGAGGCCTCTACCAGTCAGGCTGGGAGGCACCTCCCTCGGGCTGAGTAGCCGAAGGCCGACCTCCCTACTTCAGCCCCCATGCAGCCGCAGGTCAGCCAAACTAACCGGCTCACCACCCTAATCCAGCAAGTTCAAGATCTGATGGCGATGGTCCAGGGGCTGCAAGAACAGTGCTCCACCACTACGCCATTGCCACCTTCGCTCCCCACGCCCCAAGCGAGGGATCATGGGCTGGCCAGTCTCACAATGACAAGACTCCTCCGGAGTCCTTCCATCACACATCTTCGAAACCCCATCGCCAGGAGACCTCCAAACGGCCATGATCTCCTTCCCATCGCTCTGATCGCCTCCCCAAGCGGCGTAGTGGGAAGGAACCCGTGCAGGTGCACCCTCTCCATCGGTAACCCTCTCCCGCTCGTCCTCTGAATCTTCGAGGGAAGATTCTGTCGACAAACGAATTGCTCATCGAGCCAAGCAACAGTTGGACGAGTATCATCAGTGGCTGGAGGAGCTCAGCCATAGAATTACCAAACCTCATGGGGCAGACTACGACCGTTGCCCCCACTATCTCACCGTATTATGGAGGAACCGGTCCCATCCCGATTACGTCTACCCTAGTTGGACCCATGCCCATAGACCCCTGGATCATTTGGAGAGTTACAAAGTCCTCATGCAAGTACAGGAGGCCACAGATTCTCTCCTCTGCATCACCTTCCTGGCAACGCTCCAAAGCTATACATGCGTGGTATTCCCGCCTGCTACCGCGCAGCATTAACTCCTTCAGGCAGCTGGAGCAATCCTTCTTGGCCCACTTCGATGCATGCTAGAAGATCCCAAGATAGCTGATAGCTTATTTGTTGTCCAGCAGAGGAGCGTCGAAACTTTGAAGGACTTTGTAGCTCGATTCAAGGAAGTTGTGCTCGAAGTTTATAATCTTGAGGATTCCGTGGCCACCCTAGCCCTGAAGCGGGGACTCCGTCCCTCCGCTTTGCTTATTCCCTAGACAAGAAGCCTCCCAGCTCTTACGCCAAATTGCTTAGTCGAGTGCAGAAGTATATCCGTGCTGACGAAGCAGATTTTTCCAGAAGGAAGGTTGGCAAGGGGTCTAATAAGAAGCCAGCACATTCGGAGCCTACTGGAGCGCGGCCTAGGAAGTTCGAGCCTCCTCGTCTTCCAGACAACCAACCTCGAGCCCCGACACCCAAGGAACACTTCACTCGCTTCTCGCCCCAATATCCCACATCCTGCTGGAGATCGAGGGCGAACCATATCTACGGCATCCGCCTCCTATGAGGCCAGGAGTCCCTTGCAATAAAGACCTCTACTGCCACTATCATTGAGACTACGGCCACGATATGGAGGACTACCGCCTGCTGAAGAAAGCCATTGAGGAACTCGTTCAGCAAGGCCATCTAGGAAAGTTTGTCCGGAAGGGAAATCCCATTGCTCTAGGCCCGTCGACACCTCCTACTGCCCAGATCAGTGTGGATAACACTCTGACAGAGAAGATGGTGGCCATGATCTCCTGGAGGACAGGCAACAACCCTAAAAGGCAGTGTGAGGTTGGTGTAGACTCTGTAATTCCCTTTTTAGATGGGACTTAGAAGGGGTGGGCAACCCTAATGATGATAGCGTCGTCGTGTCTATAATGATAGTTAAACATCCTGTAAAGCAAATTCTCACCGATAGTGGAAGCTCAGTTGATGTTCTTTCGTATGAAGCATTTATTCGAATAAGTTTGTCTCTTAATCTCCTTTGCCCCGCGACCACTCCCTTGATGGGTTTCACAGGGGATTCTGTAAGGGTAGAGGGAGAAATCATCCTTCCGGTTATGGCCGGGATAGAACCGTGCTAGAGCACAGTCTTCATAAAATTTGTGATTGCTCGAGTTCCCTTAGCCTACAATGCTATTCTTGGAAGACCCGGTCTCAACCTCCTAGACGCCATTATTTCTACAAAGAGGCTACTAGTACGGTTTCCTACCAACAAGGGAGTCGGGGAGATGCGAGGGGAACTGAATATTGTACCCCTCTGTTATCACACTGCTCCTAGCCCTCATTAGGTGATTGCTCTACCGACATCCAAGCCGCTTGACCCTAGAGACTCTAAGAAGAGGGGAGAACCGGCCGAAAGCTTGCTGGCCTTCCCGCTAGGAGAGGATGCAACAAAGATAATCTGAATTGGAACGCTTCTTCCTGCAGGAGCAAGAGATCGACTACTCGCTTTCTTGCAGACCAATGCGAACGTCTTCGCTTGGTCAGCCTCGAACATGCCGAGAGTGCCGCCTGAAGTTATCACCCATAGACTCAGCATTGACCCAAAGAGTCGATCGGTTCGGCAAAAGAAGAGGAGTTTCACTCTCGAGAGGCAAAGGGCCGTGGACGAAGAAGTTCGTAAACTAATCGCGGCGGGCCATGTACGCGAGGCACATTACCCAGTCTGGCTAGCTAACGTGGTCATGGTCCGTAAGACCAACGAAAGCTGGAGGATGTGTGTTGATTTTACCGACCTCAATAAGGCGTGCCCCAAGGACAGCTTCCCACTACCCCAAATTGATCAGTTGGTGGATGCCACATCGGGCCATGAAACCCTTAGCTTTATGGATGGCTTCTCAGGGTACAACCAGATAAGGATGGACCCGGCTGACGAGGAGCCACTTCTTTTATGACCAAGAAAGGCATCTATTGCTACAAGGTCATGCCCTTCGGGTTGAAGAATGCATGAGCCACGTACCAGAGGTTGATGAATAAAGTCTTCGAAGACTAAATCGGGCACAATATGGAGGTGTACGTGGATGATATGTTAACAAAAAGTGTCCATGCCAACAACTACGTTGCTGACTTGTCAGAAACCTTCAACAACCTTTGTCGATACCAGATAAAATTAAACCCATGGAAGTGCACCTTAGGAGTCACAGCGGGCAAATTTCTGGGCTTTATGGTGACATAGAGGGGAATCGAAGCTAACCCCAAGAAGATCAAGGCCATCATCGACATGAGACCACCAAATAACAAGAAGAAAGTACAACAGCTCACAGAAAGGATAGCCGCCTTGAGCTGTTTTCTAGCAAGGTCAGCAGAAAGGTGTCTACCCTTCTTCAAAGCCTTGCACAAAGTTGATAGCTTCGACTGGACAACGGAGTGTCAAGAAGTGTTCGAGGGATTGAAGAAGTTATTGTTCACCCACCTTTGCTATCTAAGCCAAGGGAAGGAGAAGAACTCTTCCTTTACCTCGCTGCATCTCCCAAAGCAATGAGTTCTATGCTCATCTGTGTTGATGCCAACAAGATGCAAAGGCCAGTCTATTACACAAGCAAAGTGCTTCATGATGCAGAGGTCAGATATTCTAATACCAAAAAGATTATCTTTGCACTAATCCTCTCTGTTCAGCGTCTCAGACCTTACTTCCAAACACACCCAATCGTGATGGTCAGGATCAACCACTTAGGGCAATTCTCTCTCGTCCTGACACCTCTGGCCGACTAGCAAGTGGGCAGTCAAGCTGGAAGAATTTGACCTATCGTTTCGACCCAGGTCGGCCATGAAGTCCCAAATCTTAGTGGATTTTCTGATCGAATGACCTGGGTAGAGGAGCAGCTAGAGGAACCTCATGCAAACCCCTCAAACACTACAACCGAGGGAAGAGGGGAGGACTAGATCCTTCATGTAGATGGAGCGTCAAATTCTCAAGGCAGCGGGGCAAGCCTCATCCTAGCAAGTCCGAATGGCATAGTGACTGAGTATGCCCTCCATTTCCTCTTCTCGGCCATAAACAACCAAGCTGAGTATGAAGCTTTGCTGTCAGGAATGAGGCTGACACGGGAGCTCGGGGTAAAATGCCTCAGAGTCTTCATCGACTCCCAGCTTGTCCCTAGTCAGATCAAGTGTTGGCCGAGATGGCAACCCAAGAGGGGGGATGAATTGGGTTCTTTAAAAATTTTAACACTTTAAAGCTATGTGCCTGATTTGAAAGTGGTTGAGTGCAATGAATAGATAAATGCTAAGCACAAATAAATGAGATAGAGATAGAGACAAAGCACGGCAAACACAAAGATTTTATAGTGATTCGGTGTATCCAACACCTACGTCCACCCCCAAGCTTTACTTGGGTCCACACTATAATCCACTTGATTACAGTCGAGTTGTTTTACAAGCTCACAACTCAAACTTATTGTTTTCCTGGGGTCACAACGAACCCAGCCGGTTTTTCCGAGCTTGCCAGCACAAAACCCAAACACAAGCTAACCTTAGCTTGTCCCGAGGTATACTACCTCCACTAATTCTATCCCATGATTGAATTAGCCAACAATAATGAAAAATAATGTTTTGAATACACAACAGCTCCTCAAATGAGCAAATATGTAATTGAATAAACAAGGGTAAGAAAAGCCTGTTTGAAGCGATTTTGATTTGAGCTTTTCTTCTTTTCTTCTTCTCCTTTGAAAGATTGAATCAGGCCTCAGCTCAGATTCTTAACAGCAATCGCAGTTGAGAAGTTGAAGAAATTTAGGTCTTTTTGAACTTTGCAAATCCTCCGATTTTAAACTTTTGAATGCTTTGGATTTTTCTTTTTACTCTCTAGGATTGGTTGATGTGAGCTCTGAGTTTTTTCTTCTTTGATTTCTCTCTCTTTCTTTCACAAAATTTTTTGATTTTTCAGTCTCTTCTATTCTCTTTTCAAATGGACGGTTCCCCCTTTTTATAGATCCCTTAATCCAAGATTAGGTGGAAAAAATAGTCATTGCAGAGTAGTTGGATTGCTTCTACGTACAAAGAAAAATAGCTGTTAGAGATTAGGTGGAAAAATATTGTCGTTGGAGTCCGTTCTGACATTTGAAAAATCCATTCCTAACATGTTAGAGTCAACTCCATCTTTTTAGGTGTCGGCTCCAAATCTGGGTGTCCAAAAATAGTAATAAGAAGTTTGTTGAGGAGTCGGCTCCGAAAAAGTTAAGTGTCGGCTTGGTGCTATCGAGAGTTGGCTCCAGAATCCAAAGGTGTCGACTCTAACTTTGTCCAAAAAACATGTTCTCTATTTTCATATTAGAGTCGGCTCCAGAAACTTAGGTGTCGGCTCCGTAAGTTTTAGGTGTCGACTCCCGAACTCCAGATGTCGGCTCCGAAAACTGATGCATAAACCACTTCTCTTATCTCAGGTTGGAGTCGGCTCCGAAACTCTAGGTATCAACTCTGGACCATGCCGAAAATGTAGAAAGGTTCTGATATGCCCTGGGGTCGGCTCCTGACTGTTTGGGTATCGACTCTAAGTTCTGAACTTACATATTTTCTTTTCAATTTTGATTCAAAACTCATTTTCTTACACCTTTTGACCGATTAAACATTTTTAATCCCTGAAACACTTATTGAATTTGTTAGAAACATAGTGAATATACTCATGTCTTTTGTTAATCATCAAAATCAATACTTGGGTCAACAATCTCCCTCTTTTTGATGATGACAAAAACATAGAGTATATGCATGATTAAACAATATGAGTTGCAAATCAAATTTCTCAATTTTAAGTTCTCATAGTTAAGCTCCCCCTGAATGAGGTAGCTCCTCTATGATACTCAATTTAACATCTTTCTCCCTTTATCATTAATACTTAATGAGTATATCAAATTAAGGTCATTTAAGGCTTGATACTTATTAAACCTTGATACTCATTAAACTTATCTCATCGAAACTACTTGATACCAATTAATTAAGCTTATTTGTTCCAATGCATTAATTAAGCTTATTTGTTCCAATGCATATACAATCTTCTCTCCCCCTTTTTGTAATCAACAAAAAGGTTTTAGAAAAGATTCAAGTTTAATTAATCTTTCTCAAAAGAACAATCAAATTGCATTGCAAAATACGAGTAATTCATTCATTTCATCATCCAAAATACAACATTACATTTGATAAAAAGTAAACATTTTACATCAATAAGAACTTCATTTCATCAACTTCATTACATTGAAAGTAACTTCATTTCATCAAAAGAAATTTCATAATATCAAAAGAAACTTCATTATATCAAAAGAAACTTCATTACATCAAACTTCATTACATTAAAAGTAACAAGATGCAATATTTAATGATTTCTAAGAAGCCTT
This sequence comes from Calamus simplicifolius, assembly GCA_900491605.1. Lineage (NCBI taxonomy): Eukaryota > Viridiplantae > Streptophyta > Magnoliopsida > Arecales > Arecaceae > Calamus > Calamus simplicifolius. The sequence continues at coordinate 234,288 of UESW01001328.1, forward strand.
TGCAATTCTTCTACAATTTTTTCCATTCCTTCACTTTGAGTTCTGGCAAATTCCTTCAGTCTTCTATCAATGAATCCACATGCAGTAATAATTTTGTCTTGAAGCTCTGCATTGCATTTGGAATAGGTTTCGGATCTCCTCCAATATCTTTAAGTTCCTCAAAAATGTTCTTGAGATCATTCTTTAATGCTTTTGAGGAAGATTCAAGGATTGACTCAATTTTGTTTACTCTCTCATCCAAAGAATAAAATATTTCTCTTAAATTCATCAAACTATTATCAATTTCAGTTTTCATCTCTTCCTTGTAAGTAGCAAATAGACTTTTAAGTTGTTCTAACTGAATATCAGAAAAACTGGTAGAAGAACAAATGAACTTAAAGCAGGTGCAGGAGCTGCTGAAGGTGCAGGGCTACTAGGTCCTGGCGAAATATGTCTTACAGAGGGTTCAGGTGCTGTAGCTCCAACATCAGTAGCTCTTTCATCCAAGAGACTTTTCCTTTCCCAAATTCCATCCTTCTTCACAAATCCATTCTATGCACAGTTGCTAAACTATAGTAATTTGTGTGCCTTAAATTCTTTTTGGGTTCATTTTCAGAAATAACAACACCCTGACTCTGAAATGCTAAAGTCAATATCATACCATAGGGTAAAGTAGATCTTTTCTTATTCCCAGCTTCCGCCATATACCAGACCATCATACAGCCAAATTAATTCGCTGACCAGTCAAAACACTGTCCATAATTACAATGTCTCGCTCTGAGACATACTCAAACTGCCGTCTTGGGAAATAAAATCCTTCCACAGAATTATGAAGTAATCTCAACTCAAGAGGCAACTGGTTTGCCCTAATTTCTTCAAATTCAGTTACTTCCCTTCCTAGCATCCTTGATAGAGCATTTGACCTCTCACTATGAATGCTTCCAGCAAGCCCAGTAACAGGAATCCCTAAAAGATTTCCTAAAATTTCTGAGGTTATATGAATCCTTTTCCCTCTTACTGAACTAACTATTCCTCCATCTCCTCTAGACATATTGAAATAAAACTCCTTGACTAAGGCTGGATAAGTAGGTAAATCAAGGGAACATACCTTATCCCAACCTAGTTCTATCAACTGCCGCCCAATGGTAAAACCTTCTTCCTCAAAGAAATGAAAGTCTACCTTTCTGCCCATTATGATACTCGGCCTACTAGAGTGTCGATTTGAGGTGAGGAGGGGCTTGGAGCAGCACTCGGTGTGGATGACGAGAAGAGGACGAAGAACTTGCGAAGGCTGCCTTGCCGGACGCCTCACTGTCCGTTTCCCGGTCGTCACCGCTCCACCAAACACAGATCCCCTACTTTGGGTGCCATTGAGAGCTAAGGAGTGGTTAATTTGAGGGATTTTGGGTTTTGGGAAGAGTTGAGAGAGTTTGGAAGAATTAGGAGTCGATTGAAATGAACAAGGAGTCGGCTCTGCCCTAGATAAGTCAACCTGGGACCACTTGGAGTCGACTCCCGCAAAGCGAGGTGTCGGCTCCAGGTCGCTAACACAGTCAGCGCTCGAACTGGAGTCGGCTCCGCTAAGGCGGGTGTCGGCTCTAAGGTCTCAGACGTGAGCGACACAAATAAGGTGTCGACCACAAATTGAGGTGTCGACTCCACTGACAGTTTCAGAAAAAAAAGAGAGTTTCAAACATCTGAAACTTGTCAAATAAATCAATAAATTTTGGATAAAATCTTTGGAATGTAGAGAATCAAATTGTTCAAATATCTAGATAATTATCCTTAAAATCATGAGAGAAATTTTAAGAAATTGATTGAATTCTAGATAATCATTCCTTAGGGTTTCAAAATCATTCCAAAGGGTCACAAATCCCTAACTCTCCTCTAAGATAACAAAATCTTTCTTCACTCAAGGTTTTGTAAATATGTCAGCTAGTTGTTCTTCAGTACAAACATAATCAAGACAAATTTCATTATTAGCTACATGTTCTCTAATAAAGTGATATCTAATTTCAATATGTTTAGTTCTTGAATGTTGAATTGGATTTTTAGTTAAGTTTATTGCACTTGTATTATCACATCTTAATAGGAGTTTTATCAAGTGTTATGCCATATCTTCAAGTTGTCGCTTAATCCAAAGGATTTGAGCACAGCAACTTCCAGCTGCAACATATTCTGCTTCAGCAGTAGATAATGCAACCGAATTTTGCTTTTTGCTAAACCAAGAGATTAAGTTACTTCCTAAAAATTGCATGCACCACTTGTGCTTTTCTATCTAACTTACATCCAGCATAATCAGAATCAGAATAAGCAATCAATTTAATGTTGAGTCTCTAGAATACCATAATCCTACATTTTTAGTTCCACTTAAATATCTTAGTATTCTTTTTACAGCAATTAAATGAGATTCTTTAGGTTCAGATTGAAATCTAGCACATAGACAAACAACAAACATGATATCAGGTCTACTTGCAGTTAAGTAAAGTAGGATCCGATCATACCTCTATAATTTTTGATCAACTTCTTACCATCTTCATCTTTGTCCAGCTTGCATGAAGGACTCATTGGTGTTCCAAGGGGTTTGATTGATTCCATCCAAACTTCTTGAGAATTTTCTTTGTGTACTTTGTTTGGTTGATGAAAATCCCTCTTTGCTTTGTTTGATTTGAGTCCTAGGAAGAAATTGAGTTCTCCCATCATGCTCATTTCAAATTCACCCTGCATTAACTTAGCAAACTCTTGACATAGAAGATTGTTAGTAGCACCAAATACAATATCATCTACATAATTTGTACTACTAATAAATCTTTATCTTTTCTTTTCAAAAATAGGTTTTATCAACATTTCCTCTAGTAAAATCATTTTCAATTAGAAATTTACTTAACCTATCATACCAAGCTCTAGGTGCTTGTTTTAAACCATATAGTGCTTTGTGTAATTTAAAAACATGATTTGAAATTCATGATCTTCAAAACCGGTGGTTGTTCTACAAAACTTCTTCATTTATAAAACCATTTAAAAATGCACTTTTAACATCCATTTGAAATAAATTGATATTCATATGACATGCAAATGCAAGTAATAATCTAATTGCTTCTAATCTAGCTACAGGTGCAAAAGTTTCATCAAAATCAATTCCTTCTTCTTGATTATATCCTTTTGCAACTAATCTAGCTTTATTTCTAATTACTATGCCATTTTATCTATTTATTTCTAAATACCCATTTAGATCCTATAACAGTGACCTTTAGGTCTTTCAACTAAGGACCATACATTATTTCTAGTAAATTGATTTAATTCTTCTTGCATAGCTAACATCCAATTATTATCTTTTTCAGCTTCTTCAATAGTTTTAGGTTCAATTTGAGATACAAATGCAAGATGATTATTGATATTTCTCATAGATGATCTAGTTCTTACTCCTTGAGATGGATCACCTATAATCAATTCCTTTGGATGACATAGCATATCTCCAATCTCTAGGAAGATCTACATCATTATGATTAGTATCAATAACATCAACATTAGGAGAATCATCATCTTTAGCTTCTTGTTCATGATCTGAAGATACATCTATATTTAATTTTTCAATATTTTTTCTAGAAATTGTATCTTCCTCATCATCAATCTTTCTGAACTTGATGCTAAAGATTCATCAAAAACTACATGAATAGATTCTTCTACAATTAACTTTTTCTTGTTAAATACTCTATAGGCTTTACTAGTTGTTGAATATCCTAAGAATATGCCTTCATCAGATTTTGCATCAAATTTACCTAAGTTATTTACCATTATTATGAATAAAACATTTACAACCAAATGCATGAAAATAACTAATGTTAGGTTTTCTATCATGCCATAATTCATAAGGAGTTTTCTTAAGAATTGGCCTAATTAATGCTCTATTAAGGATGTAACATGCTGTTTATAGCTTCCGCCCAAAAGTATTTGGAGGTTACTTTCACATAGCATGGTACGGGCCATGTCTTCTAGAGTTCTATTTTTCTTTCTACAACTCCATTTTGTTGTGGTGTTTTGGTGCAGAAAAATTATGATGAATACCATTTCAATGCAAAAATTTTTAAATAAGTGATTTTCAAATTCTGTTCCATGATCACTTCTAGAGACACTATGGTAGTGTTTTTCTCATTAGTACTTTCTTGAAGAATTTCATGAATATCGAGAAAGTCTCATCTTTGTGAGCCAAAAATAATACCCAAGTGAATCTAGAATAATCATCTACTATCACAAGACCATATTTCTTTCCTCCTAGACTAGTGGTTCTAGTAGGTCCAAAAAGGTCCATGTGAAGTAGCTCTAGTGGCCTAGAAGTTGAAACAATATTTTTAGATTTGAAAGAGTTTCTAGTTTGTTTTCCAAATTGACATGCATCACAAATTCTGTTATTTTCAAAATCTAACTTTGGAAGACCTTTAACTAAATCCATTCTAATTAATTTTGAAATCAGGTGTGTGCTTGCGTGACCTAATCTACGATGCCATACCATCCAATCTCATTCATATTAGCATTATTAGCAACTAAGCAATGATTACTAGTAGACAAATTGTCTAAATCAATTAAGTATACATTGTCATTTCTATTTCCAACGAAATAATGCTATTGTCAATGGGATTAGAAACAGTGCAAATAGAAGCTTCAAATGAAACTTTGAAACCTTTATCACACAATTGGCTAATGCTAATAAATTATGCTTTAAACCATCTACATATAAAATATTTTCTATAAAAGTGGAGGGAGTTATTTGAATTTACCAAATCCCATAATTTGGCCTTTGCCATTGTCTCCAAATGTAACAACTCCTCCTCTTTTATCTTCAAGGGTGATGAATTGATCCTTGTCACCCGTCATATGCCTTGAGCAGCCGCTATCAAGATACCACTTACGTTTGATCTTTTGGCGCAAGACACTCCTGCAAAGTGATCAAATCTTATGTTTAGGTACCCAAGCTTTCTTGGGTCCTTCATGGTTAGTAGCAATAAAGATTGTTCCTTTCGGAACCCATATTTTCTTTCCTTTAATACTTAAATTCTTATTAATTTTTCTAAACTTGCATTCATAGGATTTATGTCCTTTCTTGTTACAGCAATAACATGAAACATCATTTTTATCTTACTTTATAAAAATTTTTAATAAACTTTTGTTTCTTGTTAGGCCTATAACCTAATCTAGCTTTATCAAATACAGCTCTTTGATTACTCAATAGCAAATTAAGTTTTTCAGAGCTATATGTAAATTTATCAACTATTTTTATATTTATCAACTTCTTTCTTTAAGCAAACATTTTCATTAGAATTTGATTCTTTTTCTTTTAACAAATTTTTATTTTCAAATTTCAGTTCTTCAACTTCATGAGTTAGTCTATCTTTTCTTTGACAAGATTTAAATTATCATTTTTTAAAGATTTGCTTTTCTTTTTCAAAACTTTAAAATCACTAACTAATTTGTTAAATGCATCAAATAATTCTTCGAATGTAAAGTCATGAGTTTCAGTACTTATTGTAGGGAAAACTTGCTTTTCCTATGCACATGATCTCAAGATGAAAAGCATGTAATTTAATTTTAATATTCACATTGAATATAAATTAAAGCATATTAACAAATCTGAAATTTAAGAGTATGTAAAAATAAGTTTAAAATAATACCTCTTAATGCGGAAGCTGTAGATGACGAACGTAGCAGATCTGATCTGTAGGGAGAAGTTTCTACTCGTGCCTTGCAAGAGCCGTACGCGCCGCTCCTCTATATCACACGCATGCCTGATGTATGTAGACAGGAGGAGGAATCCTAGAACAATGGAAGGAGAACTCTTCTCCCTAAGAAGAGATAATCTCTTCTTGATTGGACTTCTTTCTGACTTTCTATGATTGCAGACGATCAGCTTTCATAGAAAAATCTCTGCCAATTTCTTCTCATCTCTGTTCCCCTTTCTGCTTCATATTTTATACACACCGTAACATTTTCGATTATATTCTCTTAAAATCTTTTCTCACCGTAATCCTTTCGCAAAGGATCCGATCAGATAAGATAGTGATCTTATCCTTTCATAAAACTACTTCTAAAACTAATTTTGAAATTTAATTTTTATATAGGTTTGAAGAGCTCGTTGAGAGCTTTCCAACGCACCTGACCGATTCAAAATCGGAGTTCAAACAGAGAAGATACGAGCAGATAAAGATCAAAAGCAAAAACTTATCATACGCAGATCTTGACACACGTGGCGTGCGCACGGCACGCCACGTGTTGCGATCAAGAGTCTGCGCTGATAGCATAGGGCGGTGCACGTTAGCCCATTGCTAACGTGTGCCGCAGACACATTAATTAATTTTTTTTAAACAAAGAATTGATCCAATCAATTCCGTTTGAAGTCCAAATTCAAATCCGAAAGAAGCTACTCGTAGCTCTTGAACCATACTTCACATTGGGCCTATCAGAGCTCCAATCCGAAGTGATTTATGAATTCAAATTCATAAATAAACTTTCAGAGGCTCTATTGGAAATTCAGATCGAACCACTTCGAACCCGGATCCAAACCACTATGTTGTCAGACCAACCATTGGTCAATGGTTCAAATTAACTTCATACCAGATTCATATCATGTCCCAAAATCTATTTGAGTTACTGACTAACTCAAATCACCCTCGAAGTAGGTGCTGCCGCTAATGCCTAGTGCTAGCTAGACATAGCCAGAACAAACCCCGTATGACCCATCTGATTGAGTCCGACTCAAATCAGTGATCACGCCTGCGTACAAGTCATCCGACTATGTGCGTGACTCCATAGGTTCGAACCTAAGCCGGTAGCATAGGAACGCTTCCTATACTAATCGATGTGACCATCTAGCCATGGTTCCTGACGTCTGGATAGATTGAATTTGCACAAGGCAACATTCAGGAACCCAGGCTATGGTTGCCGCATAATTCATCCCCTTGTCCTAGTACTCAGGGCAAATACGGAGTTAACTGCCAACTCCGAGTAAATCACCCAAGTATGTTTCAATGCAATGAATCTTGCGACACCTCACAAAGATTACCTTGGCCAAGGTTTTGCTAAATTGAAACATGGTTCGAGCACTCTCTCTAACACTTAGAGTGGACAATCCCATCTTGACTCATCACTGGCCCAATAAGTACTTGACTGCACCTAGCAACCTTCCGTCACCGGATTAGAAATCTGGATGGTCCAGTGCCTAAGTACAGTGAGTTGCTTATCAAGTCAACATGATAGTCTTATGTCAAAGGGACATTTATACCCATTGCCTTTCTGTGAGTTGCTCCAGGCAGTTGAGCACTCAGCAGAGGTGAGTCACTGCTCAGTGAATGTACTCCTATACTCACCCGCATATCATACCAGTGTTATACACTCTTTGGTTTAAGAGAACAAATCAACCCATATGACACACAATGACCTACACTTGATTACGTTGTCGTCCTAGGTAACAACGTATCATTTGGCCGCGAACAGATTTAAGAGTTACTCAACAATTCCTCCATTGTCGAATACATGTAACTCTAAGGACTACAACATATTAGAATTCTACTGGAAGATGTAAACTATATGCTATACTGCCAAAATTGACTTTTATTTATTGAATAAATCATGTACATATACATCAACTCATAACTGTCTACAAGCTAGATGATTGGCTGTAGGATACATTTCCTAACAACTCCCACTTGAACTATAGCCTATCAGAACAGTATCTAATACCCATCTTCCATTTGGGTTCATTGAACTCCTTGATTCCGAGTGCTTTAGTCATTGGGTCAGCTAGGTTTTCCTTTTCGTTGATCTTCTGAAGGTAGATGTTACCTTGTTCCACGATCTCTCATACAAGGTGGTAGTAGCACAACACATGCTTGGTTCATTGATGCGACTTTGGCTCCTTGGCTTGGGCAATTGCTCCCATGCTATCATAGTATACTAGGACGGGACTCTCCAGGGCAGGTACCACTCCCAGCTCGCCCAAGAACTTTTGTAGCCATATAGCTTCCTTTGTTGCATCTGATGCTGCAATGTATTCAGCCTCGCATACTGAATCGCCACTGTGTTCTGCTTGGAACTTTTCCAGCAGATCGCTCCTCCATTGAGGGTAAAGATAAATCCGGATATACTTTTGTTGTCATCTCTATCTGACTGAAAACTGGAGTCAGTGTGCCCCACTAGTTTTAAGTCAGGTTCTCCATAAATGAGCCATTGGTCCTTAGTATTTCTCAAATACTTAATGATGGTTTTTACCACCTTCCAATGTGCTTCACCTGGGTTAGACTGGTACCTACTCACTATCCCTAGTGAGTGTGCCACGTCTGGTCTTGTACATGTCATAGCATACATGATAGAACCCACTACCGTGGCATACAGAATTCTACTCATGTACTCTCTCTCCTCAGGAGTTGTCGCACAATCCTTCTTGGAGAGAGTAATTCCATGGCCTATCGGAAGATAGCCCTTTTGAATTATCATGTTGAACCTCTTCAGCACAGTTTCAATGTACATTGACTGGGACAATCCAGCAGCTTCTTAGATCTATCCCTATAGATCTTCATCCCTTGGATGTAAGAAGCTTCTCCCAGTCTTTCATGGAGAACTGAGACATCAACCAAACCTTTATTCCCTGTAGTGCAGGGATGCCATTCCTAATCAAGAGAATGTCATCCATATACAGTACAAGAAATACAACTATGGAACCATTTGCCCACTTATACACGTAGGGTTCTTTTCTGTTCTTAATGAAGCCATAAGTCTTGATATTTATCAAAATGTTTATTCCAACTCCGAGAAGCTTGCTTGAGTCCATAGATGGACTTATGAAGCCTGCATACTTTTGACTCGTCTATGGATGTGAACCCTTCAGGCTATATATATACACCTCCTCTTCGAGCTCTCCATTTAGAAAAGTCGTTCGAACATCCATTTGCCAGATCTCATGTCAAAATGTGCAGCTAGAGCAAGCATAATCCGAATGGACTTGAGCATTGCTACAGGGAAAAAAATCTCATCATAGTCAATACCATAACGCTGACGATACCCCTTAGCAACCAGATGGGCTTTATAGGTCTCCACCTTCCCATCTGCACCCCATTTCCTCTTGAAAATCCATTTACACCCTATGGGTTTTACCCCTTCAGATGGATCAACTAGTGACCATACACTATTAATCTCCATTGATTCCATTTCAGACTTCATGGCCTCTAGCCATTTCTCAGAGTCAGATCTCTGCAGCGCATCCATATAGGTGATTGGGTCCTCATCGTTCTCATCGAGTTCGATGGGATCCCCATCACGGACCAAGAAACCGAAGTATCTGTCCAGCTGACATGGTACTCTACCAGATCTCCTTAATGGTACCTCAACAGGCTCCGGGTTTGAACCAATCAAAGCCGGTTCCATAGCGTTTCTGAGTGTAAAGGTACTTCTCCTTGTCGAACTTCATTAAGTTCAACATTAGCCTTAGCACTTCCAGTAAGATACTCCTTTTCTAAAAAGGTGGCTCTCATACTGACGAACAACTTTGGCTCTTCAGTGTGGTAGAAGTAGTATCCTTTAGACTCCTTTGGATATCCAACAAAGATGCATTTGTCAGACCTTGGTCCTAGCTTGTCTGTCAACAATCTCTTGACATAAGCTGGACACCCCCAGACCCCAAGGTGTGTGAGCACCGGCTTACGTCCCGTCCATATCTCATATGGAGTTTTAGCAACAGATTTACTAGGGACCCTGTTAAGAATGTAATAGGCTGACTCAAGTGCGTAGTCCCAAAAGGAGATAGGCAAACTAGCAAAGCCCATCATGGACCGAACCATATCTAATAGGGTTCGATTCCTCCTTTCAGACACACTATTTAACTGGGATGTCCCTAGAGGTGTCCATTGAGAGAGAATCCCATTCTCCTTTAGATATGTCAAAAACTCATTAGAAAGATATTCACCTCCTCGATCTGACCGAAGGATTTTAATATTCTTTCCAGTTTATTTTTCTACCTCACTATGATATCGTTTGAACATTTCAAATGATTCAGATTTATGTCTCATTAGGAAGACATAATCAAACCTGGAGTGGTCATCTATAAATGTAATGAAATAGCTAAACCCTCTCATAGAGGCAGTATTCATAGGTCCACAAACATCCGTATGTATGAGGCCTAGAATCTCTTTGGCTCTTTCACCTTTTCCAGTAAAAGGTGACTTGGTCATTTTCCCAAGAAGACAGGATTCACAAGTTTTAATTGATTCACAATCAATGTCATTGAGGATGCCCTCTCTGACTAACCTGCTCATCATGTTCTTGTTTATATGACCTAGCCTACAGTGCCAAAGGTATGAGTCATCGGCATCATCTATTTTGGGGCATTTGTTTGGAGTGCATAATACATTAACAGGCTGTGATAGAAGGTAAATTCCATTGCTCAATTGTCCACACATCATAGATACATCATTCACAATGATATTTAAAATATCTTTCTTTATTGAAAAATCATATCCTTCAATAGCCAACTGGCCTACAGAAATGATATTTAATAAAAATGCAGGACAATAGTGACATTCACTAAGCAATATTTTATTAAATTCAAAATAAAGCTCCACGACTCCCAACGCCAGTACTGGAACTCGGCTTCCATCACCCACGTTTAGGAATCTTTCACCTTCTTTGAATATTCTACTAATTTGAAGCCCCTGCAAAGAATTACAAATATGAATTGGACTCCCGGTATCTAATACCCAATTAGTAGTATCACAGATAGAAAAATTAAAAGGTGTTATCATATAAATACCTTGTCCAACAACTCCTTGCTGGTTTTTCTTCTTAGGCCTGTTTAGATCCAGGGTTGCTATGTACTGGGGATAGTTCCTTTTTAGTGACCCAGCTTCTTGCAGTAGAAGCACTCTGCCTGACTTTTGTCAGCCCTCTTCTTCTTGGTCTGACTAGGCCCAGTATGTTGCACCTTCTTTCTTTTATTTTTCTTCTTCATCCCTTTCTTAAGGTGATGACGACCTGCCCCCGAACCTCCCACCAAGTTCACTGACTTCTTTTGAAGCTGGTGATCTTTGTCTGCAGTAGACCCAGCAAACCATGATAGTTTACTGCAAGCTTCGTCATTCTATAATGACTGAGAAAATCCAGGTAGAAGCTAGGTAAGGAGTTCAGTATGGCATCCTTCCCAAGTTGCTAATGCAAAGGAAATCTAAGTTTGCCCAGACGTTCTATCGTCTCGATCATGTACAATACATGATCGGTGACAGAAGTCCCATCATGCATATGCGCGTTGAAGATGGCACTAGACATTCTGTATCGTTCAACGTCGTCTGGCGTCCCGAAAGATTCCTTCAACATTTGGAGTATTTGTTACGGTTGGGCCTCCTCAAATTTCCTACTGAACTCACCATTCATAGAAGCCAGCATTATGCAGTGCACTATGGTGCGGTCATTGGTCCACTTCAGATAAGTGTCCCTGACCACACCCCGCACATTAGGGGCTGGCTGCTCAGGTGCAGGATCCATTAACACATAAAGGATCCTCTTATGCTCTAGGACTATCCTAAGCCTTCGATACCAGCTATCGAAGTTTGGATATGTCAGTTTATCACTGTCCAACAGTGACCGGAGTGACAGATTTGTAGACATTTCTGAAAGGAAAACCAAAAATTATTAGTATACATGATTTATTTAAACCTATAGACTTGGACTTATAGTCTAAGGCCCTCCCACTATTTTATTCAGGTTGGTAGCCCCTGCCTTCAACCCGAAAAATTACTCCTAATTTATTAGTGGGTACTAGAACCCAGTAGACTACATATGAGCCCGACTTTGGCCGGCCCACCCACATGTATCTAAAGGTAGGTTCATAACCAATTGTTTCCCCAAACAATTTCTAGTAATTTATTTTGCCCCAGGTTGCATGCCAATCAGCCTTTGGGCCTCATATTGGGTGTCTGGTTAGGTCCAACCATTAACATGACATGTTCAAACTTCTAACCAAGGAATTGGTCAAGCCCGACTTTGGCCGGCCCACCTGACCATCGTTGAGAGAGTTGCATTGAACCATCATAATATAAATGATAATTCCAAAAACCAGATGAGTACCAGGCCTTTGGGCCTCCAATAATCATCTTAGCCATTGGACTCATTATCACTCTCTTAATGGGAGGCTATGACCTAATTATCCCCATAATTTAGTTACTTTAGGGACCTAATAATTTTAGAGGGTTTGATTAATTTGTGACACATGAATGACATGGACCAATTTAAGTATTCTCCCACTAAACCATTTAGTTGGGTTCATTAATTTGGTCCATGGGTACCTAAATCAGTCAAACTGATTTTCCTTAGAAAGCATGGGTTAGGTCAAGTCAATAGGCTAGTCTAATCAAGTGCAGGTACCACTTAGCCAGGCCGGCCTGATCAAAAAGGCCGAGTTGCGCCATTAACCATCTTGCCTAGACACCAGCTGTTAATCAACTAGCCAGGTGAGAGGTAGCCGCGACCTTGATCAGAACCTTTCTAAACACTAAGTGGTTGACCAGACCCAATTAAATTTGCCTAAAGACTTCGGTGTCCACTAAGCCCCAAATCAAGTCCATTTAGATGTATGGACTGATCAATCTAATCTAATTAGATGGATCTAAAGAAAAGTCCTAACTCAACATTTGATTAGATTCAATTTTCTAATTTAGTCCAATTCATCTAACCTTAGGTCTAACCCAATTAAAGAACCTGATTCATGCTAACCAAATTAGCCCATGATTTATGATCATGTCTTAAGGTCTTTAATTCATAATTCTAGATCTTAAGTTAACCCCTTTTCAAATTTGAACCAATTTCAATTTGAGTTCTGATTTTGAAATATTTTCAAAATTTTCCCGTAAAACATTTTTACTTTCTTTCCTTTTTTTTGTGATCTGACTTTTACGTAAAATAATTTTGCTATCATTTATAATTAAGATTTCATCAATTAAGATGTATTAATGTTAATCTTATTAACATGTCATCTTTAATTAATTTTGGATCTAATCAAAATTATCACAGAAATAAATTAATTCGATTAAAACATATTTTAATCTTTCTTTCTTCTGTTCTGTACATCCGTTCATGGGTTATTTCACAGTGGCACCCCTACACGTCATAGGAAACCTTTCTTGAATAAGAAACAGAGGCTATGAAACCTCCCTATGACCGGATGGCCTGGTGAATATACCCAATCCAAGATATATAGAACACAACATGCAAGATCTACATTAGATCTACTTCTAAAACATATATTTAATCATCATTAAATAACTTTAACATGCTCTCATCGTGCAAAACTTTTAAATCTACTATAGATCTAAACTAATCATAATAAGATCTACTTTAGATCTACATTAGATTATTTATGCATAATAATATCAAATCTACTATGCTTATACATGCATTCCTAAGCCTTAACCAAGGCTCTGATACCATTTGTAGGGAATACTTGCTTTTTCTATGCACAGGATCTCAAGGTGGAAAGCATGTAATTCAATTTTAATATTCACATTGAATATAAATTAAAGCATATTAGCAAATCTAAAATTTAAGAGTATGTAAAAATAAGTTTAAAATAATACCTCTCGATGCGGAAGCTGTAGATGACGAACGTAGCAAATCTGATCTGCAGGGAGAAGTTCCTACTCGTGCCTTGCAAGAGCCGCATGCGCCGCTCCTCTATATAACACGCATGCCTAATGTATGTAGACAGGAGAAGGAATCCTAAAACAATGGAAGGAGAACTCTTCTCCCTAAGAAGAGACAATCTCTTCTTGATTGGACTTCTTTCTGACTTTCTTTGATTGCAGACGATCAGCTTTCACAGAAAAATCTCTGTCAATTTTCTTCTCATCTCTGTTCCCCTTTCTGCTTCGTATTTTATACACACCGTAACGTTTTCGATCGTATTCTCCTAAAAATCTTTTCTCACCATAATCCTTTCGCAAAGGATCCGATCAGATAAGATAGAAATTTATCCTTTCGTAAAACTACTTCCAAAATAATTTTAGAATTTGATTTTTACGTAGGCTTGAAGAGCTCGTCAAGAGCTTTCCAACGCACCTGACCGATTCTAAATCAAAATTCAACAGAGAAGATATGAACAGATAAAGATCAGAAGTAAAAACTCACCATCGCACATATCTTGACACACGTGGCGTGCGCACGGCACACCACATGGCGCGATCAAGAGTCTGTACTGACAGCAGAGGGTGGCGCACGTTAGCCCACTGCTAACGTGCGCCGCAGACACTTTAATTAATTTTTTTAAAAAACACAGAATTGATCCAATCAATTCTGTTTGAAGTCCAAATTCAAATCAGAAAGAAGCTACTCGTAGCTCTTGAACCATACTTCGCATTGAGCCTATCCGAGCTCCAATCTGAAGTGATTTATGAATTCAAAATTTATAAATAAACTTTCAGAGGCTCTATTGGAAATCCAGATCAAACCACTTCGAACTCAGATCCAAACCACTCTGTTGTCAGACCAACCATTGGTCCATGGTTCAAATTAACTTCATACCAGATTCATATCATATCCCAAAATTCTATTTGAGTTATTGACTAACTCAAATCACCCTCGAAGTAGGTGCTGCCGCTAATGCCTAGTACTAGCTAGACATAGCCAGAACAAACCCCGTATGACCCATCTGATTGAGTCCTACTCAAATTAGTGATCACGCCTGCGTACAAGTCATCCGACTATGTGCGTGACTCCATAGGTTCAAACCTAAGCCGGTAGTATAGGAACGCTTCCTATACTAATCGATGTGACCATCTAGCCATGGTTCCCGACGTCCGGATAGATTGAATTTGCACAAGGCAACATTCAGGAACCCAGGCTATGGTTGCCACATAATTCATCCCCTTGTCCTAGTACTCAGGGCGAATACGGAGTTAACTACCAACTCCGAGTAAATCATCCAAGTATGTTTCAATGCAATGAATCTTGTGACACCTCACAAAGATTACCTTGGCCAAGGTTTTGCTAAATTGAAACATAGTTCAAGCACTCCCTCTAACACTTAGAGTGGACAATCCCATCTTGACTTATCACTGACCCAATAAGTACTTGACTGCACCCAGCAACCTTCCGTCACTGGATTAGAAATCCGGGTGGTCCAGTGCCTAAGTACAGTGAGTTGCTTATCCGTCAACATGATAGTCTCATGTCAAAGGGACACTTATGCTCATTGCCTTTCTGTGAGTTGCTCCAGGTAGTTGAGCACTTAGCAGAGGTGAATCACTGCTCAGTGAATGTACTCCTACACTCACCTGCATGTCATACCAGTGTTATACACTCTTTGGTTTAAGAGAACAAACCAACCCATATGGCACACAATGACCTACACTTGATTACGTCGTCATCCTAGATAACAACGTATCATTTGGCTGCGAACAGATTTAAGAGTTACTCAACAATTCCTCCATTATCGAATACATGTAACTCTAAGGACTACAACATATTAGAATTCTACTGGAAGATGTAAACTATATGTTGTACTACCAAAATTGACTTTTATTTATTGAATAAATCATGTGCATATACATCAACTCATAACCGTCTACAAGCTAGACGATTGGCTGTAGGACACATTTCCTAACACTTACCTCATCATCATTTGCCATAAAGCAAATGTTTGCAACTTTCTTTTGTTCTTCCTCGGAAGAGAATTCTTTGCTATCGCTCTATGTTACAACATAAGCCTTCTTCTTCTTTTTGTAGGCTTTCTTCAATTGAGGACAGTCATATCTAAGGTGCCTCGGTTTTTTACATTCATAACATATGAGGGGGTCTTTCTCTTTGTCCTTGTCCTTCTCTTTTTCTTTTTCACCTTCCATTTTTGTTCCATACTTTTTCTTGTGGAAATGTCTCATTCTTTGCATAAATTTTCTGAACTTCTTTGCAAGAAGGACTATCTCATCATCTTCCTCTTCTTCTTCACTGCTGCTTGTTTCCTTTTCTGCAGCTTTAAGGGCAATCGTTCTCTTCTTTTTGACTTCTTCCTCTTGATGCTGCTTCATTATCAGCTCATGGGTCATCAATGATCCAAGTAGCTCCTCCAAGGGTAAGGCATTGAGGTCCTTGGCTTCATGGATTGCAGTCACCTTTGCTTCCCATGACCTTGGAAGAGACCTAAGAATTTTACGCACCAAATCAGAATTAGTATAGGTTTTACTAAGACTTTTTAGACCATTTACAATATCAGTAAATCTGGTGTACATGCATGTGATAATTTCATTTTGTTACATGCTAAACAATTCATATTTGTGCACTAGAATATTGATTTTTGATTCTTTAACTTGATTAGTACCCTCATTTGTAACTTCTAGTCTATCCCAAATTTCTTTTGCGGAAATACATGTAGAAATTCTATTAAATTCATTAGCATCTAAAGCACAATATAAAACATTCATGGCTTTTGCATTAAGCTGAGCCATTTTCCTATCATTCTCATTCCAATCCCTTTCGGGTTTAGGAACTATTGAACCATCTACAATGTGTGTGGGTGTGCTAGGTCCATTAGTGATTACACTCCATAGTTCATAATACTAAAGCTTGAATAAAAATTCTCATTCTAGCTTTCTAATAAGAATAATTTGAACCATTAAATAAAGGAGGTCTATTAGTGGATTGACCTTCAGCAAATGAAGATCCAGCTTGAGCTGCATTTGGATCTTTGACTCTTGATCGTTGGATCAAACAAGAAATGAGCACAAGCTCTGATACCAATTGTTGGCCCAGATGGCAACCCAAGAGGAGGGGGGGGGGTGAATTGGGTTCTTTAAAAATTTTAACACTTTAAAGCTATGCCTGATTTGAAAGTGGTTGAGTGCAATGAATAGATAAATGCTAAGCACAAATAAATGAGATAGAGAGAGAGAGACAAAGCACGACAAACACAAAGATTTTATAGTGGTTCGGTGTATCCAACACCTACGTCCACTCCCAAGCTTCACTTGGGTCCACACTATAATCCACTTGATTACAGTCGAATTGTTTTACAAGCTCACAACTCAAACTTGTTATTTTTCCGGGGTCACAATGAACCCAGCCAGTTTTTTCGGGCTCACCAGCATAAAACCCAAACACAAGCTAACCTTAGCTTGTCCCGAGGTATACTACCTCCACTAATTCAATCCCCTGATTGAATTAGCCAACAATAATGAAAAATAGAGTTTTGAATACACAACAGCTCCTCAAATGAGCAAATATGTAATTGAATAAACAAAGGGTAAGAAAAGCCTATTTGAAGCGATTTTGATTTGATCTTTTCTTCTTTTCTTCTTCTCCTTTGAAAGATTGAATCAAGCCTCAGCTCAGATTCTTCACAGCAATCGAAGTTGAGAAGTTGAAGAAATTTGGGTCTTTTTGAACTTTGCAAATCCTTCGATTTTGAACTTTTGAATATTTTGGATTTTTCTTTTTACTCTCTAGGATTGGTTGATATGAGCTCTGAGTTTTTTTTTCTTCTTTGATTTCTCTCTCTTTCTTTCACAAGATTTTTTGATTTTTCAGTCTCTTCTATTCTCTTTTCAAACGTACAGTTCCCTCTTTTTATAGATCCCTTAATCCAAGATTATGTGGAAAAAATAGCCGTTGCAGAGTAGTTGGATTGCTTCTACATACAAAGAAAAATAGCCGTTAGAGATTAGGTGGAAAAATATTATCGTTGGAGTCTGTTCTGACATTTGAAAAATCCGTTCCTGACAGGTTGGAGTCGGCTCCAACTTTTCGGTGTCAGCTCCAAATCGAGGTGTCCAAAAATAGTAATAAAAAGTTCGTTGAGGAGTCGGCTCCAAAAAAGTTAAGTGTCGGCTCGACGCTATTGAGAGTCAGCTCCGGAATCCAAAGGTGTCGACTCTAACTTTGTCCAAAAAATATGTTCTCTGTTATCAGGTTAGAGTCAGCTCCAGAAACTTAGGTGTCGGCTCTGCAACTTTCAGGTGTCGGCTCTCGAACTCCAGGTGTCGGCTCCAGAAACTGATGCAGAAACCACTTCTCTTCATCTCAGATTGGAGTCGGCTCCGAAACTCTAGGTGTTGATTCTGGACCGTACCAAAAATGTAGAAAGGTTCTGATACGCCCTGGGGTTGGCTCCTGACTATTTGATTGTCGACTCTAAGTTCTGAACTTACATATTTTCTTTTCAATTTTGATTCAAAACTCATTTCCTTACACCTTTTGACTGATTAAACATTTTTAATCCCTGAAACACTTATTGAATTTGTTATAAATATAGTGAATATACTCATGTCTTTTGTTAATCATCAAAATCAATACTTGGGTCAACATCAAGGGAGAGTATGAGGCTCAAGATCCTACAATGTCTCGCTACTTGAGTATGGTGCAATCACAAGCATCTCCCTTTACTCATTTCAGCGTCAGATACATTCCCCGAAGGGAGAATGCCAGAGCTGATGCTTTGTCCCGGCTAGCCACTTCGGCCAATGGGACCTTATGGAGAACCTATGTGGAATATATGAAAATCCCAAGTATTGACGTGATAGAAGAGTCCTTGCCAATCAATCAAGATCCTTTCTGGTGGACACTTATGTTCAGTACCTCACCAACGGCACCCTCTCAGTCGACCCTGCGGAAGCTAAACTATTCAAATGGCGAGCATCCAAGTTCCTTGTACTTGACGGACAACTGTATTGAAGGTCCTTCTCACACCCTCTCCTCAAGTGTGTTGGTCCTACGGACGCTGACTACATCCTCCGTGAGATCCACGAGGGTATTTGCAGAAACCACTTGGGGGCAGAGCACTATCACACAAGGCCCTACGCTAAGGCTATTACTGGCCTACCATGTGAGGAGATGCGGCCGAGTTGGTTTGGAAGTGCGATAGCTACTAGCGGCACGCTAACATCCAACGGCTGCCAACCTCTCAGCTGAGCCCCCTGTCGGCTCCATGGCCCTTCACCCAGTGGAGGATGGATATTTTGGGGCCATTCCCTCCAGCCTCTGGTCAGAGAAAGTTTCTGCTCGTTGCCATAAACCATTTCACCAAGTGGGTAGAGGCCGAAGCACTCGCCAAAATCACCGAAGCCAAGGTGAGGACTTTCTTTTGGAAGTTTGTTATTTGTCAATTTGGGCTATCCCACACCCTTGTTATCAGCAATGGTCGACAATTCGACAATGCTCCCATCTGAGAGTTTTGTGCCGAATTGGGTGTATGCCAGAAGTTCACTTCTATCGGTCATCCTCAATCAAATGGATCGGCCGAAGTGACAAATCGGACCATCCTTTAAGGGCTCAGGACATGCCTAGATGATTTTAAGGGAAGATGAGTGGAGGAGCTCCCGAATGTGCTGTGGGCGTATCACACGACACCACGAGTCCCCACGAAAGAAACTCCCTTTAGCCTCGTGTTCGGATCGGAGGCTGTCATCCTGATATAAATTGGCATTCCTAGTCTCCGGTTACAATCATACGATGAGGGGAACAATCCAAGCCAGTTGCGAGCCAACCTTGACCTTGTTGAGGAGGACCGTGATCAAGCACGGCTCAAGATGGCTGCTTACCACCAAAGAATTACAAAGTATTACAACACCCGAGTTCGCCCCAAAACATTCCTTCCTAAAGACCTGGTCCTCAAGCGAGCCGAAGTCTCCAAACCCACGGAAGGAGGAAAATTGTCACCCAGTTGGGAAGGGCGCGGGTCACCAACACACTTCATTGCAGAGCATACCAGATCGAAGGACTGGATGGGAAGCTGCTCTCTGGCACCTAGAATGCGGACAATCTCCGTCGGTATTACTAGTAATGTACACTGACATCACAGACTTGATCACACTTGTATATTGGAAATACGTTTACCTCTTTTTTACTAATGAAAGCATCCTTGAGCAATCTAACTTTTTTAGCTTAAGCCCGACTCTACATCGGCACTCAAGCTCAACTCCGCGTCGGCACTCAAGCCTGACTCCGCATCGGCACTCAAGCCCGAATCCGCATCGGCACTCAAGTCCGACCCCGTGTCGACACTCAAGCGTGAGGCTGAATCAGCGCTTAACATTTAAGAAGTCACTTTCGCATCGTTCTCGACTTCAACCTCAAGTCAGACTCCGGTCTTGACTTCATGTCTCGACCTCGGTCCTGATGTCAAGTCTCGACTTCAATCTCGACTTCAACTTTAGTCTCGGCTATAACCTAGCTCGTCTTGGCTACTATGGAAGCGAAGTATTAATAAATAATAGCCAAATTTCAGAATATATTCATTGATCATTAAAGGTTTACAAAATTGCCGACTTCAGTCGGACTCCATTATAAGGAAGAATCAAAAAACAAGAAAAGGCGTTCAAGGCTCGGCCGATGCTGGGTTATTGTCGGAGGAAGGGTGTTCTGCTGGTGTTTCCTTCGTTGCCTCATCCGGCTTCAAGTCGTCGAGACCTTGGAGATTGTAGACTCTTCCTACTTTAGCCTTGCAATCTTGGAAGCCCAAGTTGTAGGCATAGGCGGTGGCTCTAGCCAGCTCTTCGCTAAAAGCTAGCAGACTGCCAAAAGATCTCTACAGCCTCAGCGGCTCTTTTTTCTGCCACAGCCATTGGCATGAGAATGGCAAGAGTAGCCTCTTGGGTAATTCTATATTTTTCTTTTAATTTTTAATTTTCTTACAACTCTTGTTTGTGGTGAATATATCTGTTGTTGAAAATACCCATGAGCAGAGATAATGTTGATGGAGCGACAACTCTGTGTATCATTACCTTGTCTTATAATCTCATTCTCTTCTCTTCTTTTACTTGTACTCATACATTTTAGGCATAGTTTACTTGAGGAATCAATGCATTTGAGTCTTAAAATATTCGATAACTTTAAAACTCTAGTGTGTGAGAATCATGTCCTCCACAAACTTATTGCATATGAGAGAAATTGAGACTGCCAATATTATAAAGCATTAAGAGGACACATCCAAGTATCATCCTATCTATCATTATATCCTGAGTTGATGATCCTTTCGGCTTTGTTAGGTGAGACTTTATTTTCAGGAGTCTGGGCCATTACAATATAGCTTAAGGTGTCACACTGTTATACTTGGCCGAGCCACTGGTGTGGGTGACCAGTCTACAGGATAACCATATACACCATTGGAATCAAATCGCTCTCATTGTGCCAACTGCACCACTAGGTACACACAAGTTTTCCCCAGAGCCATCCCATAGGAATCCTTCAGAAGTTCAGGTGTCTAAACCAAGCATTTTTCAGCTTTTAAATGTGGAATGCATGATGACTGATATTGGTTTGCTTTTAGATAGCAGTAGCATGACATGTTTGATGTACACAGCAGATTCAAAAGCAAAGGATAATGGGAATTGATGCATAAAAAATAGAAATCTTTGTAGACAGAGTATATCAAGAGTCTCTCAAGCATTTGGTTCAAGGCATTTACCTTATAATACCAAAAATGCCGCTCCTATTTCCCCTGTAAGAGCTACTATCAGATACATCAATATCACTTTAAGGATCTACTTAATTATATGAAAAGATCCGGCACAGAAGTAATCCAACTCCAAGATCAAGCAAGTAGTCACAATTTGATCAAATAACCTTTTCAGTGAGATCTTTCAACTAAAACCATCAAACTTAAAGAAGGGTGATGCAAAAGAAAAACAAATAATTAATGTCTTTTGGCTTCGGGTGTCAAGCTATTAGAAGAGTCAATTCTTAAAGAAACCTCTTCCAAGTAGGCACATCACTGATGCAAAAATTTTCTAAAGCTAGATTTTTGTACAAGCAGCAAGTGCTCAATGGTGATCCTCCAAATCAGAGATTAAATCCAAAAAAGCCTGCTCCCAGGCATCCCAACTGATCAAAGAAAAAGGAGAATTGAAGGAGGGAATGAGTAACAATTAATGGATTCAATCCATACCAAAAATAATTGGATTTAGTCTTCAACAACTTGAACCCGTGCTGATCAACATGTAGGATTAACATGCCAAATGCATAAGCTAATATACCTTTTCTAGATGAAACACAATGATTTACCATTTGCAGAAATATTATAAGAAATTGAAGTACCTTGCAAATTCTCAACAATACAAAATGACTCTTTAATTATATTGAATGAAGAACTAGGGCACAAGCGTGAGCCAGAAAAAGTTTCATTTTCTTGTTCCTCAAGACAAAACTGATAGTCTCATCGTATGTTGGGATCCTCATCATGCTTAGTTATCATTAGAGCAATCATGCTCCACAATCTTGCTGTAATGAACGTGACCATCTCAGGTTCCAGCTTGTTACTGAAATGTTTAGCCTGAGGACAAACTATCAGAAAATTCAAGTCTGATGAAAAACTACAGTACTTCCTACCAAACAGAGTGAAAAATGGAAGAGAACTTATTTATTGCATTCGCCGATGAATAAATGACCTCATAAGATGACATGCTTCGGCTTTTATTTAGTAGGATGACCATGCTGGAACTGTTGAGCTTATGTCTCTATAAATAATGGAGGTCCAGTAACAGATGTATTACTGTTGAACAAACCAAGCTTGTCCAGGAGCCTGCTGATCATCAACCCAGATACATAGGAAAGGCCAGATGCTGACACTCCAAGACTAAGGTATAGCAATAGATGTTTGATATATGCCTTCTGAGGCTTAACATGGGCCTTCCCTATAGCCAGTAGTGAAATGCATAGGAGACATGCCGCAGCCACAGCTATAAGCTTATATTCCTTGTTGTCACTTTCTTGGAATGAAAAGCCATAAATCAAAGGAGGTATTATACCAGCTAATAAGTACGATATTATGGCTACAGTTGCATGCAGCTGGAAATTTGCTCTTCTCCCAAGAAGTTCCCAGTAACGACCAGCTGGCTTGCCATTTTGATCAGTAGCTTCATCTTGCACACTTCTTAGTTCAAAAAGCTGCTAGGCAAAAATCCAAATGTAAGGAGAAATTCTCGTCCATTCATTTTGAAAAGCTGTTAGAAAAACATGTTCCATTGAGCTAACAAGCAATGAAAAATATTCATCCAAGCATAACCTTTTAAATTCGAGTTATATTCAGACATAATTTATGAATATATCCATGGTAATTTCCTGGCTCAAATTCTTTCAGTTGAACTGTAAGAGAACGGAACTAATAAGATGCAACTGTTTTCAATGATCTCATGAAAAATCAGTGTGTTCAGTGAAACAACTTAAAACACAAAGTTTATGCATGTTGACTTTATATTTGTAACTGGTGACATTCTAATGCTAAATTCTTTTACTTAAATTGGAGCTGAATAAGGCTGTTATTCTGGTGATATGTAAGTTGTATATTAGAAATATTACTTGATATTGGAACTGCTACTTCGTAGTGTTGGAATTTGTTAAATGAGTTTCTGAATACTGATATGCAGCCTATGAATTATTGATCATTGTTCTCTATAATTCAGCAGCTATTATACATACTACTCAACTCAACTCAACTCATCTAAGCCTTTTCCCAACTACATGGGGTCGGCTACATGAATCTGCTTCCTTCACTCAGCTCTATTCAGGACCAAGTCGACATTCAAATTACAAATAGTTATATCTTTTTTAATTATTTCTGTCCATGTTAGTTTAGATCTACCTCTGCCTCTATCCTTACCATAAATTGTTAAAAGATCACTCTTTCTAACTAGAGCATCTAAAGGCTACATTGTATATGTCCAAACCATTGTAATCGATTTTCTCTCATTTTATCTTCTAATTGGGGCTACTCCTATCATTTCTCTTATATGTTTATTTCTAATTCTATCTTTTAAAGTTTTACCACATATCCATCTTAACATATGCATTTCTATTACACTTAATTTATTCAGATGTTTTTTGCTAAAAGATATTATCTCATCATGATTCATACTGGTGTGCATTGAGTAAGATTTTTATTAAGTTATTAGCTCATTTTATTACTCTCTTTTCAGGTTGCAAGATGCCTACCTTCATCGGATCGATCTCACATTGTGGTGAGAGATTAGATAGACTATTGTAACTAATACCAGATGCATTTAAATGTTGTACTTTAGATATGCAATTATCAATGAATTTTTAAGCTCTTATTTGATGATATTAAGTGTTGATTCAGATTTAAAGGCTTTGCATATTTCCTTGCATTATGCCTAAGGGGAGGTGTGGCTGTGTCACAAGCACGACCCAAAGGGGAGATGTGTCCATGTGTTTTATGCAGAAACCCTAAGATTTCATGCAATGAGGAAGCAGATGTTCATCCAAAAGTCAACTCCATGTAGATTGGCTGATTGGATAAGGCCAGCATGCTAGTGGTTATAATCAAGGTTTTAAATCTCTTGAGACAAAGATATTCTGATCTTTTCATAAAACAAGACGCTATGCATCCTGTCTTGTCTTGATCCCCAACCTAGCAGGCATCCCAGTACTCATTTGAGATGATTTTTTTTGATCTATGTCACACAATAATGATTTCTGATTAGCAATATAGCCTCATATCAGGATATAAATGCACAAACATACAGGGTTCCACTTGAGCAAGTGCTTTATACTCTTTACTAGAAAACAATGAACAGAAAAATATACTCTTTACTAGAAAATAATTCTTGTTAGCAGTTCATGAATATGCTCGTTTGCTATTCATAAAAGTAGATTACCTTTAATAAATCTCACCTCATAAGAGTAAGGCTTATAGAACCAAAGTTGAGTAGAGAAACTTACATTATGGACAATTACAAAAAAACCACCAATCAAGTTTGCCAATACCAAAGCAACAATTTTCACTGCAAGAAAATAAAAGGATCATATGACCTTCAACCATACAGAAAGTAAAGTTAAAATTTACAAGCCAAAGGGACAAGGTAAATCAGGTTCTTATGCTTATCTTTTTTTTATAAAGGAGTATATTCCAATCATCTTGATCTCATTTACTGAATAGCTAAGAGTTCACAAAACCATGAAGACTCTATACATTGATGAAGAAATATTCAGTTTTATAAAGTAAACTCCCAATTCTGAAATGCTTTATCATGGAAATGGGCTTTCTCTCTATTATTATTTTTAAGACTTCAATAGAACAGAATATTTATATAACAATTAACAGTGGTTGATTATGCAAAGATATTAAGAGACAGATAGAGAGAGAGAGAGAGATGAAAATCAGTCACCACGATTCTAACATGAATTTTCTTCTAGCACTAATGAGATGGTATGCAGATTGGTAACTTCAATTGGTTCTTTTTTAAAAGAGGTTGGTAATTTTAATTTGGTATCATGAATCACAGGGCTGGCAAGCAAACCTGTATTCCCAATGCAAGGAAGAAAAGGAAAAACAACTTTAGTCACAACTGCAAAAGATGATCCATCTCTTATTTAATTAGGGTTCCTTCTATATATGAACTTGGGTTTATTTCATAGTCTGGTCTTCTTTTCCAACCAAGTATGTACCTAAGTCCAATCCTTTACTTTTTCCATGAGGCTTGAGATACCAGAAATGGCAACAAAAAGTATGGAGTTTAATTAATTACCAAATGGTACATGAAGAGCAATTAGGCCTCAAGCCCATATCGAAGAAGTGTTATAGGAAAGTGATCCAAGGGTGCAACCATGATATGGTGAAGAAATAGGTGCTATACTTCAGAAGCTCAAGACATGAATGTGAGGGTCAATTTGGGAAGATTATAAAGCTGGAACAAACTAAACCAGAAAGGCTATTACATATTGATATCACAATTTGATGTCTGGATAAATTAATTATAGAAAAATTGCTGATTCACCGTTCTGATGGAAATAATTTGTTTTTGTTAATAAAAATAGTTTGAAATCAAACCTTGTTTGATGAAGTGGATCGTGTTCGCCCTTTCTCTCCTATGATCTTGCCTGATCCAAGTATGATTACGAGATGAACCACACTTTATTTTCACAAGTTAAATGCCCCTGTGATTATCTCTCTAATTTTTCTTTTTTAAGAGGAATAGTCTTATCTTCTGAAAAAACAATCGTCAATCCCCCTCATTTAATAACCGAGACCCCTTCTCTTTTGTCAGTTTTTACAACCACCCACTACCCCTTACGGTTGTTAAGCATTGGGTAAGTGGGTGTATTCAGGTCAGGTTTGACCCGTCATGGGCAGATCCAACCCAACCGGGCGCTTGCGGATGTTCGAGGACGGTGATTTAGCATCAACAGATTGGCACGCCGGTAGGGGGGGCAGAGCACGGATCATCAATGACGCTAGCTTATGGATCCTCGTCCCCCTTAGATTAGCATGGTGGATCAAAACAATGGTGATGACAAGAGCCCGAAGAGCTTTCGCCAGTCACACTGGGGGGCACCCTCAACAAGTTGAGCAACAGAGCCAACCGCTCCACTCCACTATCGCCACTACTTCAGGCCACATTAAGCCAAACAACATGCCACCCTCGCCCTGCAAATTCGAGCATTAATGGAAGCTGTCCAAAAGCTCCAGAAGAGGTATTTCACGGCCACACGGTAGCTAGATCTTTCGCTCCCTCTTTAGTTGCTGCTCAAGCCAGCCATCATCCATCCCATGGAAGATCTCCCCACTAAGAGGCTCACCGCCATCAAGCTCATCAACATAAGCATCTTCAAGCTGATGTCAAGCTCATCAGCATGAGCATCTTCAAGCTCAAAAGCAAGAGCGCCACCGCTCGCCATCCAAACAGCCTCCTCTCCTACGGACGGCGACGCGAGGGGAAGCCCGAGCAAGGGCAGCGACACCTCCACTCCAATCAACTTGCTTTCCGAGGGGTAGACCATCAGCGGGCTGATGTATCTAAATCAACATGAGGCAAATTCTTTCAAAGGCACTTCACAATGACCTCTTCCACTCGGACAGTCGTAATCTACGAGGCATGCGACCCCGAGGCTATCTTCGGCCGAAGGAGTTGATCGGCGCTCCTCCTCGGCCGCTTTTTTCTCTCCAAACCATCCACATCAAGTGCCACATCATCATCATCACCTGGCACATCTTCCCGATCGGATTCCCTCTAAGAAGCAAGGTCCTGGCCTGGCTATGCAGGGAGAGGATCGAGGATGTGGTCCAAGTCCCAGCCCAGTGCCATGCAAAGTTAAATGAACAAGATTTAACATATGAAGGGAAGGAAGCTTGGTGCCAGCAAGAGGACAAAGAGAGGACATTGGGTGGAGGGGTCATTACGGCCTTCCTTGTACTCGGATGTCGGGACTCCATTAATTCCAAAAGAGACCAACAATGCTGGTTCTCCTCCCCTCTCGAATAGTCTTCTTTGACTCCGCAAATACCCTGATCCAGCACCAAAAAGTTGGGAAAAGCTCTCTGTCCCAACTCCATGCCGATCCCCAACGTCATTGAACACGACGCAAAGGCCAAAAAGCTACAAAAGCTAAGTATAGTACACTTTGAGAAAAGCTTCTTTTCATTAATACTTTAATGCATTGCAAAAAGACCGACTCCAGCATCGACACCTAAGCCCGAGGCCAACTCGGCACCAAAGACCGACTCCAACATCGGCACCTAAGCTCGAGGCCAGCTTGGCAATAAAGACTGACTCTAGCATCGGCAACAAAGATCATCGGCACAAAGAAAAAAGGCACCTGAGCCTAATCCACGCACCCTCAGATCATCCTCCAGGGTTCAAAAGGCACCTGAGCCTGGTCCACGCACTCTCAGGTCACCTTCGGGGTTCAAAAGGCACCTGAGCCTGGTCCACGCACCCTCAGGTCACCTTCGGGGTTCAAAAGGCACCTGAGCCTGGTCTCAGGTCACCTTCGGGGTTCCATGCACTCAGGTCACCCTGTCCTGGTCCACGCGGGGTTCAAAAGGCACCTGAGCCTGGTTCAGGTCACCTTCGGGGTTCATGGTTCTCAGGTCACCCTTCGGGGTTCAAAAGGCCTGAGGTCCATGCACCATCATGTCACCCTCCGGGGTTCAAAAGGCAGATGACTTTAGCAACTCTCAGGTCACCCTCGGGGTTAAAAGGCACCTGAGCCTGGTCCAACACCCTTAGGTCATCCTCCGAGGTTAAAGGCTCTCGAGCATGGTCCATCACAGCGACTCTTGGGTCACCCTTCGGGGTTCAAAAGGCACCTGAGCCTGGTCCATGCACCCTCATATCCCCCTCCGGGGTTCAAAAGGCACATGATGACTTTAGCAACTCTCAGGTCACCCTCCGAGGTTAAAAGGCACCTGAGCCTGGTCCAAGCACCCTTAGGTCATCCTCCAAGGTTAAAGGCTCTCGAGCATGGTCCCATCACAGCGACTCTTGGGTCATCCTTCGGGGTTCAAAAGGCACCTGAGCCTGATCCAAGCATCCTCAGATCACCCTCCGGGGTTAAAGGTTCCCGAGCATGATCCCATCCCAGCGACTCTCGAGTCACCCTCCGGAGTTCAAAAGGCTCTCAACGACCTCAACTTTGCCTCAGCTGCTTCGTCATAGCCTCAACGAAATCATCACAGTCTCAACGGCTTCATTTCAACCTCAGGGGCTTTAATTCTATCTCAGCGGCCAATGGCCAACCGGGTAAGACCTTTATCTAAATTATATACTTGCAACATATTGCTGGTCACTTTTAGCCATCCAAGAAGAAGCCCCAAGACAACTCACAGTTGGGAGAGGCCAACTCTCCAGCTCATAGTTGACGTGCACTCACCTAAATTTTATGTCAAAAGTAGAAGACCCAAAGTCAGCTCACAGCAGGGAGAGGCCAACTCCCCAACTACAGTTGACGGGCATCCACTTCCAGACCCTACATCGGGAGAGGATTACTGGCTGCTCCCAACCAGTCTAAGGTAATCAATTTACCTCCAATATTACTTGAAGTCTTTGAGCAAACAAAAGCACAAAAGAGCATGCAGACGTGGTCACAAGTCCATATAAGGCAGACGGAAACTATCCAAAGCTGGCATGCAAAGACAAGTGCAAAGATAAAGAGCTCTACACTCCTTTCGCTTGGCGGATACAAGGCACATGGTCGCATAAGCTCAGGAGTGTAGGGGGCATCTGATGGGGCTAGTAAACCCCATGGGCAATGGTGATGCATTCAGGTCGGACTCCCAGTTAGCCACCTAAGTTGACCCTCTTTCAGCCAGCCTCAGGCTCATTCAGCCTCGGCCAGCCTCAGCCTCCACCATCATCAGCTCAACCAACATATCTTAGCCAACTTTAGCCTCGGCCATCCTCAGCCTCGGCCAGCCTCAACCTCGGCTAGCTTCAGCCTCGACAAACAAACCTCGGCTAGCCTCAGCCTCGACCAGCTTCAGCCTCGGCCAACATACCTCGGCCAGCCTCAGCCTTAGCCAGCTTCAGCTTCGGCCAGCATACCTCGGCCAGTTGACCTCAGCAACCACCCAAGAAATTCCCTAGCAGTCACATTATGGGGTCCACGTGCCTGGCTCCACCACTGTCCGCACAGGACAATCGACGTGCGACGTGGACACATCTGGCAAGCGCCGTAATGGCCGCCCACGCCTTGCAAGCTTGCAACAGCCTACAGCAACCATCCAAGTCAAGTGGCCACCCACTCTGACGAAACTTGACCCACCAACTATACAACCACCCATATTAGACAGGACATAGCCTGCAACTCTGATAAATCACATGGAGGCTAGCTCCATTGCGCTGCCTCCATCATCAATGCTTTGACAAGTGATCATGCCCCAAAACTGGCAAGCTCTAAGCACCAATAAAATGGGTAAAAGGGACCTCCGACCAGGTAAACAAAACCACAACTACACTTCCAAATGCTCATTCTTGCTCACAGAGAGCATGGCTCTAAGTCTCTCTTTTTCTCTCTTTCGAGCTTCCACAAGCTCACGGCTGTTGCCCAGAACACTGACTTGAGCGTCGAAGGGTCCCCACCAGAAACTTCGATCTTCGAAACTTGTTTGCAGGCTCCCAAGCACGAAAAGCTCGCCGAAGAATCCCGAGCTCGCTTGAAGAGGCGACCGAACGCTTGCGGACGTTCAAGGACGCTGATTTGGCGTCAACATGTCCAAACCATCGTAATCGATTTTCTCTCATTTTATCTTCAATTGGGACTACTCATATCATTTTTCTTATATGTTTATTTCTAATTCTGTCTTTTAAAGTTTTGCCATATACCTATCTTACCATGCACATTCTGTTACACTTAATTTATTCACATGTTGTTTCAGTATTGCCCAGTACTCTGTTCCATATAGCATAGCTGGCCTAATAGCGGTTTTATATAATTTTTTTTTCAATTTTATAGGATGCGTTGATCATACAATACTTCCGAAGCACTCCTCCACTTAATCCATCCTACTTTTAACTCTATAATTCACATCTTCACCTATTTCAACTTTTTGTTGAATAATTGATCCCAAATACCTAAAATTTTCATTCCTTAGTATCTCTTAGCTCGCAATTTTCACTGTTTCTTCATTTGTATTTCTACTTTTACTAAAATTACATTTCATGTATTCAGTTTTAGTTCTACTAATCTTAAAACCTTTAGATTCTAAAGCCTTTATCCAAATCTCTAGTTTAGCATTTACTCCAAATTTAGTTTCACAATTAACACTATATCGTCTGCAAATAACATACACCATAAAGTATCATTTTGAATATATTTGGTTAATTCATCCATAACAAATATAAAAAGATACGGACTTAAGGCAGATCCTTCATATAAACCTACAGTAATTGAAAACTCACTAGTTTCTCCTATTATTTTTTAACAATAGTTATTGCTCTATCATACATATCTTTTATCAATTCTATATAACTTTTGGTAACTCTTTTTTTTTCTCTAAAACTTACCATATTTCTTTAGGTACTCTATCATATGCTTTCTCTAAATCAATAAAGACCATATAAAGGATTTTTTTTCTTTTCCCTATACCTCTCCACCAATCTTCTTAATAAATAAATAGTTTTCATAGTCAATCTTCCAGGCATAAATCCAATTTAATTATTTGATACCAAAGTTTTAGCTCTTTTTCGATTTTCTATTACTCTCCAATAATTTCATTGTATGACTCATTAGCTTAATCCTTCTATAATTTGTACAGTTTTGAATATCTCATTTTGTTTTGTATATGAAAAAATTCATCACATCTATAGCTGTATATCTCTTTATCATTTAGCCTTAGATTCACCTCCTTTAAAACAAAACAACATTATCATAATATCATATAAATACTTTTATATTTTCTTATTTGAGTAGTTAGTAATCCAAAATCAATTTATGCGATTAAAAGTAACAATTTAATGATAAGTGTGAATCAATTATTTGTCAAAAGAAGGATCAATATGGCATTCCAAATATGTAGCAAATGTTACCCTGCAACAAATTAAGGTAAATGATAATCAATACTGCTTGGCATTTAGATGACAGCAAATGTTTGCATAAATTAAACTAAAAGTGGTTGACTTCCTTTTTCTGTAATAAGAACATTGACACTTACATGTTGAAGCACCAGTTCCAGCTGCAGATGATATAACACCAAGGCTTGTTATACATTCAATTAAACCCCCATAGACAATGCTTTTCAGCACGTCCCAGTCATTTTTTCTTCGAGCTTCTTCGTCACTTGGCTCAGGCACATGAATTTGAATCTCAGAGCGTGGCAAATCCACAACAGCAGGTTCTACTGAAGCATGATTACTTTGGTCACTTAAAGAGGTTCCTCTCCCAGCACCTTGAAGATATCATCTCCTATATTATCATATGAAAGGATGTAAGAAAATAACAAACAGGTCTTATCATTCCTTCATTAGTTCAATGATGCATGCACATGTATTTCAAGAAAGGGAACAATGAGCATCATGTAGCAATGATGTTCACAAGATCCCTTTGACGGAATTAAATTTTGGGGATCATTAAAAGGGGCTTCTATTTTCAGTGTATCTTTGCCCTATATTAAAACTTCTGTCCATTTGTTTACTTGATAATCAATTGCTCAGCCAATCTGTAAATTTGCATAAAATTTAATTTACAGCATGCTTGTCCTCAATAAGAAAAGTATTTACAGCATAAGGCATATCCATGCATAATCCTGGACTCAAATTATCAAGGAAAAGAATTACAGGCATAGTGGAAGCAGAAGGAAGATGGAAACCTCCACACCTAGCTTAAGTTCGCAAGTTTGTTTCCGAGAACGTGATAACAGACCTCCATCATTGTTTGGTATGGTGTCACTAAGCTTCCCTTCATTGTAAGCCTGATGTTTGTCATGTAATGTAACTTTGGCTACAGGTTGAGCCAACATGCTTGCTTGTCACTCTGAGATGGAACTTCCATTTGTCTACTACTGCTAACATAAGATTCTCCAGGCAGGATACTTCCTGACAACGACATAACATATGATTTTCATCACAATGGTACAATTAGTACCCAATGGCATGTTTGTAAAGCATGCAGACTAGAGAAACATAGGAAAGTTCATTGTATATTTAGCAAGGAAAATTTAGAAGGCAGGGCTGAAAGATCTGAATTTAATATTATGGCAACTTTTCATATCAAAGGCATTTTAATTATGAAGCTAGTACAACAACGATTATGCAGAAAACAGTTTTGCTAAAATAGAAATAAACATGATTGAATTCATAAATTTCAAAAACCAGTAAAAGAATGCCAGCTTAGTAACAAGTGTTACATCATAGGATGTTGTTCATGATGTTCTGTTTGATCAATGAAATGTGATCAAAATAAGTGAACTGATTCAGTTCATAATTTAGGCTCTTCTGTTTGATTTCAGAACTGATAAAGGACGTGGAAGTTGAATTGTTGGAAAATGGGTCGTTTATAACCAAAAGGCGTATCAGAAGCGATTAAGCCCCTTTAGTTAAGTCTCTTGATCATATCCGATCAAGTGGCGTGTCAGAAGCCGATAAGTCTCTTCATACATGCCTCTTGATCGTATCCAATTAAGTCATAACAATTAAATTCAAACCCGTAAGGATGCTTCTAATAGGCACTTCAAGTCTATAAATAGGACTTATCACTTGCATTTCACATAATCCATTCGAAATTCTTTTCCTTAGTATTTGCATACTCTAAATTCAAGAGAGTATAGCATTCTTGATTCGTTGTTCTGGTGATAAGTAGTACTGCTTTCATCAAAAGAAGACCGTTATATCCTGGGAGACAATCGTCACAATACCATAGCACCTGTGGGACGAAATTGTCTTAAGGGCATAGAGTTTAACTCTAGACTTGGTCTTGACATCTTTTGATCAAGTTAGCAACTACATCTACTTAGCCACCACATTCCAATTCCACCAACAATCTTAAGACAACTTCCGTCGTTCTACAGTAATGGCTACAATTACTGCACCTGTTCAAGCTGAGAAGTCAAAAAATTTACCGGTACTAATTTCAAAAATGACAACAGAAGATGTTCTACCTCACCACTCTGAACCTGGTCAGAGTTATTAATGAAAATCCACTAGTTCTGAAGGATGAAGAGACCGACAAGCAAGTGGTCGCTGCAGATGCATGAAGCATTCAGACTTCCTATGTAAAAATTACATCCTCAATGGATTGGAGAATACTTTGTACAATGTGTACAGTAGTATTAGTACAGCTAAAGAGCTGTGGGCTTCCTTGGACAAGAAGTATAAGACCGAGGACGCTGAACATAAGAAATTTATGGTTGGCAGGTTTCTGGACTACAAGATGGTTGATTACAAAATAGTCATGGAACAAGTTCAAGAACTACAGATCATCCTACATAGATACATGTTGAGAGAATGTATCTAAGTGAGTCATTCCTGGTAGCACTATTATCGAGAAGTTACAACCATCATGGAAAGACTTCAAGAACTACCTGAAGCTAAGCGGAAGGAAATGAGACTTGAAGATCTGATCGTTCGACTAAGGATCGAAGAAGATAACAAGATTTTTGATAAGAAGACAGAAGGGCATCCAGCTGAGCCTAAGGTAAACCTCGTAGAAAGGAACAAGAAACGCAAGTTTCCTAGAGAGGGCTATAAACAAAAGAAAGGCAATCCAAAGAAATTTAAGTTCAAGGGCAAGTGCTTTGTCTGTGGTAAATAAGGGCATAAATCCAAGGATTGTCGTTTCAAGGGAAAAGAGAAGCAAGAAGCCAATATAACTGAAGGTACCCTATTTCAAAAGTATCAGAGATGTTGTCAGCAGTTGTGTTTAAAGCAAACATGATTGATAAACCAAATGAATGGTATGTTGACACTGGAGCTACTCGACATGTCTGCTTTGATAAGAGTATGTTCTCATCATTACTCCTATCAAAGGTAGAAATATGGTCATGGATAACTCTGCTACATCTAAGATGGAAGGATTTGGTCGCATAGTTCTGAAGATGACATCTGAAAAAAAACTTCTATTGAACGATGTATTGCATGTTCCTGATATCCAGAAGAATCTCGTGTCAGGCTCCCTCCTAAGCAAACATGGATTTAGGATGGTGTTGAGTCTGACAAATTTGTACGTCTATTTAGGCAAGGGTTACCTGAATAATGGTTTATTCAAAATGAATGTAATGATCGTACATCATAACTTGATAAGAATAAAAATTCTTCTTTTGTTTATATAGTTGACTCTTCATTAGGACATGTGAATTTTAATTCATTACGAAAATTAATGAATTTAGAATTGATACCTAATCAAATCGATCCATATTACAAGTGTGAAGTATGTGTTGAAGCTAAGTTAGCTAAAATACTATTTCATTCAGTAGAAAGAAATACTGAACCTCTAGACTTAATTCACAGTGATCTATGTGATTTAAAGTTCAATACAATCTAGAGATGGTAAAAAGTATTTTATAACATTTATTTATGATTCAACTAATATTGTTATTTGTATCTATTAAAGTCTAAAGATGAGGCTTTAGAAATGTTTAAATATTATAAGAATGAAGTTGAAAATCAACTTGGTAAAAAGATCAAGGCTATAAGGAGTGATAGAGGTGGAGAATACGATGTTCCATTTAATGAATTTTATAAGAACATGGCATTATTCATCAAACTACAGCTCCTTATTCACCTCAATCTAATGGAATTACTGAACACAAAAATCGTACATTAAAAAAAATGATGAATGACATGTTGATAAATTCTAGTACATCACAGCATTTATAGGGAGAAGCAATTCTCTCGACCAATCATATTCTTAATAAAGTACCACTTAAAAAGAAGGATACTACTCCATATAAGTTATGGAAAGAAAAAAAGCCTTTTATAATTACTTTTTGTGAGGGTGTTTAGCTAAAGTAGCTATTTCGGATCCTCAAAAGGTTAAAATAGGATCTAAAACTATTGATTGTACTTTTATGTTATGCATAAAATAATAGTGCATATCGATTTCTTATATATAAATCAGATATACCTGATATACAGAAAAATACAATCATGGAATCAAAATGCATCAATCTTTAAAAATGTACTTCCAAATAAAGGGATATTAGAAATAAGTTCAAATAAAAGAACTTATGATAATACTGCTAGTAGTAGTCATCAGAAAAAATATCCTGAACATGAACCCAGACGCAGTAAGAGACCTAAAGTTACAAAATCTTTTGGTCCTGATTATATAACATATATGTTAGAAAATGAGCCTCAGACATTTAAAGAGGCAATGTCTACACCAGAAGCATCCTATTGGAAAGAAGCTATTAATAGCGAAATTAAATCCATCATGCATAATCATACATGGGAATTGGTAGATTTACCATCAGGTATGAAACCTCTGAGGTGTAAATGAATTTTCAAGAAAAAGTTAAAGGCTGATGGATTAATTGATAAGTATAAAGCCATATTGGTAGCTAAGGACTTTAAACAAAAAGAAGACTAGACTTCTTTGATACATATTCGTCAGTAACAAAAGTAACATCCATAAGAATGTTAATTGCTTTGACAGCCATTAACAATCATGAAATTCATCAAATGATGTTAAAATGGCATTTCTAAATGATAAATTAGGAAAATAAATATATATAGAACAACCTGAAGGTTTTGTTGTTCCTGGCCAAGAAAAGGTGTGTAGACTTATTAAATCTTTATATGGATTAAAACAAGCATCTAAGCAATGGCATATAAAATTTGATAACGTCATATTATCAAATGGATTCAAAATAAATGAATGTGACAAATGTGTATATGCCAAAACCCTGCCTAAAGGGTATGCAGTGGTCTACTTATACGTGGATGATATGTTAATCATTGGTAGCAATTCTGATATGATTAAACATACAAAGAAAATGTTAATTAAATATTTTGATATGAAAATATGGGTGTTACAGATGTAATACTAGGGATTCAAATCACTAGAACATCTGAAGGTATAATAGTCTCAATCTCACTATATTAAGAAAATATTAAACAAGTTTAATAAGCATAATACTAGCCCGCTTAAAACACCTGTAGATATTAATCTACATCTTACTAAGCATACTGGGTAACCCATATCACAATTAGAATTTCATGTATAATTGGCAGTTTAATGTATGTCATGAATTGCACCCATCCTGACATAGCCTATGCTGTCAATAAGTTAAGCAGATTCACAGTAATCCAGGTCTAAATCATTGGATAGCTTTAGTAAGGGTATTAAGATATCTACAATATACCTTAAATTATGGATTACATTATTCGAGATATCCAGCTGTACTAGAAGGCTATAGTGATGCCAACTGGATATCATATATAAAGACACAAAATCTACTAGTAGATATGTGATCACCTTAGGAGGTGGTGTTGTGTCATTGAAATCTTCTAAACAGACATATATAGCTCGATCCACTATGGAATCGAAGTTTATAGCTTTAGATAAAGCTGGTGAAGAAGCAGAATGGCTTCAAAACTTTTTAGAAGATATTTCATATTGGCCTAAACAGTTTCTGCAATATATACATTATGATAATCAATCGGCTATTTGCAGAGCACAAAATAAAATGTGTAATGGTAAGTCTAGACATATACGTCGAAGGCATAATGCCATTAACAGTTACTTGAGAATGGAATAATTTCTATTGACTACATTCAGTCAAAGAAAAACCTAGCGGATCCGCTGACAAAAGGATTACCAAGAGATCAATTAAACTGTTTATCGAGGGAAACGGATTAAAGCCTATGACAAAATAATCTTCATAGTGGATACCCAACCTAACTGATTGGAGATCTCAAGATCTAGGTTCAAAATGGACAACTAAATTATGAAGAGATCTGTATAGCACTAAGGATGTCTAATCCTACTCATTCCTATGATAATTAGTGCTACCTGCTAAGAGTACTAGATAAGCATTGCTTTTAATGGTTTTTATGACATGAATATCATATGGGGTATAGTAGGTTACTCTTAATAAGAATCACCTATGTGAGTGTGAACTGAATCAATCCTATGAGAATCTTAAGGTTTTAATTCTCTAAAGCACTCATGAAACCAAATTGTTCAAAACCAAAATGAATACAACCATGAGAACCAAAAGAATGCTCGAAAAGAAGTTACGTGATTGTTATTGTTTTGGTTTACATCAAAAGTTGAAAAGTTCAGACATCATGTTCACTTTTTAGGAAGTAAACTCGATAACTTACTAAGGAAGATTCAAAGCCAAAAGCTATCTATCATGAAACAACTTCATTCCATTATACTTTCTATAGTGTCTGCATATTCATTTGCATTAAAATCATTTTATGGGGGACATAAACCTTTGATGATCTTTGATCTAAGTCCAATTTTCATTCATACAGAGGATTGTTGGAAAATGATCGTTTATAACCCTTGTGTTATACTCATTGGTTTGAATAAGAATTGGTGACCTCTTTTTAGTCGCACATAGAAAGTTTTAAAAAGGTAGAAGCACCTTATATATGAAACCTCTTCCCATGCTTATGCATTTGGTCTCATTATATGTGGAGAGCTTGAGGGTGATGCGTAGCGCACGCGCATGTGCGAAGGACGCAATTGGCGCTTTGTAGGCGCACTTTGTACTTTGCATGTACGCATCGTCGCGAGAGCATGAGTCTTAAATTTTTTTATAATCATGAAGATCTGATGGCCAAGAATGATTGAACCCAGATCATACAATGAGGGGTGAGATCATCGTTGGATTTGTTGATCGATTGTTAAAGGGTCAAGATCAAACGCTTGAGATCATCGTTGATCATCGGATAAGGGGACAAGATCGAATGCAGAGATCAATCAGATGAAGGTCAAGATCAAACACTGAGATGCGGTAATCAGTGCAGAGTGATGTTGATCGATCAATGCACCCGATTGGCGCAATCAATTGGTCGATCATGATTGTGGTAGTATAGATCGATTGGCGCGCACTTGTTCACTTCTATCAGTGCACCCGATCGCTGATACGTGCACCTAATCACTGAAATGGGAAATAATCTTGAAATCTTGAAACGACGTATCAGAAGCCGATAAACCCCCTTCACTCACGTCTCTTGATCCGACCAATAGGCATATTAGAAGCGGTTAAGCCCCTTTAGTTAAGTCTCTTGATCATATCCGATCAAGTGGTGTATCAGAAGCCGACAAGTCTCTTTGCATACACCCTCTTGATCATATCCGATCATGTCATAACAATTAAATTCAAACCCGTAAGGATGCTTCCAATAGGCACTTCAAGTCTATAAATAGGACTTGTCACTTGCATTTCACATCCTCCATTCAAAATTCTTTTTCATAGCATTTGCATACTCTGAATTCAAGAGAGTATAGCATTCTTGGTTCGTTGTTCTGATGATAAGTAGTGCTGCTTTCATCAGAATAAGACCGTTTATCCTGGAAGATAATCGTCATAATACCGTAGCATCTCTATGGAACGAAATTGTCTTAAGAACATAGAGTTTAACTCTAGACTCAGGCCTTGTCATCTTTTGATCAAGTTAGCCACTATATATACTTAGCCATCACGTTCCAATTCCACCAACAGTTGAATGTTGCAACACTTTCAGAATTATTATATTTGCAGATACATAAATAACACTGATATGCTTCTTTAGAGTTTGTTGAGAATCTCATAGCACACCCGTATCACTCCTCATAGCAGTTGTTCGATCCACCCCCAAATATATGCTCCCTGATACAGTCATAGCAAGATTGTCTTTCTGGGATGGACCCACCAATTGTTCTCCATGGAAAATATAAGACTCTTCAGGTAAGAAACCTATTGCTATTTGCTGTGATAGGATCAGTATATTTCATCACAAAAGTATAATCATGATTTGTGATTTTGCAAAGCCACTAAATTTCTGTCAGCTATATATATGTTCTTTGCAAAGCTACAAACCTGCACTATTCTTTTTTGTGGAGTCTAAACTATGACCATGTTGTGCAGTTTCCCCCACAAAAATGGCTGGCATATTCTCCTCCCGTTTTGGTGACAAATGCCCTGTTTGTTCTTCACTTGTAGTAGAAGATTCTACAGGCAGCTGAACTCCTGAATATCACCATAATAATATCATGAATATTCAAATTATAATCAAACAAGCAGCAACTTGATTGACTAATCACCACGATCAACAAATCCACCAAGTCTTGAAAATGGATAATGTTGAGAGGCATTACTAAATTAAAATAAATATTAGATATAATTCAACATTCCAGAAGAATATTGGTGCTTTGTGGTTTTTCTGAAGGAAGGGGACATGTAGTTTGTTAGTCAATTTTGTTGCACATGCTTGTTATCCATAAGCAATGAAGTTAGGAAGGATGCAAGAAATGCGAGAGATGGTCCAAGGTTCTTACAGTATCCTTTTGATTGATTATAGATATTAATTAAACTGAATGGTAAAGACATTATAGCATGTAATTTCATGAATGCAGTGAACAAACTGTATTTGTGTATCTAATTAATCAACATGAAGCTCTTAGGTTATTGCTCTTCTACAACCAATTTTTATATTGGTGCAAGGAGGATATTTATAAAAATATTTATTTCTTCAAATGAATATGATGAAAGAAGCCTAGTCTAGATTAGTGTGAAAACAATGTCAGCTTGTTTGCAAGTCCTTTTTTTTGTTTGTCTGTCGATCTTGTCTATCTGCCTATCTATCTATCTGCTTACTGATTAATGAGACAGGATGGTGAAAATTTCAATAAATGAATTTTTTTTAGGTAATAATGTTAGAAAGTGATGAGAAAGGATAGCTATGTCTCATGAAAATATGACTATGAAAAATTCTATTGGTGATGCAGAGACTGTGATCAAAGGTTAATAGAAGAATGGTACTCCGCGCATGCACACGCACATGCACATGCACATGTGCATGCACACACACACACACACAATCAGATTGCTGACTTGAAGAACTTCCTACAAAATTGAAAACGCGCTAATTTGTACCCCAGAAAGCTTGTTCAATACAGCTACCTGGAACAAGTTAATTTAATTATGAAATTTTGAATGTTTTATTGGGTCCATAGAAATCAAAATATATCCTGGTTAGCTGAATCGCTTCAAACCAGACAGTTTGGGCCTAGTTTGGGACAAACCAAACTAGCTCGAAACTGAAAAGGTTCAGCTTCTTAGTTTGGTACGAGGGCGAATTTCTTTTACCGCCCATACTAACAAACTGAACTAAATCTGAATTGAACCACCTAACTCGGCCTGATTCAGACAAGTTCATGGGTTGGAGCCTCGTGCCCCTCTCGGCCGATACTATTGTTCAGTATGGTACATCTTATACCAAACCGTACCAGTCTAGTACCAAAACGATATCTATTTCTAGTACTACGAACCTTAGAATATATATAATTATTTATTGATAGATGTAAAGTCCTGACATTTCTGATCCGCAACCTATAACTCAACTCAACTCATCTAAGCCTTTTTCCAACTACATGGGGTCGGCTACATGAATCTGCTTCCTCCACTCTGCTCTATTCAGGACCAAGTTGACATTCAAATTACAAATAGTTATATCTTTTTTAATTATTTCTATCCATGTTAGTTTAGATTTATCTCTACCTCTATTCTTACCGTGAATTGTTAAAAGATTACTCTTTCTAACTGAAGCATCTAAAGGTCTACGTTGTATATGTCCAAACCATCATAATCACTCTTTCTGATCCACAACCTATAAGCACCAATAAAATGACAAAACTTGATCAGGTATATGCATTACACCAAAGCAAACCAAGCAAGAGAAGACAACTGTCACTAAAAGAGGATAAGAGCATCGTCCTACAGAAATGAAGGTAAATAAATTTAATTTCCAAAAGTCAACATGGAATCATGTCTGGCTTTCTCAAGAAAACAAAAGAAACATGCTAGATCCATGGGAAGCTTGCAAATATCAAACATGAAAGACAAATAAACAGCTTCTAGAAACATAAGAACTAATGCAAATCATCGAACAAGTTATAACTAGAAGTGCACTTAAGCTAGTCTGCTACATTAATCAATATACTAGTAGCTAAAGCACATATGATTGTCTTTTAAGTTCTCTTGTAGAGTGTCTCTTTGAGACTTAACAAGGAACTTATGCATGAGAAGTATGAAATAATTGACCACTTGTTAATAGCATTTTCCGATATTAAATTCTAGACCCCTACCAATTCGCAAGAATCTAAGCCCAAAAGCAACTAACATGTAAGATCAAATAACAAGATTATGGAGAATATAATCTAGAACAGAAAGTAAATATTAGAGAACTTTGATAGATCTGAGATCTATGATAGCTGTCCATCTGAGTAACAAGTAAATTTCCATTCCATCCAAGGATTCAAGTGGCAGTGCTAATGCTAATAGGCATGCTGGCTAGTGGCTGGCATATCATGATAACATGTGTTATGCCATAACAAAAATAAAAGAAAAGAAAAAACGGGGATATTTTGGCTCAATGCCAAAAAGAATCTAGTCATATCTAGCTGCACAAACCAGCATGGGTTAGCACCTTGCGAAATGTGATACAGAGGCAGTGCAGCATTGGCCTGGCCCAAGACATCCAGCAATTGAATCCTTGGCTGAGAAACAACCCCCATCTCACTAGGCAGATAAAATCAACATCATTTAACTATTGGCTAGTATATCACAAAATTACTAAAAAACATTGAAAATAATGTTTTATGGATTAGTATGATGCATGAGCAGCATGTTCCACCACTTAAAAGTGTCGCAGATCTCTGTAAACTGAATTGATTCGAACTGATTCTGATCTATCTTCTGGCTACAAGCAATTTCTAGTGTGGAGCTCTACATCATTTTATGGTTAGTCAACACTATATTTCAGTACAATGAGATTGATATACAATCCAAATAACCAGGAGGAGGCTTAGCATTACAAGTGTCACAAACTCACAACTGTACCCCACGCAAGTCTCCAAGTACATGGGAACAAACTTAGTCTAACTGTTTATCTCATCCATCTTTGTTTATATGTTAGTGGCAAAAAGTCCTCAAGTGATAATCATGTGATAAGATACTATCAGCCGTGCTAGGAAAGAATTTTTAACCCAAAAAAAAGAGTTATGCTGTCATCATGCATGTCTAAACTACAAGCATTAACAGCAGAATAACAGATTGCCGCAAGATACTCCATGCGAATGCTCCCTACAGTAATTTCAAGAAATTGAAAATAGGAAGCTGAAACTTACCTGATTCACTTTCTTTTCTTTTGCTTGTCACTGAATCAAAAATATATGAACTTTGCAGATTCTGTTTTCCTCTCTTTTCTCGAAAATTCGAAATATGCTAAAACCACCCTCTGTTTACAATATAAAGTACAATCATTATAATTACCTTGGGAAAATCTAATTCCTTGATGGTACAAAAGTACTTTTGGTTCTTGAAATATGAAATGATTGAGCCTTTTAATTGATTAGGGAAAGGAGTTCCCTTATTAGACACAAGGAAAAAAGTACGACAGAAATTCTTGAACATGAAAAGATTAAAACAGGTTCTTATTTTTGAAGCAATCTCTTTTATATCATGTGGTGATAAGCAAGCTATTTGAAGTTACCATGCAGTTATTTGTGCGCTGTTCATGGATTAAAATAGTCAGTAAAAACCATGGAGACAAGTTACTAAGAATATATTATAAGTAATTCAAATTTCTTTAAGGTTGTTTCATTGTGATGCAATTAATTCTCATGTGATTAGCCTCCTTGGAAGATGCTGGATGTTGGTAGTGAAGGTATCGTGAGTCAACCCCAGCCCCACTTGGTCATGACTTTGAGCAGGGGGTGGAAAATCCACTCCACGACCCAAATTGCTCGCTCCTTATTCCTTCTCATGTACACTCTATATCTCTGGCTTCCTTTACGCACTGACTCACCTCTTGATTTCCAGTCTAGGAAGTAATATGTATTGTTAGGTTAACTTAAAACATGACAGCTTAGAGAGGGTAGGCGCACTAAAATCTGATGATAAATGGTTGGGTTGTTCAAAAAGGTGAATACACACAAGAAAGTAAGGTTCTGAAACAAAGTTTTAGGGCTTCATGATATAGTAGCTCTGAGGGCTGAATGAAGGCAATATTTTGGGGTGTTTATCATGCTATGGCTTTTTGTTGGCTCCCTATACTTTATTCTCTTCCTGAATTAGTCAAAAACAGTGAGCCCCATGCTCCATCGACACTGAACCATTTAAAATGTGCAGTGATTTGCCTAGTTTATTCTCTCTTCTTTTTCTATTATCATATATGATGTTCCTTTGGTTATAACAGTAGGGAGTCCATCTCACATGATGTAGTAAACAGGGCGTAAGGACATCACTGAACCTCTTACCATTCATTCTCACTGACCTAGTGACTAATTTCTCCAAACTAATGAAAAGTTATAATGAAATTATTCTTGAATTTTCATCATTCTTCATGGAACTGTCTCAACTCAATAACAATAATTCCTTTTTGAATTTTTAGCAAATTTACAAGTAATTTATGACATTTGCGAATATTTCACAAATTATTCTAAGTTTTTTTCTAGTTCATGTCAAAATGTATCAAATTCTATTGTGTTTCAAATATCATTTTATAATTCATTCTGTTTACTCTTTGCATGGAGAAAATCCACTAAAAGCTTATAGATATAAATAAAGAAACCATATAAAAGCAAGAAAGAATAGAAGGATGAGAAAAAAGAAGGGACAGAGACAGAAATTTGAGACACATAGTGATCCCAGGCCCATCGTTCGCTCTATCTTATCAAATTGGTGGAGAAACCAACATGAGGTGGTTAAATTATCAAAATACTCACATATTGGTCACCACTAATCACATGTACATGGAAATTTGGCTTTTGATACAAATTATTTATGGCCCAAATGCATAGAAATTGGTCAGAATTCTTGGAAATGTAGTGCTGCTTGGATCTGAATAATAGTGTGGCAGGTGGCAGCTTTCGCTCTATTCTCTTTCCTTTTCTTCCTCTCTCCTTTTTCCCATGCTTTTCATCCTAGTTTATCCCATAAAAGAAAGCTTGGGGAGTGAGGATGAAGTCAAACCAAAACAGCTGGGATAAGGCTTAACAGTTATGGTTACAATTTTGTCCCATAAAGTGATCTTATCACACAAGGTGCATTCTTTGTCCTTGTAACAGAGTTGCTGCTTCTGACCCAAACTATAATAGGGAGCTCAAAAACTCCATTGAACTTTTCTGCCACTTGCTAATTGTGAAACACAGAACCAGGTACATATAAGACAATTCTCAGAGAGCTTTTTAAATAGCCTAAATAACAAACGCTGCTACAATAGCATCAAGCATCTTATTCTGCAGGTTCCTTATTTTCTTTCAAAGCATATTGCTGTGACTAAAGAGTTTCTATTTAAGGTCTCTCTTCATGCCCAAAGAAATTTATTTTGAATATGAGGTAAGAATAATTGAAGTATGACTTTGAGTGCAGATGAAATATGTAGATCTTAATGTTTGAATTATTTTCAAGTATTGTAGATGTTAAAGATATCTTTCAAATAGTTAAGCCTTCCAATATTTTACCTAAAACATTTTGTGCTGAGTTTATGAATAACTTTGCCTAATAATACTTG
The DNA here is from genome assembly GCA_900491605.1 of Calamus simplicifolius. NCBI lineage: Eukaryota > Viridiplantae > Streptophyta > Magnoliopsida > Arecales > Arecaceae > Calamus > Calamus simplicifolius. Next base: position 279,179 of record UESW01001328.1, read on the forward strand.
AGCTATTTCTCTTGCTTGTGTGACTAATCAGTATGATAATTTCATTTATATTATTCATTCATTTTGGATATATTGGACTCTTTAGCATTCCAAAAATATCTTAGATATTGTTACATCATTGATATTTTTAACCTAAAATAAACAAGAGATAAATCTTATGAGCGTAAAATACTCAGCTAGCAAGCAAGCATGCATGCAGACATATATCTATACTTATATATGTGTGTGTGTATACACACACACACATACAAATGCATCTATACATAAATATATATGTGTGTGCATGTGAGGTGAAGCAAGTAAAGGATCCCATTCCTGTAAGTGAATCTTACTGACATGATCTTGAGTAGGAAGCATAATCCTGACAATCATATATGTTGAGTGCACATATTAAGCTACAGAAACAACATAGATAAACATTATGCTGTTTCGCTAAAAAAAGGTATATAAAGATAAACCTCCACTAATTGAGACTAAAGACAGAAATGACACATAAAAAAGAAGAGTTTGAAGAACATATTCCTGGAAAGGTGTATCATACTCAAAAGAATACACGCCCAAAACTTTTAAGATAATGTGGAGAAGACTGCTATTTCTGAGCACAATCAAAGATAAAAAAACAACTTAATAAATTAAAAACAACTACATACATTGCCACACACTACCCATGTTGTGTAGCACCCAACTGACATTTTGAGTGGGAACATTAAAGAAACCGTGGAGATGTGGTGCCTCTAATGTATGCATGCATGTGGATGTAGAGAAGACTTGCTACAACACATGATGATGAAGATAATAGGGTCATACCTGTTGGAAGGAAAAAGCTGAAGCATGATAAACATCTGAATAAAAGAGGTTCCCTATCACCTGGATCTTTCATTTCAGCTGCACCAGGGCTAGAGTCCACATCATGCTGTTTTTCATGAACTTTCTTGGCTGGTGCATCAGATTCAGTTTCTTTATCTTTCCTTTCTGACCTTTTCCTTTTACGCAAAATCACCCTTTTAGTTATACACGAGTGACAATTAGGACAGACTAAATCGTAAGTATCTTGTTCTTTGATTACTCTCTCAAGGTCAATGTCTGATGCTTTTAGTTCACTTCTATTTACTATTTTAATCTCTTTGTGTTCTTCAATTTCATGTTGACTTTGTATAATATCATTTTCTTTGTATCCTTCAGAATAGTGCTGTGAATTTGATCCCATTTCCATCTTCGTATTCTTTAAAATATTATTTGCTTCTTGAACAGGGATATCCTCTTGGCCATGAAATTCTTTGGCTCTAAAATATGCTTTTTCATGTACTAGATCCATCTGAGGAGATAATTGGTCCTTCTCAGCAGCAAATTGGTCCTCATTATCCAATTTCATCAGAGCTGTCTCAGCAGTAATTTCAACACCTGCAGCCATGCAGCATGTTTTACACGTGTTAATTTGCAACTGTTGCTGACAATAACTAAAGTAGTTTAGTATTCAAGCTAAATATGGATATAGAATGATAATATTAAGAAAAATATCAATGATCAGTCTCTTCATACTGATACATGTATCCATTTTTGTTTGTGTCCATACGTATCAGACACCAATATTTGTCAAACACTGCTAGGATGTGTTGGATAATTATTTAAGTATTCTATATTTTAGAAAACAATAAAAGGCTTTGGATACTTCTTGAGTAGGTATGGGGTACTTCCTAGGTACTCTTCCGAGATGAGCTTTTTTTTTGGGGGGGTTAGAGGCAGGTGATCATTTAATGATGCATGTGAGGAATGCTTTAGCATCTGTGAGGTTTAGTTATTTTGTGTTACTGACAGTGTTGAATTATAACTAAATGATTAAGTTTGCAACTGCTATTATTGGATGGAGTATGGACTATGTTATGATGATAACTATTATGCTTTGTGGATGTTCTATTGCACTTATGTAAAAAATGCATGTTCACCATTATCATATCCTAGCTGTCATATTCCTTCAAAAACATACCTTAGTTGTCACATCCTAACTTTTCAAGATTTTCCATATCAGAGTAGCCATATCATGTCATACTGGTATTCTATATCTGCACTTCATAGTTTCAAAATCAAAACATGTAGGAATTGGTTAACACAACCACATGCCTAATCATATTTTGTGTGCGACACCTGTAGTTTTCAGAAGTCTAATAACTAACCTTTGGTTGGTGAATCAAAAGGCGATTTAAGCTGAATTAATGGTTCGACATCCATCACAACTTGGCAATAGACTTCATGATTCTGAATATGATGTCTGCTAGGACCATTCAAATGGCAGGTCCAAGTGCAATGCCGACACTTCCAAACCCCTTCAGACATAGAAATATAAAAGTAACTGTACGTTCAGCGGCACCAGAATAGGATAAATGGACTACATGATCTTTAATTTTTAAATTTAAAAATAAAGTTGTTCTGCTAAATGATGTCTAAAGTAAAACATCTCTTGTGAAGCCAACTTTGGAACTGTTCAGATAAATACATGAAAAACCATTTAATTGACAAGATACTATCACTTTAGGCTGCTATAACTCAGAAAATATTGCTAGGTATGTAGCTACATTGTAAGGATAATCCATGCAGTCCCTTCCCCCTAGCCTCTTCTAAAAAAAGTCAATAAAAAAAAAAAAAAAGCACACAAGCACACTTCCTTCAAATTAACTGATTTAGACATCTCTTACAATTTGCCTTTTATCATCTACATAAGAGTCATTCAATCTATTGAAATTAAATGCAGGCCATTTCATATTGCAAATTTCTGCATATCCAAACAAGCGTACGTGGATGACCTCGATCCATGAATATTATTTGTTGGGCTTGGTGTGATGCTATCAAGGCTCAGGTTGGGCTAACTTATATTGGGCTGAGTGTGGATCCATGGGTTGAGATTAAATCAAGTCACAGGTATACACGGGATTGGGGTTATTTTAATCTCATTGGGTTAGTCCATGAGAATTTTTGTTGAGTCTGGGCCAAACCTATTTGGCCAACTATTTAAACTCTAGTTTTTAGGGTTTGTGGAATAAGAAACAGATTCTTTTCTCCCAAAAAATAATCATCCTCTCTTAGCTGCCCTCCCCATCTCCACATCATGCCGTCGGTCATCGTCCCGCATCTCCGCGCGTCATCCCGCCTCCCAGGAACCGAACGTGAGATCCAGCGAAAAGAAAAAAAAGAAATAAAGCATGAGGGGCGGTGGTTGAACGCACGATCAGGGGTCAAAGAATCCAACACCTTGCCACTGCGCTGCCTTAATCATTGACAAAAAAAGGTAAAAGCCTAGGATATTTCTCCAACGACGAGATCCCACTGCTCAATTTCAACAGTTGGTATCAGAGCCTGATTCACCAAGGAGAATGATGTAAAGATTATGCTTTGGAGATCTTCAAAGGGCTAAAATTTTCAGCAATGCCTCATCAAAGTACTTCTCAAATTTTTGCAATTTTTTTTGCTATTTTTGGTTGAGATCTAGCCATGGTTGAGGTATCTTCCATTGTAATCCTTTTTGTGAATAGAAAAAGGTTGAGTGCATTTCCCTATAAAACTTGGTGTCTTGCGTGCTTGGCGTCATTGGAGTATCGTACATCTGGGCATGTGTTTTCAAGCAAGATGGCCGTGAAGGTTTGGATGTTCTTGGTCTCTATTGCACTCATTTAGGGATAGTCCAAAGGGGAAGGCTAGAAGTAGTACCTCGGGCTATTTGACCCAACGAGTGTTTGGTAGGGATATCAGGGGCGCACCATCAAGAAAGGCTACTAGTAGTACCTTGGTACGTCTGATCCAACTACCTATGCTCCAGGAGTATCATAGGCTGCCAAGAGGGCTATTCATGGCTGCCGAAGAAAGGCTGACTGCAGGCGGGGCCATGCGAGGAAGGGCTAAGGTAAAAAAAAAAAAAAAAACCCTTCCCATGATAGTAAGAAGGAAAGGAAAAAGAAAAAAGAGGGGAGAAAGGAAATAAAGAAGAAGAACGAGGAAGGAAAGAATAGAAATAAAGGGAAGAAAAAAAGAAAATAAAAGAAGAACAAGAAAAATTGAAGAGAAAAAAGATGAGGATATCAGGATCAGGATGGTCCTTAAAGATGATGGGATAACAAAGCATCATGTTTCATGAAAAAATTAGAACATCTCATTTTAAGGGGTTTAAAACCTTGCCATTAGCATCCCACCATTACACAATAAAATAGCTTTTCAAATTTGGGCGTTCAAGAAGCTAAGGATGAGAAGATAGCGAAATGAATCATCTAAAATAAAATTGATTTCATCACCCCAATTTGAGACAGATTTCCTCTAGTCCTAGTTCTCGGTAAAATAAAATTGATGGCCCTTACAGGTTCAACTGATTTCCAATCATTTTAGTAAAACAGTTCCTGAAGTAAATAAACAACAGTTTACATATCATGCAAGTATAAACAGAGATACCTTCAGGAGGATTATTTATTCTCCCGTAAGCATTGCAACAGCAGGTCATTAAATTAGAATGAGAAAGAGATGTATGTTTCATAAGATTCATGAAAAATAGCAGCAATTTCATACTGTAAGGTGATCTGAGGAATGTGATAAAAAGGGTGATCATTAAAAGAATATGGGGGAGCTTTCAAAGAGATCATTAGTCAAATATTATCCCAATTAATAGTCAGAATCTAATTACCCTCAACAGAAATGCTACTGAGTTCTTACTTATTGTCACATAACATTTGTGAACTGAATAACATGAGAAAAGAGAAGGTAGGAACAACACCAAGAATTGCCATCGATAAGCGCGATATCTTCACACATGTAGAAATTTATGCTGACTAGACTAGCAAGCCATGACATTAAAATAGATGTGCAACTATGAGGATCTCAACTCTCAAGAGCTCCTATCAGCGACGATCGTAGAAGAAACATGCTAGTTGTTGTTGTTGGAACAGCAGGTAAATGCAGTGAACAAATAAAAAGCCAGGGTTGGCTCAAAAAGCAGCAAAAAACCAAGAAAATGACTTGCCATCCTACCAGAAACTGACAGGAAAACAACGTGAAGTAACTGTATTTCGACGCAATGATCGAACTCCAAAGCCAAGAAACCGTGCGGTGGGTTAAAAATCAGCACCTAACCGAAGACAAAATCTTTAAGTCCATCGCATGGGTGACATGATAGAAGTACCAAATCCTAGGGGAACCTTTGTATTTTAAAACTCCAAAGTCCATATTTCCCTCTTAATGATCCATTCCCAACTCAAAGAAGTAAAAGAGAAAGATGACACGAGAGAAAATCACAGAACAGTAACCCCAATCGCCACAACAAATTAGACCTCCCCTCAAAAAAAAGAAAAAAAAAAAAAGGAAAGTTTGAAAATCACACAATGTTCACACTTCAGACTGCGTTTGCCTGAGCTGAGTGTCCACCAAATAGAATTTTTGTGGGCACGAAGCCGCCGGAAAAGGCAAGACAGGATACGAGATTTCCGGGGCCGGGCCCGGCAGAACTTCCACGCATGTATGGTACTATGGTCACTTCACGTACAACTAACCATCAATTTGAGAATTTAAAGGAAAAAAAAGAAAGGAAAGTAGAACTGCTTTACCTTGTTCGGTGTCGTAGTAGACGCATTTGTGCTCTCCCTCTCCTCCGCCAGCTTCCGCCGCCTCTCTCTTTTCCTCTACGAAGTCGCTCTCTTTCTCCTTTCCATTCACACCCCTCCTCTCCCTCCGTTGCCTTACTTCAAGGGCACCGCTCTCCTCCACCTCCTCCGAAGCCTTCTCGTCCCACTCCCTCGCTACCTCCATCCCACCACCCCCGCCCTCTGGACGCAAAGGACTGAAGAATCCTCCCTTGCGAGTCTTTCCTTTATGTGCAAGCGTTGATATCATATCATTCTTTGGTCGTTGTCGTTAAGCATATAAATGCTTCCGTTTCCGATACGGTCTACTTTCTTGAAGGCTTCGCAATGCGGACGCTTTTGTTCTTTGATTTTTTTTTTTTTTTTTTTTCCTCCGGCCCTGATACTTATACTTCATTCCGTGCCCAACTTAACTCATATAAATCTTTTCTCAACCGCATGAAATTCGCTACATGAATGATGAATATACTCTCTCCCTACTGTATTCTATTTAAAAATTTAATTAATATTTAAATTATAAATAATTTTATTTTTTTAATTATTTTTATTTATAATAATTTAAATTTAAATTTATTTTTATTTTTATTATAAATTATTAAAAAATTATTTTTTTAACTGAATCATCTAAAGGTTTTCGTTGTATATGTCCAAACCATTATAATCAATTTTTTCACATTTTGACTTCCATTAATATTATTCTAGCATTTTTTTATATATTATTTTAATTTTATTTTTAAAATTATCATATATTCATTCTAACATGTACATTACTGTTACACAATTAACAAGCCATGATATAATATATTAATTAAAAATATTATTTTATTTTATTTTGATCCTCAAGCATTTACTTAAATTTTTTTAACTTTATTTATTATAATATATTTTTATATTTTAAAAATATTAATAACTATCTTATTAAATAAAATTAGTTAAAATTGATGAATGATCAACATATCATTTTGAACAAATTAATAGATTGATGCATTAATTATTTTTATTAAATTTAACAAATTATATATAATATAAATATAATAATATAATATATTTTAAAATATAAGATATTATATTATAATAAATAAAAATTTTAGTATTTATACTTTAATTTGAAGATATTTTGGATGAAAGAATCATTTGTTCTTGTTGTTGGTTAAAAGCTATCTCACAGCTTGGAAGCAGCCATATAAAAACGATGCTCAGTGATACTGATAGCTCTGTTTGGAATAATTGCTGGGAGGGTCAGCAACCTCTGTTTTTTTTTTTTTTTTCCTTCCCCTCGTCTTGTTATCAGAATCAGACCAAATCGATCCATGGAACTGATGAAATCAAAATTTAAAGGCTAAATTGATCCGATTCTAACATAAAACTGAATATAATAATTTAATTAATTCATTCGATTCAATCGATCCCATCAATCTAACCTGAACCAAATAAAATTATAAATTTTATTATCATATTAATTTTAATTTTTTTATTAAAATTAATTTATATATATATATTATATATGATGGTTTATCGATGATTATATATATATATATATATATTAAAATAATTTATTGATGGTTTAATCGATGATTCGATGGTTGAATAAGTGATCCGATCATCCGGATCGATGTTTGGGTTAGGTCTGACAATAATGCCTGTTATATTATATTCCTTGTCGCCGTCCGTTCTGATATAATTATTCTTGATTCTGATGTGTTTAGCTTTATTCAATACCTCCTCAGTATGTGAATGCTTTGGATTTTATTTTATTTTATTTTTGTGCCATACTTTAGCTAGCCGATATTTCTAAGAAGCGGACGAAAGAGGAGGCCAAATCGCATATTACAAAATGGAACATGGGACGCGCGAGCTATGAATACCAGCTGTTCGGTGTTATTTAAGAACGAGGACTTCGATCGTGCTTGCCAGCAACCCCGGATCTAATGGCATTAATATTTGAAATTTAGAAAAAAAATCAAAACATACACTTTTATTTTTTTGATATTCAAATTTTAAACTGACAGCTTATTTTAATTTTTTTTTAAATTTTAATTATTCTAATTTAGTCTTTTATTTTTTAAGATAAAATTAATTATATTTAAATATAACTAGATTTAACATTTAATTATTTTTTATCTTTAAATTTATATAAAATTTAAAGTTATTATATAAGATTGATGGACAATCTGAATTTAAGAATAAAAAAATAATTAAATTCAATATAGTCAATTTACATTCATTGCATCGAATGAAATTAAATAATAAAATAATTACGATTAGATTCAATATAATTAAATTTACTTTCATTGCATCGAATCAAATTAAATAATAAAATAATTAATATATTATCATAATGCAAACATGCGAATTAATTAATTAAAGTATTAATTATTTTATCAATTTTAATTAATTTTATAAAAAACATCATTAATAAAATAATAATTAAATATAATGATTAAAAATATAAAATATAAAATAATTTTTGAGTATAATTTGAGAAATAAAATATATTTTATCATTCAAAGAAAGCATGCTGATAAGCTAACCAGCCAATTAATGAAGCTCACAAGTAGTCATGAGTCGTGACAAGAAGTGATCAGAACCCACACGGTAAGGTGAACATTTTCAGTGAAAGCGTCACCTTTTGAACGAGCCGTTGGTGTTTCATTGCCATTTATTATTTACGAAAGTATTTATGTACCCCTTTGCGTGCTCCACGATGTAGCCGATCGACTAGGTGACATTCATGAACCATCCACCAGAGTTGGTGCTTGAAACTTCAATCTAGCATTCATTCGGCAAACGTCAGGGATGAGGAGAGAGAGAAACAGTGCTCATTATTTATTGACCAATACGGGCCAATGGATAACGGTGATTCAAAGAAAACGATATAACAATCATTGCAAGTTCTCTGTATACTTAATGCCTGATATTGGTTGAAGAGAACAGTATATATATATATATATATATTAAATATTTCTTACAATTTTTTTTTAAGATTATTATACACAATATGAGTGATGAGAGTAGCACTGTAATTGAGCCGAGCCACTCAAAAGCTACTCGAGGCTTGGCTCGATAAAAGTTCATATTGAGCTTATCATGTAAACGGTTTTAGAGCTCGTTTGATAAACGAGCCGAGAGCATATTCGATTAGGAGCTTGCAAGACAGCTCGACCAAGAGCTCATAAGACAGCTCAAGTAGAAGCTCATGAACAAAAATGACTTTTCATCTTTTCTGTCTTTTCATCTTTTTTTGGTTGCTCTTTGGGTTTAAGAACAAAGCTTTTTTTTTTAATTCTCGAGCCGAGCTTTAAACAAGCTTAATTTGAATCGAGCTTGAAACGAGCCCAATTCAAGCTCGAACTTGAAACGAGCTTTTTTTTTCTGAGTCGAGTTTATCAAGCTTTCTAATCATACCAAATAAGCGAGCTTGAGTCGAGTCCGAGCTTTTTGTAATCGAGCTCGAACTGAACTTGAACATAAATTTTTAAATTTAAACGAGCTCGAGTATTTGTTAACGAGCTGAGCTTGAGCACTGATGACGCTCAATCACCTCTCCTGGACGTCGGGAACGGAGTGCTTCTCCCGGCTCTTCTTCGCCAGGTTACCTGCAGAAAAGTTCCGAGACCGGAGGGGGTCTCCGGTGGGACCCTCCGACGGCCAAGTTAGTGACTGAGGTCACAGCTGAAGAGGGGCTCGAGTGAGCCCTTTTTAGTGTAGAAAGAGGGATCTCAGAGATGAGGAATTCCCTTATGAGAGTTGAGATGACGATTTTGGGGGTTATCGCGCCTACCTGTTTACTGGGTGGATTCACCTTTTATAGGGGTTGATCCTGGCATGATCACGAGGGATTGCGTGAGTCAGAAGATCTGCTGAGCCCCGCGTGAATCTGGGCTGGTTAGTGGGCTACGTCCCACCAGCCGGCGAGGCTGTCGGGCGGCGCGCGTCGGCGCTGTCGGGTGGCGGCGCGTCAGAGAGGCGGTTTCTTGAACCGCTGGGGCTGATCTGGCAAGAACTGGGAAATCCCATCTTATTAGAGCCGAGCCGGGTCGACCCGAGATGGCTGAGGCCAATCCCGCTGGCAAGGCAGTGCCGGGGCAGGGCCGAATCGACGGACTTGGAGGCGCCGGGGCTGAGTCAGGCCGGTCGGGGATGGCCTTGGCCGACTCGGCGAAACTGGAGACGCCGGGGCCAAGTCGGGCCGGCCGAAGATGGCCTTGGCCGACTCGGTGGAACTGGAGACGCAGGGCCGAGTCGGGCCGGCCGGGGATGGCCTTAGCTGACTCGGTGGAACTGGAGATGCCGGGGCCGGCTAGCTTGGAGACATAGGGGGCCGGCTAGGAAGTCACCGGGCCGCTTGGGAAGGTGTCGGGGCCGGCTAGGAAGTGCCGGAGCCGGCTAGGAAGTGCCGGGGCCGACTGGGAGGTGCCTGGGCCGCCTAGCTTGGAGACGTAGGGGGCCGGCTAAGAAGATGCTGGGCCGCCTGGGAAGGTGCCGGTCTTGGAGCCGTCGGCCTTTGGAGCCGTCGACCTTTGGGGCCGTCGGTCTTGGAGGTGTCGGCCTTTGGGGCCGTCGGTCTTGGAGGTGCCGGTCTTGGAGGTGCCGGTCTTGGGGTCGTCGGTCATTGAGGTGTCGGCCTTTGGGGCCGTCGGTCTTAGGGCCGTCGGTCTTGGAGGCATCGGCCTTTGGGGCCATCGGTCTTTGAGGTGCCGGTCTTTGAGGTGTCGGCCTTTGGGGCCATCGGTCTTGGAGGTGCCGGTCTTGGAGCTGCCGGTCTTGGGGCCGTCAGTCATGGAGGTGTCGGCCTTGGGGCCATCGGTCTTGGAGGTGCCAGTCTTGGAGCTGCCGGTCTTGGGGCCGTCGGTCATGGAGTCGTCGGTCTTGGAGCCGTCGGCCTTTGGGGCCGTCGGTCTTGGAGGTGCCGGTCTTGGAGCTGCCGGCCTTTGGGGCCGTCGGTCTTGGGGCCATCGGTCTTGGAGGTGTCGGCTTTTGGGGCCATCGGTCTGGAGGCGTCGGCCCTTGAAACCGAGTTGGGCCGATCAAAAAATTTTTTAATCTCCATGGGGTCAACTGGCCCCATCAAATGCCCCCCACACTCCTTGAGCTTGCGTGCCCCGCATCAGCTAAGCGAGAGGAACGTTGAACTTTTACCTTGGCATCTGCTCTTTCATGTTAACTTCAATCATGATTCCTTCTAGGTGGGGAAACCCCTTTCCTCTTACGCTGCCTTGTATGGATGTCTTCATGCCTTCTTTGGCTAGCTGAGGGCGTGGCAAAATTGTCGAAGCAGAAATAGAGCCGTCGGGGGCTAAAATAAAATTGCCTCGAGTGTTTATGTGCTGGTTCGGGAGGTGACTCGAGCGGGTACAGGCTGTTAGGGACTTGAATCGACTCGGGGGCGTATGCTAGCCAGACCGAGTGGCGTCCCGTTTAGGTTCGGGAATACGTTGCTTGGACCTGCCAAGGTTCGGAGGTCTTGTTGCTCGGCCCTGCCGAGGTTCGGAGATTTTGTTGCTCGGCCTGCTGAGGTTCGGAGAATTGTTGCTCGGCCTTGCCGAGGTTCGGAGATTATTGCTCGGCCCTGCCGAGGTTCGGAGAATTGTTGCTCGGCCCTGCCGAGGTTCGGAGATTATTGGCTCGGCCCTGCCGAGGTTCGGAGATTACTGTTGCTCGGCCCTGTCGAGGTTCGAAGAATTGTTGCTTGGAGAGTTTTTTCTTTAAAGAAATTGGTCTCCTTCTGCTGAGTTGATGACTTGCCCCCCAGGAAACTCTGCTGATTGGAATCTGCAGGTCTTGAGCTTGAGGGTGCCGACACGGAGCCGGTCTTGGGTGCCGACGCGGAGTCGGTCTTTGGTGCCGACGTGGAGTCGGTCTTTGTGCCTGGCTGGCCCATAGCTTTTTGATGCCAAAGCGAGGTTGGCCTTGGATGTTGATGCAAGGTAGGTCTTCCCTGCACGATATCTTTAGTATTAATGAAAGAAAACTGTCTTAAGTGTAATGTACTTAGCTCTTGTAGCGAGCGGATCACTAGCCTACTGGTGCAGCTATCATGGGCGACGTAAGAGGTTTGGGGTGCTGCTGAGTGGCCTCCGAGCGTTGCTTCTACAGTTCATGAACTGCTACTTTCAAAGCTTGATCTTGCCGATTGTGGATGGCCAGCTGATTAATCAGAGCAGCTGAAGTAGGCAGCGAAGGAGGGGCAGAGAGAGAGACTGGTCTTTTGTCGCAAGGGAGAATAGGCTGCTGTGTCAGAAAGGGCCTCCTTTATTACTTCACGCTCTAGGGGAATACATCATTGACAATACTGGCGGAAGTTATCCGCATTCCAGGTACGTGGCATGGGTTTCCCGTCGAGTTCCTCTAATTTGTATGCCCCCCTGTGAAGTGTTTCGGTGATGCGGTAGGGACCCTCCCAGGAAGTACATTACTCGATGCCTCCTCCCCCCTCGGCCGTTTAGGTGCAGAAGCTGATCCCCAGGACACCATCCCGACCGTCCGCTCAGTGGGGGCATTGTCGACCGGGGCTTGGACAGGCGCGGGCCCCATGAGAGCCGCAGCGGCCGCAGCATCTTTCGAACATATTTGTCGAGGTAGCCCCGTTGAATAAGCTCCTCGATGGCCCTCTTCAGGTTTAGCAGCTGTCGGTATCGTGGCCGTAATCCCGGTGGAAACGGCAGTAGCGGCTCTTGTCGTGGGAGGACCTTTCTTTATGAGAGGAGGACGTTGGAGATAAGGCTCACCCTCGATCTCCATCAGAATGTGGGATCGAGGGGCTAGAAGAGGCGTGAGCCTACTCTCGTCGGGATGGGGCTCCGACGCTTGATCTCGGAACGACGAGGCGGGTCAGCTCGCCTGTGTCGAGGGGGCCCGCTGGGCTCGGGGCGAGCAGGCTGTGGCTGGAGTTTCTTGAGGATTCCTGGCAGGTGAAGTCGGCTTCATCCGCGCGGATGTATTTCTGAGCTCAGAGGAGGAGATCGGAATAAGAGCTTGGGGGCTTCTTATCCAAGGATAAGTGAAGCGGAACGGGAGGAGTCCCCGCTTCAACGCCAGTGTTGCCAACGCGTCATCGAGATGATAGACCTTGAGGGCGGCGGCCTTGAACCGAGACACAAAGTCCTTGCAGAGACTCTCCCTCCTTCTGACGGACGGAGAAAAGACTGTCGGCTACCCTTGGGATTCGCCGGCAGGCGTCGAAGTATGTCAGAAAGGCTTTCTCCAGCTCTCGGAAGGAGTCGATGCGTAAGGGGACAAGCGTGAGTGCATGCACGGGCAGCCTTCCGCAGGGTGGCGGGAAAGGCTTTGCAGAGAAGGCGTCTGAAGCACCCTGGATTTGCATCATTGCTTTGTAACTCTTGAGATGATCGAGAGGATCCATCGTACCATCATACGGATCTATCTGAGGGAAGCGGAACCTGGAGGGGACTGGTTCCTCCAATATCCAGCGGGTGTAAGGAGGACGAGTGTCGAACTCTTCCTTCGGCTGATGGTTGATCTTCTTGGCGAGCTCGTCTAGTCGCCTGTTGTACTCCTCCAGGCGTTCCCTGCCTGGCGGCTGGTCATCGGGCCCTCCGAGATGGCTCGGAGGAAGAAGAAGAAGAAGAGGCAGAAGGAGATGGAGACGGACGTCGGGATTTCCGCCTGAGTTCCTCGTGATGATGTGGCTTGGGAGAAGATTTGTTGGGGCCGCGGTCAGAGGACCGTGGCCGCTGGAGGGCTCGCATCGAGGTTTCCTAGAGGAAACCTGATGTCAGCCGGTCTCTCGCCGACCGGCTTCCAGCATGGAGAACCTCCCCTCGCCGACTGCTGACTGGCGAGGGGAGTAGTCTGATGCTGGGTGGCCACGGACTGCTGCTGCTGGAGCCCGTGGACCATGGCGGTGAGATTCTGGACTTGCTGGAAGAGGGTTGCCAGCTACTCCGTTGTTTGGACAGCAGCGTCCGGCGATGGGCAGTGACCGGAGGGTCGGCAGCAAGGGGATTGGCCTCCTGCTGCCTAGCTGGCGGGAGGAGCCCCGCCGGGCAGCTGATGGAGGCATCCCGAGCTCCATCGCCACCATGGCTTCTTGAAGAGAAGAGGGGAGAGAGATGTAGCTCATGGAGAACGTTCGCTACTTTTCTTATCCCCCTTCCTGGCGTGCCAATCTGATGACGCTCAATCACCTCTCCTGGACGTCGGGAACGGAGTGCTTCTCCAGGCTCTTCTTCGCCAGGTTATCTGTAGAAAAGTCCTGGGATCGGAGGGGGTCTCCGGTGGGACCCTTCGACGGCCAAGTTAGTGACTGAGGTCACAGCTGAAGAGGGGCTCGAGTGAGCCCTTTTTAGTGTAGAAAGAGGGATCTCATAGAGGAGGAATTCCCTTCTGAGAGTTGAGATGGCGATTTTGGGGGTTATCGCGCCTACCTGTTTACTGGGTGGATTCACCTTTTTATAGGGGTTGATCCTGGCATGATCACGGGGGATTGCGTGAGTCAGAAGATCTGCTGAGCCCTCGCATGAATCTGGGCTGGTTAGTGGGCTACGTCCCATCAGCCGGCGGCGCTGTCGAGCGGCACGCGTCTGGCGCTATCGGGCAGCGCGCGTCAGAGAGGCGGTTTCTTGAACCGCTGGTGCTGATCTGGTGGGAACTGGGAAATCCCGTCTTATCAGGGCCGAGCCGGGTCTACCCGAGATGGCTGGGGCCAATCCCGCTGGCAAGGCAGTGCCGGGGCGGGGCCGAATCGACGGACTTGGAGGCACCGAGGCCGAGTCGGGCCGGCCGGGGATGGCCTTGGCCGACTCGGCGGAACTGGAGACGCCTGGGCCGAGTTGGGCCGGCCGGGGATGGCCTTGGCCGACTCGGCAGAACTGGAGACGCCGGGGTCGAGTCGGGCCGGCCGGGGATGGCCTTGGCCGACTCGGCAGAACTGGAGACGCCGGGGCCGAGTCGGGCCGGCCGGGGATGGCCTTGGCTGACTCGGCGGAACTGGAGACGCCAGGGCCGAGTAGGAGAGTTCCGGGGTTGACTGGGAGGTGCCGGGGCTGGCTAGCTTGAAGACGTAGGGGGCCGGCTAGGAAAACGCCGGGCCGCTTGGGAAGGTGCCAGGGCCGGCTAGGAAGTGCCGGGGCCGGCTGGGAAGTGCCGAGGCCGACTGGGAGGTGCCTTGGCCGCCTAGCTTGGAGACGTAGGGGGCCGGCTAGGAAGATGCCGGGCCGCCTGGGAAGGTACCGGTCTTGGAGCCGTCGGCTTTTGGAGCCGTCGGCCTTTGGGGCCATCGGTCTTGGAGGTGTCGGCCTTTGGGGCCATCGGTCTTGAGGTGCTAGTCTTGGAGCTGCCGGTCTTGGGGCCATTGGTCATGGAGGTGTCGGCCTTTGGGGCCGTCAGTTTGGGGCCATCGGTCTTGGAGGTGTTGGCCTTTGGGGCCGTCGGTCTTGGGGCCGTCGGCCTTTGGGGCCGTCGGTCTTGGAGGTGTCGGCCTTTGGGGCCGTCGGTCTTGGAGGTGCCGGTCTTGGAGGTGTCAGCCTTTGGGGCCGTCGGTCTTGGAGGTGCCGGTCTTGGGGCCGTCGGTCATGGAGGTGTCGGCCTTTGGGGCCGTCGGTCTTGGAGGTAACGGTCTTGGAGCTGCCAGTCTTGGGGCCGTCGGTCATAGAGCCGTCGGCCTTTGGGGCCGTCGGTCTTGGAGGTGCCGGTCTTGGAGCTGCCGGCCTTTGGGGCCGTCGGTCTTGGGGCTGTCGGCCTTTGGGGCCGTTGGTCTTGGAGGTGTCGGCCTTTGGTGCCGTTGGTCTTGGAGGCGTCGGCCCTTAAAGTCGAGTTGGGTCGTTCAAATTTTTTTTTAATTTCTATGGGATCAACTGGCCCCATCAAGCATCAAAAAGCTCGGTTCGGCTCGGCTCGATTACAGTCCTAGATGAGAGTAATAAATCAGATCTTCCATCATGAAAGATAATCAAGAGGACATAATCGGTGGGGGGAAGAGTACGTCTAAATGCGTGCGTGTTGCAGGAGAATTTGAGCTTATGCCGCTTGCAATATTTCTAGGAGAAATAGTAAATATAATTATTATGGCCACTGTGAAACTTGGGCCCCTCCATTTTTTGTGAATGAAACGCTTATGGAGTAAAGCCACCATGGTTGGGAAGAGGTGAGAAATTAAACTAGCTCTCAAATGCCAACTGATATGAGTATAAAAGCTCATTTAGCAAGGCACTAAAAAAAGAGCTTCCATAAAATTAAAAAAAAAATGAAAGAGAAAGAGAATTCAAAGACTTTCTTCAAAAAAATGAATTTTTGATGCTCAAGCCAGCTTACACAAAAAAAAAAAAAACAAAAACAAAAACAAAAAGCCTAGACATTTTGAGTTGAGTTCTATGTTATTTTTTTCTCTCTATATATATAAGGACGCTTTTGTAGGGATACGAAGAATCCTTTTGATTTTTTTTTTATTTTTTTTGATAAAGACGAGCGATCACACTAGTCTAGTATGAGTCAGTCCAGATACATCAGATTGTAAAATTTGAAATAACATAGGAGGACATGATTCATCCATCGTTCATATCCTATATCGTATATGCTGAGTTATGGTCATCACTGTTCAGTCAGCAATCGTGTTGACTTTATGAATACATAACAAATTTAAGCAGTATTCAAGTTCTGAAGAATCCTCTTAATTTCAATGATAGATCGTTGAATGTATTTATATCCTAAAAAAGATATATAATAATTTTGGTGAAAGTCTTTCCCTTTACAAGACTTCTTTGGAAGGAGATACGTATCATTTTTGTCGACTAGCGTGCATCGCTTTCTGCTTAGCTTGCCAACTCATGCACAGTCTCCAAAGAAAACCCAATCTCCTCGCTTTATTGGATAGCACATGCAGCTGCTCCAAGGGAAGTAGAATTTGACTCTAATCATTTATTGGAACTAGTCTTCTAGATGCATGCCATGCATGTGAGGAGCTTCATACTCATTATTTTGCCCAACTACTATCTTCCTACTCCCTTGCTTCTGTCTCATATGCAATGATATAAATGTCCAAAACTTCAAAGAATGATTAATTACAAGAGTCCCTTTTATACATAGTATTGACAAGTATTGATTCCTATATTTTAAAGATGGGGTTTTCAGGTTGGTTTTAGAGCTTTGTTTCTAGGGTGGATATAAGATCTTCTTAAGTTCATCTACTAATCCAATTAATTTATTATCAAACTAAAATCATATGACCCTAAAAGTTATAATACAATGTGAGATTATTTTTAGAATATTACAATTTTCTCTAGCTTATAATGCAACGTTCTCATCACATGCTAAAAGTTAGCTAAAATCTATTCGACTTTACCACATCTTACTGTTACAATCTCTTACCGCAAGCTAAAAGTTAGCCAAAATCTATTCGATCATGGTGTTACAATCTCCTCCTCTTATAATATGGCATCCTTAGAATCTATCAAAATTGAATTCCTCATCGTACATCAAAATCTATTTAAATCAAAACAAAAACTCTACCACTACCCTATGGGTTGCTCTTTCTTTCTGCCATCAATTTTTTCATATTTGAGTCGGCTCTGATATCATGCGTAATGCTTCATGTCTATCCGTTGATCTAATTAATTTGTTAATAAACTGAAACCATGTGATCCTAAAACCTTGAGTGAAAGTTAATTGGTAATAGATAAATTTAAGTTATAAGCACTTAAATTTTTTTTTTATCCGATATGAAATTATTTTTTGAGATATGTTAATAGAAGACGTAGATTTCAAAAATATAAGATAGATAAGGATTGCATTATTAATCTGGTATGCAACCTTCTTTGCAGAGCTTAAAGTTGCACAATGTCCCGTCAGGCTACTATTATTTTTTAATTTTAATGAAATTTAGGTATAGCTCAATAGATACTTGTTATTAGATTCTTTGCTTAATAAAAAATGCATTTAAAATTATTATATTTAATGAAGGAGACATATCTATCATCACTTTTCTAATTGGCCCTAAGAATAGAGTGCAAAATTATACTTATAAAATAGAATATCTAATAGTAAACACCTAACGGACTGCACCTAAATTTTAGTTTTTTCTTTTTTTTTTTCTTTTATATGTACTCCTTTCTATTCTCAAATTGTCTTAGTGTTTATAAAAAAGAAAAAGTACATTGCTAATTCAAATAAAATAAAAGTAATGCAAATATTTTTTGGTTATCATAAAAAGAAATATTATTAAGTTGAGAGGATAACAACCATCCCTTGCAGCCCTTAAATCAATTGCAAGAATTAAATAATTCACATGTTAAAAAATATAATTTAATGACAGCTGTATTCTATGTCTTAAGTTTCTCCTCATTTAAGGGGGTCAGGCGGTCGTAACTACTCATTAATAACTATCTACTTAAAATATTGATGGACATTGCACATGATGAGCATCGAATCCAGCCATTAAATACTTCTTCTTCTTTTTTTTATTGAAAGGGGATGATCCTCACTTATCCACATCACACCGACCCTAACCCTTCAAGTTTTTCTTCATTTAGAATTGAATCCCATTCCTTGCTCATTGGCAAAGGGGTGATACAATCTGAATGATCCTACAGTGGTGATTTAAGCTTAAGCCCACTTGCATTAGTAAAACAAATGATGTCAATACAAACATATACACACAAATGTGCCTCTTTTTTATCTATTTATTTTCCTTGCTCCCTTATCTAATAGCCTCCACGCTGAGATACTATTACAAGTCCAAGGAAACTAGTACATTAAAGCAGTGTTTGATATGGGGGGGTAAGAGGGATATCCAGGGGATATCCTTTCTTATTCTCAAATGCTATAACTAGAGGAGATAGGTCTGAAAAAGTTTAACCATAGTTAACCCATGAACTTATTCCCTAAGGAATCCAGGAACAACTAAAGTTATCCCTTGATAGCAGACTTGTAATTTAAAAAGGTGTTTATTCCCTCAGCTATCTCCTGGATAAATGCTATCTGTACATTGTCCAGGGATAGCTTTTGGGCTATCAAACACTACCTAAGGTTGTATTTGAAATATGGAATAAGGAGACTATCCTCTGGATATTCAGAAGATATTCCCCTTATTCCCAAAGGCAGTGTTTGGATGGAGGAATAAGGCCTGGAATAGGCCTTATTCCCCCTTATTCCCTCAAACAGAAGGAAAAGGTGTATGGGCCCCACTAGATTAGCTATTCCAGTCAACCCTTCTTATTCCAATTTCTTATTCCATGGTACTGGATGGAATAGCTCTTATTCCCATTGTAGCTATTCCAGGGGCACCGATGGTATTAAATTAAATATATTAAATAAATTTATTTATAATGTAATTAAATAAATTAAATAAATTTATTTATAATATAATTTAAATAAAATAAATTTATTTATAATATAATTTAAAATAAAATAAATTTATTTATAATATAATTTAAAATGAATAAATTTATTAAGTATGTTCTTATATTTTTTAATAATAATTAATTTATTACCTTATTTATTAATAAATAATAATTTATTCAATTAAATTAATTAAATAATTTATTTATAATATAATTTAAAATAAAAAAAATTATTAATAGAGTAGTTATTTTTTTCTTATTAAGTATGTTCTTATATTATGCTATTAATAATAATTAATTTATTACCTTATTTCTTAATAAACAATAATTCATTCAATTAAATAAATTAAATAAATTTATTCATAATATAATTTAAAATAAATAAATTTATTAATAGAAAATAATAAATTAAGTATTTATTTTTTCTTTATTAATATAAAATAATTTATTAAGTATGTTCTTATATTATTCTATTAATAATAATTAATTTATTACCTTATTTATTAATAATAATTTATTCAATTAATAAATTAAATAAATTTATTTATAATATAATTTAAATTAAATAAATTTATTAATAGAAAATAATAAATTAAGTATGTTATTTTTTTCTTTATTAATATAAAATAATTTATTAAGTATGTTGTATTTGAAATAGGGAATAAGGAGACTATCCTCTGGATATTTAAGAGATATTCCCCTTATTTCCAAAAGCTATAACTACAGGGGATAACTCTGAAAAAGATTAACCATAGGGGATAACCCATGTTTAGGTTATCCTCTGAACTTATTCCCTAGGGATCCCAGGAATAACTGGAGCTATCCCTTGAGGGCAAACTTATCATTTAGAAAGATGATTATCTCTTGAGCTATCTCCTAGATAAATGCTATTCTATACATTTATCCAGAGATAGCTTTTTGAGAATCAAACACTACCTAAGAGCGTGTTTGTTATGCATCTTGAATTGAGATGAAATTTTCAATCCCAAATTCTTGTTAAATTTAATAATTTAATCTTTTTAAACATACCAAATTATCATTTTGATGGGGTTTATAATATACAACTTCTTCTTTTCTTTTAAATGCTCCAATCTAACAATTCAAACGCCAGTTTGATGAGTCTTTCAAAGCTTGCCAAGTATATTGTTATTAGAATATAGCACAAGCTAGCACTACCCAATCGGTGCAAGCAAATGTGGGTTAATTTATTCTGGTCGGAAAATGATATGTAGTTTAGTCAACTCACCAATCGCATGACTCATGCGCGCATTATCTGTCATAGCTTGAGGACATTTTTTACTTCATTATCTCTAGAATGAGAACATCATGCCAATTAAGAAGAAGGAAAAAGAATCAAATGAAGATAAAATGTCTTAATTGCTGAGCTGGCCTCTGGCCCCAAACTTCAACGCTTATAGGACCGATGATATCATTTGACAATGATATCCCCAATAATTAGAGATTTACACCATCAAGTCTTAGGTTGGATGGCATCAAATTTTGATTTCAAGTACCACTCTTTTGTATTCTAGCCCTGTTTGATAAATTCCCACCGGGCTCAGAGAGAAAATAGTCAGCATCTCAATCTTATATTTCAATCAAGGCAAAGGTACATTTTTTTGACCCTTAATTTTTTTTCAAAATTTATTTTAATACTTAAAATTTTGTTGTTACAATTTAGTTTATCATATTTTAAAAATATTATATTTTTGACAATTTGACATATAAAACTAATTAAAACCAATAAAATAAATATCATTCTATTAACCAATTTATAGATATATGTTAGAATGATAATTAGCAATACTACTAATTTTAATTAATTTTAAGTAATAATATATTGATGATATAATATTTTTAAAATATAAACAATTAAATTATTTATATTTAAATTATATATTGATGATATAATATATGTTAGAATGCTAGACAGTGAATAACGTGTGGAGACCACTCCTCGGTGCACTTCATTTATACTTGTTGCTGCGGAATTCCATTTTTCAACTTGGAGGCAG
Organism: Calamus simplicifolius; assembly: GCA_900491605.1. Classification (NCBI taxonomy): domain Eukaryota; kingdom Viridiplantae; phylum Streptophyta; class Magnoliopsida; order Arecales; family Arecaceae; genus Calamus; species Calamus simplicifolius. The sequence continues at coordinate 300,101 of UESW01001328.1, forward strand.
CGCACGTTAGGATCCGGATGACGATCTCCCATCTGGTTGGACCTACAAGATAGTCTCTACGTAGAAAGCATTGAGGGTGGTTCCCGCGAAAAACCCTTCGACGCTCAAATCAGTGATAATTCTTGGCAAACATGTCATTCCACCAACCGTCATTCGCATAGAACGAAGGGTTCCACCTAAAAGAAATGATGGAACAATGACATGACATTTATTAGGCCATCATGATATGCCTCTACAAATTCAAATCCCTTCATCCAAATCAAGCCGTATGAAACTCTACTTCCTATGCCCGAACCTACGCTTCGAACTAGGGAATGGGGGCATATAATGCAGGATAAAATTATCACTGCATCGATATTAGTGTACGTAGCAAAAAGGAAAGGCCATTTTTGACTTTTGATCCATCGACTTCTATATCCGAAAAAAAATAAAATGTAACTGAGCTCGGCAGGATCAAGCTGTCTCCATACCTCGATAGGACCAAGCTATCTCTGTGCCTTGGCAGGACTGAGCTATCTCCATACTTCGGCAGAACCGAGCTATCTCTGTGCCTCGGTAGGACTGTGCTACCTCTGCACCTTGGCAGAACTGAACTATCTTCATACCTTGGCAGGACCAAGGAACCCTTCTTTTTTGCTCAGGCACCCTCATCGCTTCGAACTACGCTAAGGATTGCAGAAGATGAACCATCCCAATCACACGAATCTCATAAAGATCTTCCTAAAATGGAACAAGGAGCCAAACATGACCCTCTGACCATAATCATTGAAATTTTAAATTCCTGATCAGCTAGCGGGATTCCAATCATATCGGCTCCCAATACCCTGAAAAGGAAACAAAAACTAAATATAGCCTAACGCCCATGAATAATTGAATCGTGGAGTGCCAATCAGCCATCGATCCTCTTAACTGCCAAGATTCGAATCTTAACGATCTCGTAACTAATCAGATTCGAATCATATCGGCTCTTAACTTTCTAAATGCACCCAAGAAATTAAGTAACAACCCGCCATCATTCCAGTGGTTTATAAATACCATATCCTAAGATCCCTTCAGGTATGCGCAAACTAACTCAAAATAACTCAAGTAGAGTTTAGAGCTCTCGAAAGGTCATCCCTAAGAGATCCTTCTACTGGAGCCTTCTTCTCTCATCTGTTTGCCAAGAATTACCATTGACTTAGACATCGGAGGGTCTTCCGCGAGGACCACTCCTAATGCTTTCTGCGTGGAGACTATCTTACAAGTCCAACCAGATGAAAGATCACCATCTAGATCCTGACATGTGCCACCCCCAAACCGAAGAACAAAATTCCGCAGCAACAATACTTATCTTCCCTTTCTCATTCTCCACCATGGGATCCATTTGAATGGCTAATATCTTATTTGCCTCTTCCACTCATAGTGTTTGATTGTGATCCACTTTGAAGTAATTTCTAGCTGTAGTGGCTTATTAAATAGTAAGCAACTGATTTGCTTAGGAAAATAATACACAAAATCAAAAAATAATACAAAACAGAAAGAAATTCAGGAAACAGAAGTAATCAATATGAATATAAAAGATGGAATAATTTGAATCAAAAAATAATTAAGATACCAATATATGTAGTTTTCAGAATTTTGACACACACCACTTTGGATTTCAAAATTAAGTAAAGACAGACTTTTCTTTTTTTTTTAAAAAAAAAAAAAGTTAAATCCCTACTCTATGTTCTTTTGCACCATATATTAGCTGTACATTTAATTTTGAAAGGATCATAAAGAATCAAAATTTTATGTCATCAAAGGAACCCAACATATAACAATAATCTTCTTTTTCAAAAGTTGATTGAAACAACTCCACCTATTTAGACTCATCATAAAGATTAACTCTCTTTAGGAAACATAAAATAAATAATGATTGAGAGAAAGCTTTTTAATCTAAGAGATAAGATTTTTTTAAAACATATATAGAACTTAAATGGAATATATATTTTAAAAAATTAAAGTAATAATTTAAATGAAATAAATCCTTTTGAGGATAGACCTAGAGGCTTACACTAGGTTATAGAATAAATATAGACAATGATGAAATAATTACAAGAAATGAAAGAGTTACGGGACCAAATAAGCAAGTCTCATGATCCTTTTAGAGAGAGAAGGGGAGAGAGAAGAAGAGAGAACGTAAGAGATAAGGAAAGATAGTGGAAATATTAGAAGAAACTTAGAAATTATTATACTACAAAAGTTAGAAAATTTGAAAGCAACATTGAAATATTAGCAATTATTTCCTTCTTAATACAATGGGAATTAGGTAGTCGTTGAGGAAAGCAACTTTAACCAAACTAATTGTATTAATGGTTTGCAAAGGTATAAAAATTGATGGGTTAAATCAGACAATGTTAGATCTACTATGTGTTATCTTGAATAGCATCGTCACTTTCCAATTGGATAGGGGGCGAGGATTTGGTTTAAATTATTATTGCCATCAACATAGAAGACAAAAGTAAAGGTTGAAAGAGAATTAAAGAATATCTATCAATAGCCTAAGCCATTTAAATTTTGTAAAGGCCACACGAAATTCTAAAATGCCAATCTTTCAAGTTTCAATAACTTATTTTTATTTTTTTAATAGGATCTAAATTTTAGTAATTGAAATATCTTATTGGAGCATAAAAGGGCTGATTTAGATTAGATGTTGATTAATAGTTATCTCACATAGCTGTAATCAAACATCAATCAATAAAGTATGCTAAAATATAAGCCATATGAATTATATTTATCAATAATGAACTCATCCCGCTTATATCATTTGGCTAAATTTATTTAGTTAATTTTATAAAATTAAAATCATCAACAATTAATGATAGTTCATGTATGAAAATATTTTCAGCACTAACATTCAAGCATGTTTCTTGGAAGAGATTGTTTAGTTTCCTGAGTACAAGAGAAGAGAAGGCCATGGAGATAAAAAATATGAGAAAGGACAGAAGCTGAATGCAGTAAAACAGCAAACAGAGAAACTCGTAGAAGAAGGATTGATTTAGGTGTTGCCATTGATGCAGCTGGCCCATGTAACCACCCGATGGGCTCATTAGGGTCTCAACGGTTATCTTCATAAGGAAAAGTCTTTTTGCATCGAGGATGATTACGCGTATACAAGTATGCGTGCCATAACTTATTAAGCTGAGGTTTGCATTACACGTGCACTCGCATGCGTGCGCACCAATGATTATGCATGAAGCGCACTTTCTGCACTAAACCCCGGTGCTAAAAGACTTTTTCACCTTCGTAAAGATCTTAATAGGACCTTGTCTCATGGCACGCTGATGAAGGCAAGACCAAAACCAATGGGATAAAATTATAAGTGGACTCTGTAACTCAATTAATCAAAGTCTCCTTGCATTTCAAATGTGAGTTTATTATATATTAATTTAAAATATACTTTTCACACATCAAAAAAGAAAAAAGAAACTGAAAAAAAATAACTACAAAAATATAGGTTGATTCTCAAACTTTTTGGTGTTAGATTTTAGCCAATCTGGAGTAGTTTGTGGCTAATTTGGTGAGCTGAGTTCGAAAATGGAAGGAGGAGGACTGGAGTTGCTAGAGTTCATTAGTGTTATGGAGAGTCCACTAGCTCTTCCCAAAGAAGGCAGGGAGTACTTATGTTTGTGGCGAGATGTTCTCTGTATACCATGATTTAGTTTGATTCGATTCTTTTACTACGAGCGTGATATGATATTAAAGAGAACAAATATTAGAATGATGAAACCTTAAAGAATAACAAAAAAATAAATTAAAAATATTATTGTATTTAGGCCTTGCGCCTCGTCCTCGAGGGCCGAGGCTACGCATAATCTTATAACGAGACAGGCTCGGAAAGAGCACTAGCTGCCTTCTTTTCCTCTTATTTCCCTTTTTTTTTAAATGATTTGTTTTTCTAATTAAAACGCTCCCGTGACGGCCTGAACCATTGTCATGTTCGCATGTTGAAAACTTCTTCATTTAAACGATCAATAAGAACGTACCGCTCAAAGTGAAGTAGGTGCCATGGTTTTTGGAATATCTTCGCTAGCTTGAGTGCCGATTGCGGTTTAGACCAGTCTTTTTCGCAATGAAAGTTTAGGCTTTGTCTGGTTTTGGGTACCATTTTTTATTCTTTATTTTTGTTTTCTAAAAATAAATTTTGTTCTTTTATTTAATTTGTATTTGATAGACAAAAATAAAAATAAAAATTATTTTTATTTTTATTATAAATAGTAATATTGTAAAAGGGTAAGTAAAAAATTAAAAAAAATTTATCATTGATTGCTAAGTTTTCAAGTAATAAAAAATCCTTCTGCGCTCCTCCTCCCTATCTCCGTGCTACCACCGACCTCTACTACGCCCCCTCCCCCCGATCTCTGCTCTGCCCTAGATCTCTTCTTAGTCCTACTATCTACGCACGCTCCTCTTTGTCGCTGACCTCTGCTACCGACCTTGCCGTTCTCGATGTGGACACCGACCACCTCCGTCGACCTCTGCTACTGACCTCGCATCTTCGACATGGACACCGGCCACCTCCGCTGCCCTTTTTCCGTCGCTGCAGGCCATAATCACCAAGGTCAGTAGCATTCTATTAAAAATTAAGGTTTATGTTTTGATGAATTAGTTTATATCGGTAAAGAACAACTGCTAATTTTTATTAAAAATTAGTAGCTGCATTCTAGTTATTTTAATCTCGATTTTTTGCATAAATTTTTTTATTATTATTCTTTCTGTTGATTTGCTTAAATTATATGGCACTATGCATTTGCAGCAATAGAGATGAGTCTTATCCTTTCAAGGGTATGTTCAAGTCGAACCTGCAAAAAAACTAATGGTTAAAAGATTTCTCCACATGACCTGGTAGTACAAACCGTTGAAAGCTACCTTGAACTTGTAGGCATCCACAACAATGTTGTGATCACTCCCCTCAAAATATCTTGTATTAAAGTTGTTTTCCTGGCATAGTTTAACACATCTATTTTAAGCATTTTATTCCATTGTTCCACCTCCTGGTTCAATTCAGCATCTACCTATAACCAGAAAAGTATATCAGGAAACAGTAATATGTAGTCAGCCAAAAACAAAAAAATTATAGATATAAAATGTCAAAGGTTTTAAATAGTTGTCCATAACCAAAATAAGAATCACTGTAAAACAAAATAACATCTTAAGTTAGGAACAAACTGTCAGAAGATAAAATATGGGTGTACAACATTCAAATAATTGAAGTTGTTCCATGTACAACTCCTAGATGTACCAAAAGGATATCAGGAATCAGCCCAAAGCACAATGTCAGATTAGCCAGTAATTTCATAGGCCCAGAAAGACTGCAAACACCTATCATGCATATAATGATGCAGAGAAGGGGAAAGAATTCATGATGATGCAAATTGTTCAAATAGGAAATAAGAAAAAAGTGATTGGAGCAACGAAACTAATCTTACCAATGTATAATTTATCGAGGGATAAAATTGAAATGTTAATAAGTAGCCACAACAAATCAATTTTGAGTTCCCAATTGTGGCCAAATATAATAACAAAAGAATTTAACTTACGCTAAAGAATCCTCTGTAGGTTAACATATGGTTATTTCAGACATTACTTATCTATGCTTGTAAAATATGTTGCCAAGTCATTTCTAACCTTTGTAATTTGTTAAAATCACGAAGCTTCATTGTCAACTGTAAACTACATGAAGTATCTCCACTACCTTTAAAATGCCTACCACTCGAATTCTCCCATGAAATGGGAGAAATGGAATCAGGACTTTCTTGACCTCCCAGAGATGAAGATTTTGAAGTACATTTTTGCATATCAGAATCATTTGAATCCACGTTTCCTTTGAAACATGTTGCTTACATGTAGAGAGATGAGTATTAAAACTGAATCCAGATGTTTGTGATAGTGAGTCAAAATCATCCTTTTCAAAGTCTCCATAGCTCTTGCTGATTATTGACAGGAAGACTCGCAAGAGACCATCCAACTTTGGTAAAGAGCCCTGCAGATCCCTGAAAGCTGCATGAAACCCTCCTCGAAACTCATTCATTGTCTCATCCAACTGTTGGTGTTAATTTTTCTAGTTCTCCTATTAAAGAACAGAAAGAGATTGATGTGTGTCCTACCAAGATAGCTAAGAAGTCATCTCACAAGCTTTCAAAGTGACATGTTATATTTGGATAATAGAAAAGGAAATTATAATAAAACTTTGGTGTAAACTCTGCATTGGATGATTCCACTCATGGTTGTCCCTTGTTAAATGAAAATGTTGTCATTTGTGATTGAATATGATTATGTTATGCATATTTAGATTTTCACATTACTATTTTTCACATATGCCTATGCTACTAAACGTTGAACACTATGATGATAAAATATGTGCAGGATGTTTGTTGTTTATCTGATACTATGATAGCTTTTCTAGATGAGGCTCTGAACTATGATGCATATTGAATAAAAGTTGATTGTTTATCGAACATTTTATCCTAAAATAGATAAAATTTGGATAAATAAACTGAGAAATACCAAAAAATATTTAGATGGAGTTCATAATTTCATTAAATTTGGTATGGATAAAAGTAGTTTGAATGGAAAGATTTTATGTCCATGCCAATGATGTGTTAATAGTTCCTGTCTAGATCCATAAACCGTTGAAGAATATTTGATATGGAATGGTTTTGCAAGAGGTTATACTGAGTGGGTTTTTCATAAAGAATTTATATTGCCAATATCAAGTAATCAATCCTGTTTGATCTTGGATCCAGTAATATGCAAGATAATATTGTAGGAGATGATATGATGGGTTTGATCACAATGCTTTTCGACTTGGTATTCAAAACTTTGGAGGTTCAACTAATACACATGAAATAGCTAGAATATGTGATGATTCTACATTTATGGAATAAATATTTGTCGAGGAGCAGAAGCAACCATCAACTACTGAGTCAGCTTGGTACCATAATTTAATTAAAGATGCAGATGAACAATTATATCTGGACTATTTGAAATTTTTTAAGATCTCTTTTCTTATACATTTATTCCATATAAAATATATGAATGGATGGTTCGGAAAAGTTTTACCATCTTCTCAAATTACTAAATGATGTATTTTCAGAAGGCACTGGTTTACTATCCTCTTATTATGAAGCAAAAAAAGTTGTCAACAAATTGAATCTTGGATATCAAAAGATCTATAGTTGTCCGAAAGATTGTATGTTATATCATGATGAAAATGCTGATCGAGAGGCAATGCATGTGGATCTTCATGATGGATAACTCACGAAGAGGATGAGGATGATGTAATGAACAAAATAAAAAATCGGCCAAGGTATTGCGTTACTTTCCTCTTATCCTCGATTGAAAGGCTATATCCATAATCAAAAACAACTTCATTAATGTGATGGCTTTATGAAAGGCGTACGAGGATGAAATGTTGAGACATCCAGAAGATAGTTAACTATGAAAAGCATTTAATACTAGGCATTCTGATTTTGCCTCTGATATTCATAATGTTCGATTGGGTTTAGCTTCAGATGGCTTCAATCCTTTTCGAACTCTAAATTCTACATATAGCACTTAGTCAGTTGTTCTAATACTATATAATTTACTACCATGGTTGTGCATGAAGTAGACCTCGCTTATCTTGTCAATGGTTATTCTAGGTGATAAGGGTTCAAAAATAATATTGATATTTTTCTACAACCTTTAATAGAGGAATTGAAACAGTTATGAAAAGATGTCGATGCAATTGATGCTTCAAATGGTGAAACATTTAAACTACGGGCAGCTTTGTTGTGGACTATTAATAATTTTTCAGCATATGCCAATTTATCTGGCTGGAGTACTAAGGAACGGGTTGCATGTCCTTATTGTGTAGATTCGATACATTTATTTGATTAAATAATAAAAAAAAATTTGTTATATGGGACATCGTCAATGGTTAGAACCAAATCATCCATTTATTTTTAAAAAGATTTATTTGATGGTACCATAGAATTGGGATGTGCACCTATTCTACTTCTAGAACTAATGTTTGTATACAAATGAATTCCATCCGTTACATATATGGCAAATTCTCAAATATTTCAAGGTGTGTGCATCTTAAAAATATAAAAATGTCTAATCTTAAAAGTCATGATGGTCACATATTGATGCCATATATCTTGCCAATAGCTTCAAGATCATCAGTGCCTAAACAAGTTTTTGCAGTTATAATTCGGTTATCATCATTCTTTAAGGCATTATGTTCAAAAGTTATTGATCGTAGAGAGTTTGATCAGTTTGAGTTTGATGTTACTATTACACTTTGTTAGATGAAAAATATTTTTTCTCCTAAATTTTTACTATTATGGTACATCTACTCATTCACTTAGTTTCAAAGTCAAGCTTGGTGGATCGATACATTATAGATGGATATATCCTATTGAGAGGTACACTATAGAGTCTAATGTATCCTATTAACCGATATATTATAACTTTTAATAAAAGTAGCATCATAATTATGCTAAATTATAAATTTATTTATCTTATAGGTACCTTATACGATTGAAAGATTATGTACGAAATAGAGCCTATCCAAAGGGTTCGAATGCCGAAAGATATATTGCTGAGGAGTATTTGACATTTTGTTTAAGATATCTTTAAGGTGTAGAGACATATTGATAGACCTCAATAGTATAATGATTTATAGATAATGCAAAATTGTATAAATTTTCAGCTGCAGGTAGAGTAATGAAAAAAATTTGAAACTATTGTATTGGATCATAAATCAATGGCACAAGCACATCGTTATGTGTTACTCTATAGTAAAATAATATCTAACTATTGTAGATTAGTATGATTTATTGCATTTTAAGTTTAAATATCATATCTTATTTTTTGTTCTAAATGAACAAAGTAAATTTTATGTAGCAAATTTTTATTGTTTCAATGACAGGCTAATCATAACACTCGACATAATCCAAGGATTGAGCAACGATGGTTAGTCGAGTTATTTCTTACATGCCTTTCAAAACATGTTTGATATACTTAGAGAATATATGGATATGTGTTGACCCAATTGAGGATTTGATGATTAACAAAACTATTTGAGTATAACATTTGAAGTTACTAATGATTTTGGTTTAATTTCTAGTTTATGATATGTTCTATTAATCAAAATCATAAGATAAATTAAGTTCTAGTTCGAATCTAATATCAAGGTAAGATTGCAGACATGAGAGTCGACACATGGAATCGCAGAGTCGACTCCGAAAATTGGCACGGACTTAGAGTCGACTCCGGGACTGTTAGAGCCGACTCCAACAGAAAAGACAGAACGATGGTTTTTCAGGCCACGACTTAGAGTTGACTCCCGGACTGTTAGAGTCGACTCCAGAAGATTTTTGTGTTAACTCCAAAAAAATCAGAGACGACTCCAGATCGAGCGGATTAAAGATTTTCGAGTTAGAGCCGACTCCAGAAAAGTTAGAACCGACTCCAGAATGTCAGACGCGACTCCAGAACTGTCAGAACGACTCTAAACTTTATCTTTATCTTTTTTAATCTTAACGGCTATTGCTATTTTTGATTCTAATCCTTCTTACACTTGTTCTAACGGATAGTTTTAAACTATTTATGGATTAATCGGGATCTATAAGAAGAGGGTTTGCTACATCAGAAAAAGAGAGACAAGAGAGAGAAAAAGAAAAGAATAGAGAGAAATCTGTGAAATCCATCAGAAAATCAAAAGAGAAAAGAGGGAAAATTCGAAAGGAAAGATCATACTGATTTCCCAAAGAAAAGAGAGAGATTCCAAGCTTTTGTTGTTCTATTTCGAAGAAATCTCAAGGGAAGAAGGAAGCCCTAGTTTTCTGATCTTCTGAGTCTCAAGAGCATCTTGAAGGAAGATCCACTCAAAGGAAGAGAAGGAAGAAGCCACCAAGATCTGCGAATTAGGCTTTGATTCCTATCCTTTTATTCTTGTTTCATTGTTGTATATTTGCTCATAGGAGGAGTTGTTTATCTTGTAAAACAATATTGTTTGCTGGTCAATCTGGTGATTGATTCAGTTGAGGCTGTTAGCCTTGTGCAAGCATTAGCTTGTGGTGTTAAGTTTTATGCTGGTGAGCCTTGAAAACCAGCTGGGTTCGTTGTGCATCCGGGAAAACAACAAGTTCGAGTTGTGAGCTTGCAAACAACTCTGCTGTAATCAGATTGATTATAGTGTGGACCCAAGAGATACTTGGGAGTGGACGTAGGTGTAGGTACACCGAACCACTATAAAATCTCTTGTGTTTGCCATGATTGTCTCTTTATCTTTAACTCTCTATTTGTGCATATTCTGTTTTAATTTGTGTGAATCTAAGTTTTTATTTCCGCTGGGGGTTATTTTCAAAAGAGTTTAAATTTTGAAAAACCTAATTCACCCCCCTCTTGGGTTGCCATTTGGACCAACAATATGTAACATCAAATAACCCGTTAACATTTCTTATTTATTTTTTAGGTATTAACAATAATGGAGAGAAATTATTCAAATGGATTAATAGCCCTTGCTCGCGGACCTAACAAAGTTATTAATAGATATTATTATGTTAAAATTAATATTTATCTTTGCTAATTCTGACTCTGATATAAATGATAGGTGACATTATGCTGTGCTGGCATATAAAGGCCAACACTTCTGCTTCAGCACAGCAGGTTCATGCCGATCCTTCACTACTAGATATTGCGTCTAGTCCTTCGGCACAATAGTCTACTGCAAGTCCATCAGACTCAGGGCAACATGATCCTACTATCGGTATAGGAGATGATGAGCTACACATTCAGAGTGATTTATATTTTATTGGTCTGATAAAATTATTTTACACTTTTTACTATAGTTAATTTGTATCTATTTTTATGTAGATGAATCTGAAAGGGTTACACACAGACATGGACCCATGGTAGTATGGGATGTATGACAGATGTGCGAGGGTGAGAAGATAGTGGTTGAGTGCAATCAGCTAGGGCAGCCAATTAAAAAAGCCGCTAGCTAATTGAGTTCTTTTTAGGGATAGTGCTATTTTATATTTTTCAGTTACGAACAGCTTATTTCATTTTAATTAAGTCATTTACTAGACTTAACAATTATTTTCTTTGTAGTCCAAGTTGTACTTCCTCCATCCTCTCATGATTTTGTACTGAAGTCTCTCAACTGAAAATGAAAAGAATATAAAGCATATTTGAAGATGAAGCACAAGTTACCGGGTATGATTGAAGAGTAGGTAGTTGGTACTTGTCCTCCTGATGTACCCCCTCATCAATGGGTGGAGTTGGTTCATTACCGATTCTCCGAGAGGGACAGGTATCTTATAATTTAATCTTTTAAGACACTTTATTAAAATGTTTAATTTTTATTGTATATTATATATACATATACATATATACATATATATATATACATACTTTACTTTTGAATATAACAAGTATATTTATTTAATTTTGCAGATATATTCTAATATTGATAAGTTGCATGAGTAGCTCTATCTGTTCCCAAGATCTAAGAGTTATGTGCGAGTCAAACAAGAGTTCATGTGTTCCTATGTTTATAAATTTATATTTTTTATATTAAAGCATTTACTTATTATAATAAAACCTGAATTATGTATCATGGATGATGTATCACGATACGTATTGCGATACATGTGTACGCGATGCACATAAATCTCATTTTAAAATTGAAGGGAGACCCTGATTATAATCTTGTATTAGTGCTCAATTATAATCTTGTATTATCTGTGAATCTCCTGTAAATGATATTGACCTTGCACAGTTGATGATTAATTTTTTGTTGCACTTTAGTTATTGCTCAATTATAATTATCTTGTATTATATGTGAATCTCCTGTAAATGATATTGACCTTGCACAGTTGATGATTAATTTTTTGTTGCACTTTAGTTATTGCTCAATTATAATTCTCTTTTCATTTTAGAAGGTTAAAGTTTATAAATAAAACAGCTAGCTATTTTGTAGTCCTTGTAAATAGAACAAGAAAGCTGTGTGGTGAGTATCAATTTAAAACATTGAAGGAAGTGTAAGGTATTATTTTATAATTTTCTTGTGCTGTTCTTGTATTACTGTTATTCTGTGTGATCAAGTTGAAGATTCTTAGTGTAGAGAAGTCCAAAAAAATCCTTCTTTAGCTCCATTTGGCATGTTATTTTATGCTGGGACTTGGCAGATAAATGTGCTTATGGAAGATCTACTTGTTCAGTTATTCCTTTAGAGTACTTTTGGAATTCTAACTTAACCCATGTTTTTCTTGTACAGTGTGAGATCACTTATTCTGTTCTAAGGTTTGAGCTTTTGTAGTGTAAGGATAGCATCCAGCATATCCTGGATCTCAATATGGTGTGATAACTACATGCCATAGTTTTTGTTATTTAGTCCATCTTGGGAAAGCGGAGGAGCCTTACAAGGCAATATCTAACTTTGAATGCTAATGGACTTACATGAACTGTCTCTTTAACGGTTTTGCACTTGGATAAATGAAGTTGCAGATTAGTGAAGATGAAACATGAATACCACTTTCAGTATAAATTTAATTATATTTTTATATTTTGTGTTGTCATTTGAATGCTTGATTTATGTAAATCAACTCATGCATGTTAGTTTTAGAGCCCAGTATTTTGGATAAGCATGGGTAGCCTTTCTGACATAAAACCTGTTGCCGCCGGGATCTGTCCTCCGACTCGAGCGTGGCCGGTCTCCTGATCTAGGCTTCCTCCTGGGCGGACCTGCACAGAAGTCCTCACGCGAGAGGCGTTGGGGGTGGCCCTCTGCGGAAGACTCTCCGACGCTCAAGTCAGTGGGAATCGACGATCAACAGAAATGAGGAAAAGGATCTCTCTAGGGAGTCCCTCCAAGGGTGGCCAATCGGGAGCTCTGGGGGAGCGCCGATGAGCAATGAGGGAGAGTGAGTGTGGGAGTAAGCCAGGAGCTATGAGCGCATACCTAAGAGAATCTGGGGATGTCTTATTTATAGGCAATCACCTGTATCTTGAGCGCCTTCTGGAAGGTTCGAAGGTTGTTAGGATACGGAAATGATTCGAATCAAGCCGTTGTAAGGCCGGTGGGATCCGTATCTTGTTCGTTGAAGGATCGACAGCTGGGAGAGCTCTTTGATGGCCTGAGATCTGATAGATGCGTAGGTCCCAGGCAGTTATACTAGATCCTAGACCACTCCTCAATATGATTTTTTGTTTGGGATTCTGTTCTGATAGGCCTAGGCTCTCCCGCGTTGGGTTCCATGGAGGTGAGTATTGAGTCACGGATTGCTCGTGGAAGCCGAGCTATGGAAGCTCGGGGAAGCCGAGCTATGGGAAGCTCGTGGGAGCCGAGCTATGGGAAGCTCGTGGGAGCCGAGCTTCAGGGAGCTCGGGGAGGCCGAGATATAGAAGCTCGGGAGAATCCGAGCTATAGGTAGCTCGGGAAGCCGAGCTATGGGAAGCTCGGGGGAGCCGAGCTATAGGTAGCTCAGGGAAGCTGAGCTATGGGTAGCTCAGGGAGAAACGAATCATCGGTAGCTCGAGGGAGGTCGAGCTATGGGTAGTTCGGAAAGGTCGGGCTATGGAAACTTGGGAAAACCGAGCTATGAGTCACTCGGGGAGAACCAAGCTATGGGTTGCTCGGCCTGCTGGACCACATTAGTTAGCTCGTTCCTCAGGGGCGTATTGTAGCGGGCGGGGGGATGGGGATGATCTTAGCCCCTTCGCACGGTTATCAATGTAATGATGATTCTATCCCTCGACACATGCCCCCCACTCCCTAGTTCGAAGCGTAGGTTTGGGTGTAGGGAGTATAGACCCAGGTGGCGCGATCTGAACGGGGGGATGCGTATTTGACAGCCTACGCAATGATGCCCTAATTAATGTCATGGGGCTGCCTTGCCTTTTCGAGATGGATCCATCGTTCCTTAGGGGTGAAGGCAACGACTGGAGAGGCGCCACGTAGGAGATCTCGATTTTCACGGTGCCCGTAGTGGCGGTTCCGGATGCCTTGGTTGAGATGCCTCATCTTCACCCTGAGGCAGTTTTCCTTGGAAAAACGGGGTCATGCGGCGCCATCCCTATTTGAAGCGCTCTTTCGGCTTTCCTCAGAGAACTCTGTCTTTCTGCTTTCACAGCAATCTTGCTCAGCGTCTCTTGCGATTGAAGACATGGTGAGTCCGAGTGATCAGGTTCGGAGGTGACCTTGGCGGACCTGGAGCGGATATACCATCTGTACAAGATCCCCCAGGATGTTACCTTGCTGCTCCCGACGGCTGAGGATAGGGTAACATCCGGATTGGGAGATGGAGCGTTCTGCTACGAGAAAAGTTTGAGAGCAGGCCTCAGGTTCCCTCTTCATCCGTTGGTGCGGGAGGTGATGAAGTTATATATATATGTTTTACCATGGTGGCGCCCAACAGTTGGCATAACCTCATCGGGTTCATATCGCTGTGCAACCGTGTCGGAGTGACCGTGACCCTTTCGATGTTCAGGGTGTGCTTCAATCTGGTCTCCGGGAGGGCCTCAGAATGGCCCTACATCGGCCCTCGGAGATCCTTCAAGATGATCTCCAACAACCCGTCGTCGATAAAGGAGTGGAAGTCGCGATTCTTCATAGTCGAGGGAATATCAGCTCGGATTTCCCTCGGGTATGGGGGCAATATGTAAAGGATCCGGAGGCATACCCGGAGCTAACCGAGTCGGAGAAAAGGGATCTGATCGTGTTGCGCAGCGGTCGAGCGCTTCCGGCTAGTATCCTTCTATCGGAGAATGCTCTCTTCGCGACCGGATTGAGTCCCTTCGATCCTCGCGGTGAGTTTTACTTCGCGGCCGATAGCTTAATGTGACTCCATTTTTGATTTTTATGCGAACTCACAGGCGAATCATATTTCCTAGCAGCCGAAAGGTCGGCGCTCGCAGACCAAATGAGGGAGGAACTAGGAAAGCACCGCAGGAGATCCGGCTCCAGCAGTAAGCATCGGGCCGAGAAGAGGCCCCGCCCCTCCGGCTCCCATCATAGAGGGATCGAGGGAGACGGTGATGACCGGCGCTCCTTGTCACCGCGGACCGGAGGCATCGAAGTTCCAGCGGCGCATGATCTTTCAGCAGCGGAGGAGGGTCTATCCGGAGGTGAAAGTCGGGATGTCGCAGGGGTTTCAGAGGAGGCTGCTGGAACTTCCTCCCCGCCTGTCGTTGTTCTGTACGACGACGGAGAGGGAGAGACGCCGGTTGGTTTGGGGCCCCCGTAGACGGGGCGGTTCGATCTCCCTCATTGGAGGCTAGTGGTTCGAAGAGGTTACAGGCAGAGGTGGGAGCGACCTCCACTTCCATTAAGGCGGAGGAAGTGGTTACGGCTGCTGAGGTTCGGCCTGGGTCGCTGGTAGGAGAGACAGTAGGTGACGAGGAGATGGCCGAACCTACCGAACCAGCGATCGAAACTCACGGAGGGCTTTCTGGTGAAGGGCCTTCTACCGAGGCATAGGAGGCTCCGGGGGGAGCCGAAGTTCCTGAAGAGTCTGTTATGGGTAGGGAGATTTTTGAGGAGGTAAGAGCAAAAGAAGAGGAAGAAGGAGAAGGAGGGGATCCGTCGAGCGAAGAGGATGTTCGGGCCGGAGCTCCCCTCGCCGGAGTTGAAGCGCCTGAGGCTTCCCAAACGAGGGCTCTGGTGGCGGAAGCTGGCCTACCAAGGGGTTCATGGGTTGTGGGTGCCCATGTTGGCTCCCTGAGTGCAGACTTTCACTCACGCGACCCGGAGGTAAGTGCCAAGTTCTCCGCTCTGATGCGGTCCGCGTTCCAGGGGGGAGAGAGTTCCTCGGCGGAAGGGAGTCATCCAGAGGACCTTGTTGAGATGGCCTTTAGACTCACCGGGGCGCCGGATGAGGCTTTTCTTCTCCCCGAGATTGACGATCTTGCTCTCACGAGGATCGCTACAGATTACGCATCTCGGGTAAGCAATCGCACTGATGTAGGGTCTTTAATCAGCTAGTTTGACTGCATTCTTTATGTATGCAATCTTCTTTCTTTGCAGAACGCCCTGATCATGAGGGCGCTGAAATGGCGCTTCCATCTGTCTGTCGGGGCTTGGGCTCGGGCCCGCCAGGAGGTCGATCACCTCAAGGAGAGGGTGGATTCTTTAGATAAACTTTCCTGAGCCCTGGTGGTCTGTCAGAGGGAGTCCGATGAGGCTTGTAGGATTATGGCAGTTGAGAGGGAGAGAGCCTCTCAACTTGCCATACAGGTTAGTGAGCTCCAAGGCTTCCGCGAGCAGCCGAGAAGGCTAGTCTGGAGCTTTCTCAGGCCAAAGCGGAGCATGAGAGCAAGGTCAAATCCATGCAACAGTTTTTGATAAAAGGTGGGACCAGTTGAAAGCCAACCATGCCGAGGATAAGGTCAACTGGAGCAAAAGGCTCGAGGAGAAGAGCATAAGTGTCGGCGGCAGCAGGACCACCTCACCCACCTAAATAAGGAGCTGCCGATACAAAGGATCAGCTAAAGTGGTCGGATGAACGAGCTGCCCGACTATCTGACGAGCTTGACTTCGCCCATCAAGAAATTGGAGATACCCAGTCCCGGGTGGATGAGCTAAAAGAGAGCCTTCGCCAGAACCAATCGGCTAAGTCTAGGGCTCTCAATAGGGTCCAAGTGCTGGAGGGTGAGCTAGCCGACGGGAGGAGCAGGTAGGGCGCTATTTGTTTTACTCATTTTGATCTTTCGACTTTCGCTTTACTTGGCTTTTTCCTGCAGTTGAACAGGGTGAGCCAGGAGTTTCAGGGGCGTTAGCGGTGTTCGGAGAAGAGCGGCCTCGAGGCACGAAGGATCTCCGAATTGGAGAAACAATTAGCCGAGGCAAATGCGCGGGTCTCTTCAGCGGTGGAGGAGTACAAGAACTCTACCGAGTTCGCCGACGAACACAGGGTGGCCTGCGCCGATGCATTCCAGCTCGGCAAAGAGGAGGCGCGGGCTAAGATCGCCCAGACTTATCCTGACCTGGACTTATCCTGTTTGGAGGCCGAGTATTATGAAGCACGCACCCCGGGGTCGAGGAAGATAATATGGAGAGATTTCTGACGTCGATCTCGAAGCTGTTCTGGGAGTTGACGTTGCCGCCGAGGTACCCGGCCAGACACCATCGAGAAGGGGGGTCCAAGCGACGCCCCTGCTGGCGCTGCCACAGGAGATGCTGGGATTGATCCCAAGTCCTGACCCTTTGGGGGGCTATATGTATTTTTTCTTTCTTTTGTTTTGTAGTTCACTGGAAATCAATAAATGGATCAACCGTTTTTCATTTGTTTGTCTTCCCTGGGTGGTTTCCTGTCTCGAATTTTAAGGAACATCCTAGTAGAGGCCAAGGCATAGGGATTGCCCATCGAAAGGGTCGAGAAACATGCCTGGTATAAAAGGAGGTTGAGAGACGATTCAATTCGGCTTAGGCCGAATGACGCAGTGGTTCACCAAGTCCGAAGAATGAAATAGTTCGGGGGCCGAGGGACGGAGTAGCTCGGCTAGGGCTGAGGGACAAAGTAGCTCGGCTAGGGCCGAGGAATGAAGTAACTCGGCTAGGGCCGAAGGACAAAGTGGCTCGGCTAGGGCCGAGGGATGAAGTAGCTCGGCTAGGGCCGAGGGACAAAGTAGCTCGGCTAGGGCCGAGGAATCGCCTTACTAGTGGCCAGACTGTGGTCGTGCCTTCGACGAAAAAAGGGGGGGTTTGTTGAACCTTCGCTGTCACCCCTTTATTCTTTTTTGGTAAGAGTGGGTTTAGCCTTTGCATCCATTTATTACCCCTGTCAGCGCTTTGTCTTTTCCAAGGCAGGTCGGTTTTCGCTTCACCGAAGCAGGTAGTACGGCTCTGCAGCCAGCAAAAGGTCGCCTGGCACTTCCGACGGACCTTTGCTATACGACCTTTTCCAATGTAGGTTGCTTTGACATGTGGCGTTAGTGCTCATTTGCCATTGGAGGATGTCATTTTTGCAGGACGATCTCTCGGATCTGCCAGTATCCGCAAGGTCGGCGGATGGTTTATGCATTTAAAGCTCGTGATCCGGGTCAGAAGTAATCTTTTGGCATGCGTCATGGTTCGGGCGACGTGCCTGGCGCACATTGGGGGCGCTGTTTTCATTTCCGAGGCCATGTGGTGGCGTAGGCTTGGCGTTTTAAGTCTCGGGGCTTTCTGATAGCTGTTCTCGCTTGTCTCGCCTATAAAAAGGGGAAAGGAGGGCTGTGTTGGGCCATCCCGAAATTTTCTCTTCTGTGAATCATGATGCCATCTCTCCGAGGTTTAGAGTGGGAGGACCGAGCTTTCCTCCTGCAAGTCGTTGTCCTCCGGACAGCTAGGGTGATGAAGGAGCTGCTGGGGGTGGCCCGCCCTCAAGAAAGGAGCTCCGGAGATCGTATAGAGAGCGCACAAGAGGTCCGCAGAGATGCATGGAGAGCGCACATATACGCTTCCCGTGTGACCTTTGTGGTTCACCCTTCGGGACGTAGGGTAGGAAGTCCACGCGTGCTCCCCATGGCTTGCGTGAATTTCTCCTCCTCCCCTGGCCTGGATCCCTGGGCTCGTCCGCCCGGGGAATCTTTTGCCATGTGAGGAGGGGGTGATGGTGTGTGTCGCTAGTACATTGCCTTTCGACTTGGGCAATGGCTAGCTGTACACACTAGATTTGGGGGAGTGCCCTGGTATCAGGGTCCGCGATCTTCCCTCCTACCTCGTCGGGGGGCCCTTCGGTTGGGTGGTTCGGGACAAAAGTCCGTCCGCCCTTTCTGATTTCTCTGATATCTCGATTGGGTCGTCGAGATATCATTATTTACTGGAGCTAGTCGCAACGGTTGGGCCAAGTCGTCCGCTCATTATCAGCTCGAGCTGGTTGGCCCGTGGCTTGCCTGATTTGCCGGACCGGATGCCGAAGCACCATAGTCGCACGAAGCTGCTTTGGAGCAGTTTGCCCGAGTTATGTACCCATTTTTATTTCATGCATTTTAATGCACTTGTAATGCCTCTCAGGCGTTGTAATTTGATTCAATATTTATGAAATAAAGGAAGTTTTGTTCTTTCCCCTGGTTTCTGTTTCTTTTGTGCCGAGGGTTGTTGTTGGCGATGAAGCGAGGTGCAGGGATATCGCTCATACTTGTCCGAGGATTCCCGTTATCCGACCTAGCCGGGGCTCATAGGCTGCCGACTTCGGGTGGAACCCTGGAGATTGTTTGATAATTCCTCGCTTCGATCGAAGCTCAGAGATTTATTACTCGGCCCCACCGAGGTTCGAGATTTATTGCTCGGCCCAGCCGAGGTTCGGAGAATTGTTGCTTGGCCCTACCGAGGTTCGGAGAATATTGCTCGGCCCAGCCGAGGTTGGAGATTATGGCTCGGAGGGATGACTTGGTCGCCACGAGACTCATGATGTTTGGTTCCTGTGAGATTCGGCGGAGCGTCAAGGCGGGACGGGCGGCGCATGGGTACGCCCGTCATTTATGATTTGGCTACTTTCGAGGGAAGCGAGTTAGCGTCAGGTGCTGACGCTTTTCTTCTTTGCATTTTCCAAGGCGACCGATTTAAGGCGATTAGGAGGGGTTTCGAGGGCATTTACTCCGAGGGCCCGGCAATCGGGAGGAACCCAGTTTCTAGAGAAGGAGGGGGGTTCCGAGCAATTCGTCGACGTTTACCGATATCCCTCGGGAGGGGGCACGGCCCTTCGGGTCCTGTGGTCGCCAGCTAAAGCGACACGTGGGAATTCCCATGGGTCGGTATTTATGACCCGACTGATCGAGATACTCGCCTGAGGAGTATAAATACGGATGAGAGGGATGCCAGCATTCACCGTCCTTTCGGTTAGCCTCTCAACAGCTCTCGACATGGCTTCTCAGGGTGGAGAGCAATCATCCAATGATCAGGCGTAGCGATCAACGGTCATGGGGGCTCCGAGGGGAGCCGTCCCACCATCGTGGTTGACGGCCTGGCCCTGGCATCAGCCTTCGCAAGCCACGAGCGGCTAGAGAAGGTGGTCGAGGAGTACCTCGCCATTTCGCAAGGGAGACCGAGGCCCTCGCCGGGTCGTACGTCGGTAGGAGGAGGAGATTGCATCCCTCTGCCAGCAAGTCACCGGGATGTCCGCCATATGGAAGACCCGGCAGCTCCGGGGGAGACGTTAGGCCTCTGCGAAGGCCATATTCCTTTCTGTACTTTTCTCTTTCTTTCTATACCTTCTTCACAATTAATAAAGAAAAAGGTCTTTTTGGCAATTTATTGTTCTTCTGATGACATTGCCGTTCAATCCATAAAAGAGAAAAACGCCGTTTCTATTTGAACCGATAGGGGATCTGGGTGGTCCCGCAGGTTTATGCGCTAAGTCATGGCCTCGTTTGAGATAGGCATTTGGGCGGTAGGATACAGGGGTACCGCCCGGGATTTAGTAGCAGGGGGGATTCCCCGACTTTGCCTGGGTTCGTGGGCGGCCATGTAGGGCCTGCCGAGCCTTTTAGGGGTTTGCTAAAGGCGCATACTTTGTGTCTGTTGGTGGTTTTGCACAGTGTGCATTTTTAAACTGGCCGAAGTTCTGGGGACTGTTTGAGAGTCCTTCGGCTTTAATCGAGGTTTGCGTGCTTCGGTTTTTGCCGGGGCTTTAGGATTCATCACTAGGCCCAACCGAGTTTCAGAGAATCGTTGCTCGGCCCAGCCGAGGTTCGGAGAATTCCTGTTTAAACAGGTAACTCGGTCGTGCCGAGGATTGGTAAGCAGCATCTATTTCTTTTCACAATTTTTGGTGATATAATTTGTGATTCATGTCATAAATTATGAAACAAGTACCGACAAAAATTTAAGAAGGTGAGCCTGTAGAGGGCGTACCCTACTGATAATACTTACGGAGATTGTCCGAATTCCACGTCCGAGGGATGGATTTCCGCCTAGATCTTGCAGCTTGTAGGTCCCAGGTCCGACATCTCCGCTACTTGGTAAGGGCCTTCCCAGTTTGGGGCCACTTTCCTTGCTCCAGCGGTTTGGAGATAGACACTTTCCGGAGAACAAGGTCACCGGGCAAGAAGGCTTTCCCTTTGACTCTGGAGGCGTGGTAGTGGGCCACTCTTTGCTGGTAGGCAGCCATTCTGATCGAGCCTTTTTCTCTGATCTCCTCTACCAGGTCAAGGTTGGTACGGAGCTGCTCATCGTTGGCTTCCTCCGAGTAGCTTTCCACCCGCAGAGAAGGGAGCCCTATCTCCACGGGGATGACGGCCTCCGTACCGAAAGCCATTCGAATGGGTTTCGCCCATGGGTACTCTCGGGGTGGTGCGGTAGGCCCACAGGACATGGTGCAATTCATCCGCCCACCTGCCTCGGGCTCTGGAAAGTCGAGCTTTGATCCCTTGAACAGAGTTCGATTAGTTACTTTGGTTGCTCCGTTGGCCTGTGGGTGCCCGACCGAGGTAAGGCGGTGGTGGATCCCGTGCTCCTCGTAGAATTGGAAACTTCAGATTGTCAAATTGCCTGCCGTTGTCGGTAATGATAGTGTGTGGGAGGCGAAGCGGCAGATGATAGACTTCCACACAAAGTCTTTGGCCTGAGCCTCGGTTATTTGTGCAACTGCCTCCGCCTCGACCCACTTAGTGAAGTAATCGATGGCGACAAATAGAAATTTTCGCTGCCCCGTGGTGAACGGAAATGGGCGAGGATGTCATCCCCCACTTGGCAAAGGGCCAGGCAGAGGAAATGGGGACCAAGCTGGCGGAGGGAAGCCTCTGAATACTAGAATGTCTTTGGCAGGGGTCGCAAGCTCGGACAAGGTCATCTGCATCCTTCTGCATGGTCGGCCAATAGTAACCCTGACGCAGCACCTTATGCACAGGGACCGGCTCCCAGGTGGTTGCCACAGATCCCCTCGTGCACCTCCCGAAGGGCATAATCAGCTTCAGATGGCGGAGGCATCTGAGCAACGGCATGGAGAAAGACCGCTTGTAGAGCTGGTCATCAATTAGCACATAATGGGTGGCCTGCAGTTTTAGCCTTCTAGCTTCCCTTCGATCGGCCGGGAGCGACCCTTCCTTAAGGTACTTCAGGATGGGGTCGAACCATGATGGTTCGGCCTCGACTTGCATCACTCAGTAGGCTTCCGCGATACTGGGTCTGTCCAAGGTCTTAGGTGGAATTTTGTTCGGCGTCCATTGACTCCGCGGTTGCCAGCCGAGACAACAGGTCGGCACGGGCATTCTCAATCTAGGAATCTGAATAATCTCAAATTCGGGAAAATGGGAGAGTAGGCTCTGCACCTCTTGGAGATATCGGATATGTTCGGTTCCCGAGCCTCAAACTCCCCTCGGACGTGACCTGCCACCAGCTGGGAGTCGGTGAAGGCATTCAGTTTCTCCACCTTAAGGCTGTGGGCGATCCGAGATCGGCCAACAGGGCTTCGTACTCATCTTCGTTGTTGGAGGCCGGGAAGGAGAAGCAGACACCATACTCAAAAGTGCCCCCTCCGGGCTGGTGAGGACCAAACCCGCTCCGGAGCGATGAGCGCTGGATGACCCGTCGACATGGAGGAGCCACGGGCGCCAGGTTTTGGTTCTCGGGGGAGTCAGGAGTGGAGCCATCCTCCGGGATGGTACATTCAAGGAGGAAGTCGGCTAGCACCTGAGCTTTGATGGCCGGGAGGCTGAAATTGGATGTCATGCTCGCTCAGCTCGATGGCCCATTTAGTCATTCTCCCTGATGTCCGGGTGGTGGACCGCCGCCTTGATGGGTTGGTCAGTCAGGACCGTCACAGAATGCACCTGGAAGTATGGCCGCAACTTCCGAACAGAGATGATCAAGGCCAACACCATCTTCTCAATCCGGCTATACCTCGTTTCGCGTCATGGAGCAGTTTGCTGACATAATAAATCGGCTTCTGGGCCTTGTTTTCTTCCCTGACCAGCACCGAACAAATGACACCTTCCGAGACAGCCAGATATAGGAACAATGTCTCCCCAGGATTTGGGCTGCTAAGGAGTGGGGGAGAGCCGAGATACTTCTTGACGTCTTCAAATGATTTCTAGCATTCGGAAGTCCATTGAAATTTTGGCCACCGGAGAGTTTTGAAGAAGGGGAGGCATCTTTCGGCAGAGTGCGCCACAAAGCGGTTAAGGGCCGCTATCCTCCCAGTTAGGTGTTGGACTTCTTTAATCGACGCCGGGGGCGCCATCTGCTGGAGAGCTTGAATCTTTTGGGGGTTAGCTTCGATACCTCGCTGGGAGACCATGAAGCCGAGGAACTTCCCGGAGTTAACGCCGAAGGCGCACTTAGTTGGATTGAGCTTCATCTGATATTTGCGGAGTGTCGCGAAGCTCTCCAAGAGATCCTTGACGTGTTGCAATGCCTCTTTACTTTTGACCAGCATGTTGTCGATGTATACCTCCATATTCCGGCCGATTTGTTCCTTGAAGACTTTGTTGACCAGCCTTTGGTAGGTGGCTCCTACATTTTTAAGACCGAAAGGCATAACACAGTAATAGTAAGTACCTCTGTCAATTATGAAGGCGGTCTTTTTCTCATCTTCGGGGGCCATCCGGATCTGGTTGTAGCCGGAGTAGGCATCCATGAACGTCAGCATTTGATGACCTGAGGTGGCATCCACAAGTTGATCAATCTGGGAGAGAGGGAAGCTGTCCTTCGGGCATGCTTTGTTGACGTCGATGAAGTCGATGCAGATCCGCCACTTGCCGTTCGACTTCTTCACCATAACGACATTTGACAGCTAATTTGGATAATTTACCTCCCGAACGAAGTTCGCCTTGATGAGTTTATCGACCTCCTCTTCAATAGCCCTCTACCGTTCTGGGGCAAAGCTCCTCTTCTTTTGCTTGACGGTTAGTACATCTCGTCCACGTTAAGGCGGTGGACGAGAACTTCAGGGCTGATTCCTGGCATGTCGGAGGCGGACCAGGCGAAGACATCGGCATTGCTTCAGAGAAATTCGATCAACTCGTGCCGAGGTTTGCCTTTTAGCAGCGACCCAATCTTTATGGTTCGATCAGAACGGGCCTCGTCAGTGGTACTTCTTTCAATTCTTCGGCTGGTTCCCCCCGTTGCTCGACGAAGTCCTCCTGAGCGTCTAGTCCATCAACTTCAGGCATCCTAGACTGAAGGCTGGTGACAAAACATTGCCGAGCCATGGTTTGGCTCCCTCGGACGACACCAATTCCTCGCCCGGTGGAGAATTTCATAGATAGGTGCGGGATGGAGACGACGGCTTTGAGAGACATCAGGCCAGGTCTTCCAAATATGGCATTGTAGGGCGACCTGAGCTTAGTTACTAGAAAGTCCATGTGAACAATGGCCACAAGGGGCCAGGTTCCTGCCCGAACCGTTATGGTCACGACCCCTTCCGGGACGATGACATCGTCGGTGAACCCCATTAGGGTGGTGTCCATGGCTCGGAGGTTTTCCATGAGCAATCTCATCTTGGCAAACACATCAAGGTACAAAACGTTCATGGAACTTCAACTATCGACAAGGATCCGACTTACATCGTAGTTATTCAAATTGAGGGATACAACCAGTGCGTCGTCATGTGGGAACTGTATCCCTTGGAGATCCTCATCGGAGAAGGAGAGCTCGCCAGTTCGTGCTCTCTTTGGCACCGAGCCTTCATCATCATTTATGGAGCTCGAGCCGTCGGCCTCTTCAATCATGTTAATATGGCCGATCACGGGTGGATTGGGAGGAGGAGGAGGCTGTTGAGGCTCGGGCTGGCGGTCACCTCCTTGCCCTGGCTCAGGCGCCCTCCTGAACTGGTTCAGCTGGCCTCGCTGGATCATCCTCTCAATTTCATTTTTTAGCTGCCAGCATTCCTCAGTGTCGTGGCCATGCTCCCGATGATAGTGGCAGTATTTGGTGGGATCCCTCCGAGTTGGGTTCCCTCGGAGAGGGGCTGGCCGAGGGAGCTGGCGCTCTATCTCTATGAGGATTTGTGCCCTGGGTACAGTTAGTGGAGTGTACCGGTCAAATCGCTGGGCGGGCTCCGGGAGTGATTTCTTGGCGGCGGCAGGGGAGCTCTCTGGCGACGAGGAGGGCTTGGCTGACGGACGGGCCGGTGCCTATCGGAACCTTTAGGTTCTTTCTTCTTCTCCAGTTCGGCGCGGGCAGCTCTCTGTGACTCCTTGACCCTGGCGTATTTGTCTGCCAGAGCCATTATATCGAAGAGGTTTGGGAGGTAGCTGACTTTCATCGCCGGGTACAAGTCGCTCTCCTTCAAAACTCCCCCCGCTAGGGCGGACATAGCCACCTCATGATTAAGGTGGTTCACTTCCAGCATGGCCTTGTTGAAGTGGCCAAGGTAATTCCTCAAGGACTCCCCCTCTCTCTGCTTAACTTCAGAGAGGGAGTCGAACCTCCGCCGGTGACGGCGGCTGTTAACGAACTGGCTAATAAAAGGATGGTTCAGCTCGTCGAATGAATCAACGGAACCTAGTTTCAAGGCGTTAAACCAGGTTCGGGCAGATCCTCTGAGGGTGGAAGGGAAGGCGCGGCAGAGGATCACGTCGGATGCTCCGTGGAACATCATTATTGACCAGAAGTTATTGAGATGATCATCCAGATCAGAAGAGCCGTGGTAGGGCTCGATGGCGGGTAGCTTGACATGGGGGGAATCACTTCCTCCATGATCCCTTTGGATAAAGGGATACCCTGCTTTGCCTTGGGCTGAGGCGGATGGGCCTGCTTGGCGGCATCTAGCTCCTGACCCATCTTCCAGATTTGTCGATGGATCCCCTTTTCAGATGTAAGAGGGGGAGCTGGGCGATGAGAGCGCAGGGACGGCATCGAATCATGGTGGGGATGACACTAGGGAAAGGGTCCGAGCCCGTCGAGATTTGGGGGGATCCTTGTTGTAGCCACCTCGTGGGACTGGTTTGTCTCCCTTGGGCCGGTGCTGGGGGTTCGCGACTCCATGCAAACCGGAGGAGGAGGTGGCTGGAGAGAAAGGGGCAGCGGCCTCCTCAGGGAGGCATGGAGCAGGGGCGGTTGCGAGGCGCTCCTGCACCAGATGAGTCAGGCTTGGACCTGCTGGACCAGTGAGGCAAACTGATCCTGGGTCACCGGGATGGCTGGCGGCGACGGGGTCTCGATGGGTGGCGACTGCAGCGCCACGCTGCTTATCGGATCAGGTCTCTGGGAGGTGACCTGGTCCTAGGCTTCAGAAGTTGCCCTTCTTCAATTAGCCATTAGAGAGGTTCTCTTCCGGATCGAATCCTTGTCTCCTTTCTTCAAGTTTTAATGGGACTTGAGGCCCTTCCTCTAGCGCCAATTTGTTGCCGCTGGGATCTATCCTCCGACTCGAGCGCGGTCGGTCTCTTGATCTGGGCTTCCTCCTGGGCGGACCTGCACAGAAGTCCTCACGCGAGAGGCATTGGGGGTGGCCCTCCACGAAAGACCCTCCAATGCTCAAGTCAGTGGGGATCGACGATTAACAGAAATAAGAAGAAGGATCTCTCTGGGGAGTCCCTTCAGGGGTGGCCAATCGGGAGCTCTGGGGGAGCGCCGATGAGCAGTGAGGGAGAGTGAGTGTGGGAGTAAGCCAGGAGCTGTGAGCGCATACCTGAGAGAATCTGGGGATGTCGTATTTATAGGCAATCACCTGGATCTTGAGCGCCTTCTGGAAGGTTCGAAGGTTGTTAGGATACGGAAATGATTCGAATCAGCCGTTGTAAGGCCGGTGGGATCCGTATCTTGTTCGTTGAAGGATCGACTGCTGGGAGAGCTCTTTGATGGCCTGAGATCTGATAGATGCGTAGGTCCCAAGCAGTTATACTAGATCCTAGACCACTCCTCAATATGATTCTTTGTTTGGGATTCTGTTACGATAGGCCTAGGCTCTTCCGCGTCGGGTTCCACAGAGGTGAGTGTCGAGTCGCGGATTGCTCGTGGAAGCTGAGCTATGGAAGCTCGGAGAAGCCGAGCTATGGGAAGCTCGTGGGAGCCGAGCTTCAGGGAGCTCGGGGAGGCCGAGAGATTGGTAGCTTGAGGAAACAAGCAATGGGAAGCTCGGGGGAAGCCGAGCTATGGGAAGCTCATGGAAGCCGAGCTATGGGAAGCTCGGGGGAAGCCGAGCTATGGGTAGCTCGGGGAGTCGAGCTATGGGAAGCTCGGGGAAGCCGAGCTATGGGTAGCTCGGGAGAAACAAATCATCGGTAGCTCAAGGGAGGTCGAGCTACGGGTAGTTCGGAAAGGTCGGGCTATGGAAACTCGAAAAAACCGAGCTATGAGTCACTCGGGGAGAACCGAGCTATGGATTGCTCGGCCTGCTGGACCACATTAGTTAGCTCGTTCCTCGGGGGCGTATTGTAGCAGGCGGGGGGATGGGGCTGATCTTAGCCCCTTCGCACGGTTATCAATGCAATGACGATTCTATCCCTCGACAAAACCCACACTAGATTTCTTGTCTTTTTTGTTGTATTTTGAAAGGTATTCTGTTCCACTGGAAAAAAGATTGTTGATAAGTACAGGCAACATTTTATACATGTCTAGTCCATCTTGCAAAGCAGAGAAGCCTTACAAGGCAATGTCTAGCTTTGAATGATAATGGTCTTACATCAAGTCTCTCTTTTGAGGCAATGTCTAGTTTTGAAAGCTGATGGACTTGCATCGACTCTCTTTAACGGTTCTGCACTTGGATTAAATGAGGTCACAGATCAGTGAACATGAAACATGAATACCATTTTCAGTTCTTATTGACATATTTTATATTTTATTCTATCATTTGAATGCCCGAGTTATATAATTCAGTACATGCATGGTATCATGTTATAGTGGATTTATATCATTTGATGAATATCTAGCAAGTGATTATAATAAAATATCATGATATAAATTAGTTAGATCTTAATGCCAAGTGCTTATAATAAATATCTAGCAAGAATATGGTATCATGTTTAGTTTCCTATTGATGGAAGAAGTAACACTAGTGCAGAAGCCAGGAGAAGTAGTGCGTCTCCTTCAGACAAGTTGATGATAAAAGAATTCCTCCATGGGAGGGTGTGGATGTATTCCGAAAGAAAGTGGTCGCACGCTAGGCCCTGTAAGGACAAAATGAAAGGGAAGACAACAAGGGAAAAAAGGATGGACGGTTGCAGAGGAGTTTGTCGTTTCCCAGGGCACATGGCCCAAACACTCAATTCACTTGTGCTTCCATAGAAGATTACATTTTTAAGAATTTTGATGATTATGAAACATTATTTGTTGATATTTGACAGAATCTTTGCTTTCATTTATGAATTCCTTGTTCTTTTTCACACCTGTTACCTGCACATATATGTATATCGCGATACGCATAAGTATCTCGATACACATATATATCATGATACTTAAATTATTTACAAATTATAATTTTTCTTGTAGATCGATGAGCATGGGCGAGAATCCGGTGAGGTGCAGTTTTACTGGATGACTTATATTCACCATAATGGCACTTTTATCAGAGATGAATCGAGGGACTTATATGTAATTTTTTATTATAATTTATTTTGTGCAACGATTTTAATTTGATTTTGTTAGTCAATAAATCTAACAACTTTTTCTAAATTAATAAAGAAAAGAGCTACAACTCTTATTGCTGAGCGTATCGATGACTCTATAACATCTACACAGAGTAGTCGCATTGAGGCCAAGGTATTTACGGAGCTGATGGGGCCAGAGCGCTATGGTCGAGTAAAGGGTTATGGAGTTGGAGTCATCCCCAACTCAGTTATATGCGTGAGTAGACATACACGTAATGCTGCAGATGGTGTTCAGGATACACGTATTCACAGACTTGAGTAGGAGATAAAGGAGATGTGATAGAGCTGTACCATCAATAGAGTAGTGATGGAGGAGATGCAATGGAGCCGTGTTGCCGACAGAGTAGCTATGGATTCCATGAGAGAGCATATTTAATGGCTTACATCTATCATACAGATGTTTGTTCCACATCAAGTAAATACATATATTAAATATATATTCTTATATTAAATAAATTATTTATCTAATATATTATCATTGATAGTTTCATAAATTAAATATTTTAATTTTTCTTATAGGCTCTTGAAGCATCAGATTCTCGCGGACAGAATGACAACATTCCTCCTGCAGATCATTGACCCCGGCTTTTTTTATTTTATATTCTATTTTATGTATTTTTAAATTCTGTTAAACTTTAAATTATAACAAAATTTCTTATAGTGGATTGTAATGAAATTTATATTTGAAATTTTCATTTAGATGTGAAGAATGTATATAATGTGATTTTTTTTATTTTTTATGATTGCATTATATACGTTTAATATAAATTTGTATATATTTTAATTTTAAAATATTTTATTTTATTTTTGTGTCTATATATTATCTTATCTCACTGAATTTTAGTGCATGCAGGTATCACTTTATCAACATTGGAATCTTCATACAAGGCTCTTAACGTAAAGAAGTTTGATGGTAATATTGCATGCCTTGTCATTTTTTCAGAAATTCATTGCTAAGCTTTTAATAGTAATTTTCATTAATGTCAAATGTATATTCCAGTGGTGTTTACTGTGGATCCTCTATATTATTAAACATATGCACAGTTTGATGATGGTGGGGCCAAAGGTCTCCTACTCAACAACCTTGGAGTGTATGGTGGGGCCAAAGGTATAGATAATATTCTCAGTTTTTGATTATGATATTTTTATCCAAAACTACTAAATGTTGAATTTGTTGTTGACTATTTCTATTTTCAGGGGAGCTAGAGTAGCGTTACAATATATGCTGAGAATATGGATCAGACTGAGATGATCATGACTTATGCCATGCATTCTAGATTTGCGGGGGGTGTTGTTGTTGATTGGCTGGCCCCATAGGTACACAAGGGAAACAACTACCAAGAATAAATTCTATATATATGTCTTTCTTTCTAGTGTCATTTGGTAGAAGCCAAGCCAACGTTCTGTTCATATCAAATTGTTAACACGTACGCTTGTATAAAATTTTCATCATGCTGGCTTGGTTGCTTGAGTATACATCTCTGGGTGTATATATATATATACTTATATTCAGGGCTTTTAATTATACTTGAAAATAATGGGCGTTGGGCCTCCTGTTCTATTTTCTTTTGTAATCATTCAATTAATTGTATTTGTTGTACTCTGCATGGGTGTTTTTATGAAAAGTTTGATAACATTCTTTAAATATTTAATGTTATTCATGTTATCTTTTTAGTAGTAGTGAAATTTCTCTTTAATGGTTTTAAGGCAGGATTCCACCCCTTTGCCTGCAAAATTTTTAAACTTCGTAATCCTTTTTTTGTGTCAGTAATCATTCAAGGGATCAATTTTGAAATCTTTGTGCACATAATGATTTGTATTCAATTTTATATATCTTTATGTTCAATGATTTTCTAAGCTAATGTCTTCTATTAATGACAGTTCAAAAGCAAGGAAGGCTTACCTTGTTCTCACTTGTGGGCCGCCTTCCATGCAAACATCCCTTCTAAAAGGCAAAGGTGAAGATGGTGAGATGTACAGTGATGATGATGAGAGTGGTCATGATGAAAGCCAAATGGTAAGCTTGCATCTGAAATCCCTTTGAAAAGCAATGTTTTTTTTTATTTAATTTCCTGGGTAATTGTTATGACCATCTACTTGGTCGGACATATCACAGTGATTTAAATTGATCTTATTTCCTATCATTTTTTGTTGGTTATGTGGTACAAACCGTATCTGGTTAGGACTGTGACCGATGAAGCCCTCAAAGTGAGGGGTCCATAGCATTTAAATTTTTGCAGTTTTGTGTGGCAATTTTATCGACAATGTTATGTCAAATATTTCATATAAAATTCCATAATTTTTGTGTTGTAACTAATGTCCCAACTGGGAAGAACAAGATTAGCATTATAATCAGAATTATGTTCTTCATCTCTTAATAATGAATTTCATTGATTATTTATTCTATTTATGGATGCAGGTTGGTATATATGACCGAAACCGACCAAGAAAAAAGTTAAAAGTAAACAGAAAAGGGAAAGGAAGAGAATGGGTTCTTTAGAAAAATGAGCAAATGAGAAGAAAGGGGCATGATGTACCGCCTGATACAAAATACCGTTAGTAATGAAAGATACAAAATAGAAGGGTCTCAGCCTGGAGAGCAGTTTTATTATTATTGTAGTTTATTTGGACATATATAGTATCACAATGTAGTAGTCTTTATCCTTATGATCCTCATACCAACTGCAGCTACTGAGAGGGCCAGTGCACACTTTGTATTTTCTCATTTCAACACTGAAAATGATGCTGGAATCCACAGCAAGCCGTACATTTTTTTTTGGGACTCTTCGTGAGCCAATACTCATTGACAGGATATGATGCATCTGCTCATATGGTAATAATTATTCCTATAGTGTTTTGTTCCTTATCTTAGACATTAAATTTATCAACTACTACTTTCACAAATGATACAGAACCAAGTAGATTTGTCATACTTTGCCTTTAACCCATCCAAATTCTGTTTCTTCTGTCATAAACAGATACTTTTTCACAATTTCCATCTTAATCTTCTCACATCTTTCCAGTCAAAAGTGTCCAAATTTAGATCTGATCTCTCTAAAGGTAATAAATCAATTTTGTTTTACTTCTACTTGACCATGAGTTGTTAACCATAGTCCTGGGCTCAGAGTGTAACTGATCTAAAGCCCAAAATACATTCATCTACTTTTATGTACTATCAATTATTGTTGTCTCTTAAAATCTCATGACAATGTTAAATTGGTTCTTTAGCATATTTCTATAATTTTTTCTCCAGATAGAAGAAACTAAAAATGCAGACAAGAATGGACCAAAACAAATAATAAGTGCAATAGGAGAGGTCCACGTTGCCGATGAACATTCTGGTTTCATATAGCGTCGGAAAGAATCTTTCCACCCCTAGTTTACTGCTGCATTACGAATTGGCATTTTTTTTTGACGCTTATTAGAATCGAAAATATATTTTTAAGTGTTGTTCTTTCTCAGAATTATTGTAGTGTAAGCCTAAGTTTAATTTCAATCATATACATCAATTCATCTATTTTGTGACTAAATCTTACACATGACACTCAATGATCATCTTCTTCAACTATCCATAAATCCCAACTTACCTCTTTCTGATACAACTTATTGGAAGAGAGATAGAGAGGAAAAGAATAAAAAAAAAGCTCCAATATCACTTGTTGAAGAAGAAATGAGAAGCTTGAATCTAATTAAAGAAGGCTTTGCTCAAGTTTTGAATCTAATAAAAATAAGAATATAATCAACAATTCTCGATTTAACTTAAAATTAAGCTTATGGCTGTAATTTTTTACCTAATAATTTATTAATCTATCTATCTCAACTCAACTGAACTCAACTCAACTCATCTATCTCTAACTAATTATTTCATATGGGATTAAATTTCACACATCTATCCTCTATATCTTGCAAATATGTGTATACTTTTTTTTATTTTTTTAAGAATAAGATAGATGAAAATGTAGGCAAGTCTTGTGGCTTCATGAAAAAGGAAAAAAGAAGGAAAACTGGAATCACGTTGGGAGTTAAAAAAATGAATGGGCCAATGGAAAAAAAATTTAGGAAAGAGACATAAGAAACAGAAAAGAAAAAAGAAAAATAGAATAATCACGGCTTGCTTCTGTTAAGAAAAATATTAAAAGAAAAATACTTAATTAAGATGTAGATTAAAATATAATTCCAGAGTTGACATGATAATGATAAAGACAAGAGTGTTACTATACTGAGTTTTTGCTTGGCCATCAAGGATGAAGTAGATAGTAAAGTTGTGAATTAGGTTTTATCTCAATGGTTATGAGTCTTTCTCAGTAATTTGAAGTTCTGATTTCTAGCTCTGAGTCTCAAACAGTGATCTCCAATTATTTGGATGATGATGGCACTACGGAGATCACTCTCTCTGAAAAAAAAAAAAAAAGTGTTGCTTGACGGCCAAGGTACCAAGCTTGGCCTTTTGGTAACCTATCACCATGGTGACGTACGTGCCAATCAGCACAAACCTTTTATTGGCTGAACCCTTTCTTTCTAGAGCGCTCTAAGTTAAATCATTATAATTTATATAAACGTCGTTATTGATTTGGCCATTCCAGCCTTTTACTACTTTTAATATAATTATGTCCAAATCGAGATGATACAAATGTTCAAGTACAAACTGGGCGTGAACAATAATGGCTAGCAAGTAGCAATAATAAGAAATACGGATTTTTTGGATTACACGTAGTAGCTAATCAAAGCACGATCGTAATCCTTAACACCACCTAAATATCATCGTTAACGTTTTTGAACATCACACAACTTAAACAAATAGAAGATGTGATGGGTACAACTAGCCTTCGTCTACCAAGGTTGGCAATATAAAGGTGAATCTAAGCACATCCAAATTTCACCATTTCTGGGCTGGACTCTACTTAGAGAAATGAAAGATGCTACGGAAACAACTAGATGTGATCCACAAGGGTTAGGTAATATAAAGACAATACATAACAACCCTAATTGCCATGGTTTTTAAATAGTAACATTATTCAAAAGTTTTTTTTTTTTTTTTTTGTTATAAGCGGACGATCACACCACTATGGGATGAGTCAAACTCGAATTATCAGAATACATAATTTGCTCAAAATAACCGGATAGGGGTCACCAGGATGCCATACCCACTGACTAGAATGGCGAGCTACAGCCGAGGCAACCCAATTCGCTGCAGCATTGGCTTCCTGTAGACATAACGGATTAAAGAAGCAGAAGTAGATTGGAGAGCAGCCCAAATATCATTGATTATGGGGTTATAGGAAGACCGTCTAATCCAGTAAATAATCGAAAGAGAGTCTTCTCGACAACCACCCGATGAGAATGCAAAGTGTGAATTAATATTTTCAAAAGTTCATATTCATAATATTTGTATCTAATATTTTCAATCGATACCTCTACTATTATTTAGGTTAAATAATAAATAAAATAAAAAAATACTAAATTAATAATCATGAGTTATATTTCACTTAATATAAATTACTTTTAATATAATATTTCACCTTAGATTTCATTACAAAGATTTTACTATTAAAGTTTATGTAGAGAGCGCACTAAATTTAGCCACACGTGCATGTGGTGAAGCATGTAATCGATCTTTTTTTTTATTTTTTATTTAGTTTTGGATTCATATATACGAATTACAAATCTTAAAGGTTAAAAAAAATCTCTCTCGCTCTCTCTATTGTATTTCATACATTTTTTAATAATTTTTTTGATCATTTGATTTAGTTTTAGTATAATAAATTTAATGAGAAATAACCGATTGAGCTAAGTGGCATGCATGATTAATGCGCTTGGATTGTTGGGCCTGGTGTGGTGCTATCAAGGCTCAGGGGAGCTAACTTG
>UESW01001328.1:339934-426019 GCA_900491605.1 Calamus simplicifolius
CTTCTTCCGTGCGTTGTGGGAAAGAGCGGTGCATTATGGGAAGGAGAAGAAACAGCCGGTTCCAATAGGTGAAGCGGACGTCTTCTTTTGGGAAAAGAAGAATTAATTCATTAATTCCAAAAATTAATTCAAAAAGCAAACGGAAGCAGAGTAATTAATTCCAAGCGGAAGCAGAGTAATTAATTCCAAGCGGAAGTAAAGGAATTAATTCTAGAATCAAGAAGTTCAAGAACAGACGCTTTAACCGCTACACCAATCTTGAATCATGGATCAAAAGATTACACACCTAATTGTTGATAACAAAGGGTGAAAGCTCAGGGTCTTCTCCAGCGAGGTTGATCCCACTGCTGTTTATCAGGACTAAACCCCAGCAAGTGGTATTAGAGCATGGTTCAGAAATCAGAAACAAGAAGTAGTTGTTTGGAGATCTTATGGCCTGGTTCAGGAACGAGCCTGGTTGGTTCAGAAACAACAAGAAGTTGTTTGGAGATCTTAAATGACTGGATTTGGAGATCTTAAAGGACGAATTTAGAGATCTTCAAAGGGTTGAAACAATTTCAACAAGGTCCATCAAGGTACTTCTTAATTTTCTAAAATTTATTTTTGTACTATTTTTATTTTGGTTGAGATCTCGCCATGGGTAGTAGCTTAAAAATAGATTTTGAAAAGTTTGATAGGAAGGAAAGTTTCTTTCATGTGGAAAGTCCAGGTAGAGGATCTTCTTGTGCAACTCGGTTTAGATCTGGCTTTGGAGGAAAGACCAGATGGGATGACAGATAAGCAGTGGATGTTGTTGGAGAAAAAGGCATGTTCAATGATCAGGGGATGTCTGGCGGATTCAGTCCTTTATTCAGTGCCGAAGAGAAGACCCCGAAGGGACTCTGGTCGAAGTTGCAAGCCCTCTACATGGGGAAGAATATGTGCAACAAGTTTGATGTTGAAGAAGTGCATTTACAGCCTTTGGATGTCAGAAGGTGGAGATGTGTGGGCCACATTCAGGTGTTCGACCAGGTGAGCAATGAATTGCTGAATGTCGGGGTCAAGATGGAGGAGGAAGATAAGGCACTTTTGCTATTGTGTTCGCTGCCCACATCACATGACCCATTGGTCACGTTGCTCTACGGGAAGGAGACATTAGTCTATGAAGATATTGTCTCGGTACTTCGGACGAATAAGGATGACCAAGGAAGTTTCCCCAAGAGGGTCTATTAGTTGAGGAAAGGTCAGGCAGAGGCAGGGACAGGAGCAGGCCTAGGGGACGGTTACAGTCCAAGAAGGCTAAGTGCGACAAGTGTGGTGAGGTAGGACATTTTAAAAGGGATTGTCCTAAGTTGAAAAAGGAAGAAAAGGGAGGATCTGAATATGTGAGTACAGTTGTAGGTCAGGAGGTGGAGGATGATCTCTTGGTGGTATCGATGGTCATAGTCACAGTACAGAGATGTGGACCTTGGATTCAGCCTGTTCTCATCATTACACTCCAACCGGTCGTGGTTCAGTACTTACATAGAGGTTGATGAGGGGTGTGTGACTCTTGGAGATGATCACCCGTGCAAGGTGGCAGGGATTGGCACAGTAAGGGTGAGGATGTTTGATGGCATGGTGCACACTCTTACCAACGTGAAGCATATCCCAGAACTCAAGAAGAATCTGATGTCACTGGGTACCTGGAGCAGATTGGATACAGCTTCAGCAGTCATGCCAGGAGTGGAGTTCTGAACATCTCCAATGGAGCTATGGTGGTGATGAGAGGGAAAAGGCTGGAGAACAACCTATTCAGGTTGGAGGCTCTGTGGTGACAGAAAAATCTGAGATAGCAGCTGTGGAACAGGATCCTCGGGATGTGTATAGGATGTGGCATTACCGCCTAGGCCAATGGAGACAGGAGGATGAAAGAACTGAGCAAGAAAGGACTACTTCCAGACCTGAGTGGTGGAGCTATGAAGATCTATGAGCCATGTCAGATGGGGAAGCAGAGGAGTGTGCATTTTTTGGTCAGCACAGCTAGGAGTGCAGAACCCCTAGAGTTAGTACACATAGATGTTTGGGGACCAGCCTCGGTTTTTGCAAGGAATGGGGCCAGATACTTCTTTACCTTGATAGATGATTTCTCAAGAAAGCAGTGGATTTACTTCATGAAGGAGAAATAAGAGGTCTTCACCAAGTTCAGAATCTGGAAGGCTGAGGTGGAGAAGGAGCAGGGTAGGAATGTAAGTGTCTGAGGTCAGACAGTGGCGGGGAATACACCAGCAGGAGTTCCAGAGATTTTGAGGAGTGGGGCATCAAAAGACACTTCTCGGTAATGGGAACTTCTCAACAAGAAGGGGTGGCTGAGAGAATGAACAGAACACTATTGGAAAAAGCAAGGTGCTTGAGGCTGCAGGCAGGGCTTCCAAAGATGTTCTGGGTTGACGTAGTAGGTGCAGCTAGCTACTTGGTCAATCGGTAACCGCACACCAGGTTGGATGGAGAAATTCCAGAGGAGATATGGTCTGGATGGAAGGCAAACCTGAATCATCTGAGGGTGTTTGGATGCACGGCATATGTGCATGTTGGTGCTGGAGAGCGGAGTAAGTTGGATGCCAGGTCTAAGAAGATGGTATTCCTGGGCTACCTGCACGGAATCAAGGGGTATCGGTTGTGGGACCCCTTAGAGAAGGTTGTTATCAATAGGGATGTGACCTTCGATGAGAGCTCGATCCTTCGGAGCAGAGATGGTACAAATGCACAGTAGGGACTACAGGAGGAGGAATATGGTAACACTTGTCAGATGACCTCCTACACAGTCGTGCCATTACTAGTGGACCAGGAGTTGAGATTCAGGTGGAAAGGACTAACAGAGGGGTCAAAAGCCAGAAAGTTCAGCAAGATGCAGCTGAGCAGAGGACTCAGGAGGATACAGCTGGACAGGGGACTGATACTGGGATCACACTGCACAGGTCCAGGAGAAACGTGCGACCACCAGTTCGATACGGCTTCGAGGATTCGGTGTCATATGTTCTGGTGACAGCGAATGGAGACCCTTACACCTATGAGGCGGCTGTGGAGAGCCGAACAGCCAGGATAGAGATAGATGGGTTTAAGCTATGGTAGGAGATGCAGGCTATGGCAGAGGAGATGCAGTCTCTCTACAGGACTGGCACATGGCAGGTGGTCCAGCTACCACAAAGAAAGAAACCCATTGATTGCAAATGGGTTTATCAGTGCAAGAAAGGGCCTTCAAAGCAAGGAGGTATTAGGTACAAGCAGGACTAGTGGCCAGAGGATACTTTCGGGAGGAAGGCTTCGACTACAGAGAGTAGGTGAAAGAAGGTGGAGTGGAGTTGGTGAAGGTATATACCAAAGAGAACCCAGCAATACATTGACCAAAGTTTTTCCAAGGGATAACTTTCGTAGGGATTGCAGCTGATAGACGGCGGATGTGCTGAAGCCTTGAAAGCACCAAGGTGAAGATTGTTGGGCCTGGTGTGGTGCTATCAAGGCCTAGGGGGGCTAACTTGTATTAGGTGGGTTTTAGTCCAAGGGTTAAGATTAAATCAAGGCACGGGTGTACACGGGCTTGAGGATTAGTTTAATCTCATTGGGTTAGTATATGAGAGTTTTTGTTGAGTCTGGGCCTGACCCACTTCGTGGATATATTTAAACTCTAGTTTCTAAGGTTTGAGGAAGAGAGAACATATTCTTTTCTCCTAAAAATCCTTTCTCTCATCGCAGGACAGCCCTATCTCTATCTCATCTTCTTCCCTCTTGCCGTTCTGGTGTTCCAAGAGCATGGTGGGAGGTGGGAGGGGGATGATTCTGCACGGTAAGGGTCTTCGTCGGCCGTTTCTAGGCTTCTTGGTGTGTTTCAAGGCTTCTTGGTGTCTTCTTCCATGCGTTGCGGGAAGGAGCGGTTTTTTCCGTGCGTTGTGGGAAGGAGAAGAAACAGCCGGTTCCAATAGGTGAAGCGGACGTCTTCTTTTGGGAAGAGGAATTAATTCATTAATTCCAAATAGAAGAAAGCGGAGTAATTAATTCCAGGAATTAATTCATGAAGCAGGCCGGAGTAATAATTCTAGGAATTAATTCATGAAGCAGGCGAAATCTTGGATCAAAAGACTATACATCTAATTGTTGATAATAAAAGGTGAAAACTCAAGGTACTTCTCCAGCGATGTTGATTCTACTGCTGTTCATCAGGACTAAACCGACTAAACCCCAAAATAGATAAGCTAAAATGCTGTTCATCAGGACTAAACCCCAACATGGATAAGCTAAAATGGAAGTGCTTCTACTCTTGTATGTGATCGTAGGACATCGGGAAGGAGATGCAAATACCATTTTTTGACCGGTCCATCGTCTTCCCATCTCTACGTGCGTGCTCTCCAAACCCTCTTTTCTTCTCCCAATATCGCACCATGCCACCAACGGCCTCGCCGCTGCCGTCCCTCTCAACCTGGAACCATAAAGCCTATGTAATTTTTTCTTTCTTTTTCCTTTCTAAATTGCCATTGCCTCATGGGAGGTATGTCTCCATGCCAAAGCACCGCTACCATGGATAGAGATTAGTTGTATTGCTGCTGAAATTCATTCTCTGGTTTGCGAATGATGCACGTCAGGATTCGAATAGCGCTCTCTTATTCGGATGGATATGCAAGGCAGTCTTTACGCAAGAAGCATAAGGGTGGTCCCTATGAAAGACCCTCCAACACCCAAGTCAATAAAAATTTTCAGGAATCAAATAAGAGGAGAAGGCTTATCATAAGGATCTCCCTCCTTGAGATGATTTCTCATGAGCAATGGTCTTTGCCAGAGTTTATTTTTTGGGCTTAGATAGCTTTCGAGAGCGTACCAAGAGGGTCTTGAGACTTGTATTTGTGCGCTGCGATAAGGTGAGCTATTACCTGATTTTTTGAGCGCGTTTTAGGGAGTTGACATCCGATAAGGCCAGAATCCCATCGGTTACTGGGATCGGCAGTTGATGAAGCTGACGGAAGCTTTATCGAAAATTTAAAATCATATATCAAAAATTTAAAATCATATTGATAATGGACGGAGTGCTGTATTTGGCTCCTCTAATGGGCGCTTTATCGGAAATTTGAAATCCCTTTATCATTAATGGAGTGCTTTATTTGACTCCCATTTATGTTTAGGAAAGCTCACTATGCAATCTTTGCCATCATGATGGTTCATCCTTCGATATATCCTACATGGTTTGAAGCAGCAATGATGCTTACGTTGAAGGGATGAGGGTCGATCCTGTCGAGGTCCAAAGATAGCTCGGTCCTGCCTAGGTCCAAAGATAGCTCGACCTCGAGGTTCGGAGATAGCTCGGCCCTGTTGAGGTATGGAGATAGCTTGGCCCTACCAAGGTTTGGAGACCGACTCTGGTGCTGCGTTGAGACCAACGATGGCGTCAGTACTAACTCTAGAGTCGGTAAGGAGACCGACTCTTGTGGTCTGTTGGACCGTAGCCCAGTTAGTCTATTCAAATATGGCTTGATCAACCAAATCAAAGATAACTCAACCTTTGAAAACTCGACCTTATCGTCGGGTATGTTTATTGGTGCGGTGATAATTTTTTCCCGCATCATATGGCCCTCACTCCCTAATTTGATCCATAGGTTCGAGCATACGGACTAGAGTCTTCATATGGCTTCGGCTGATTGATCAACGAGCTTTGTTCCCAATGTGGGTTTGCTGCCCGATTATAACGATTGGCCTATCGGAGAGTTCATTCCTCATGTCAAGTGCCCATGTCAGGTGCCAAGTGCCCCTCTATAGTCGCATCACATGCCCTCCACTCCCTAATCCGATGCGTAGGTTCGGGCATACAGAATAGAGTCTTCATATGGCTTCGGCTGATCGATCAATGAGCTCTATTCCTAATATGGGTTTGCCGTCCGATTATAATGATTGGCCTATCAAAGAGTTTCATTCCTCGTGTCAAGTGCCCGTGTCAGGTGCCAAGTGCCGCTCTATAGTCAGCCTTCCGCTCTTATTTTTGCTTTGGAAACTAAAAATGGTTGCTTGCATTTTGATCACAAAGGCCAAGATCGGGGGATGATGCCTTTACTCAGCTTCGTGGCACGAGGAAAGACTCCTCGTATACCCAGCTAGGGCAGTTGTGAGGGCGACACGTAGCCGATCTAAGAATCGAAAAGTGTCAATCTCCTCGTGCGTTGTGAAACTCTTCAGTTTTTTACCTAGAGGAAACCAGATGAGCAACATATGGCCCAATTGGGGGTCAATGTATGGAGGTTGATGAGCTTTGATTCCTGAGTTTTCTCCCAATTAATGGCTTTTGCTCCCCGTTTGACGGCTATAAAAAAGGGGAATGGGAGAGTACTGCCTGTAGCCCGACAAGGAGTTCTCTTCCATTGAAAGTGAGTTTGGGAGAGCTTACCCATGTTGTCGTTAGAGGCAGAAGAGTTGGTCTTCCTCTTTAAATTCAGCTTAGGCTTGAGGATTCAAATGAAGAAGTTGCT
Organism: Calamus simplicifolius; assembly: GCA_900491605.1. Lineage (NCBI taxonomy): Eukaryota > Viridiplantae > Streptophyta > Magnoliopsida > Arecales > Arecaceae > Calamus > Calamus simplicifolius. The sequence continues at coordinate 346,399 of UESW01001328.1, forward strand.
AAAAAGCAACTGCCTAAGGGGCACCAAAGAGTGACTCCGTCGAATCTCATGAAGCCAAAAATGAGGTGCCACTAGAGACATCTCCGAAGTTTCTTTTTTAACATACAAGCATGAAGAAAAGGAAGGGAGGAAGTCATAGAGGTCATACTAGAAATGCAAGAAAGACGTGTTCTCGCTAGACTTCCTTTTATATGTCTTCCTCAAGCTTTTCCATAGTTGGCAGCGGTTGCTGCTGATTTACTAGAAGAAATGTTTGAAGATCCATCAGGTGTCTTCGTAGAGGATGGGAAGCTCAACGTAAATATATTTGGCTTGAGCTTCTTTCAATATCCTTACCCCAAGTTCTGAAGTTTGCCATCCAATGGAGTTTGAAGGCGCTCTTCGCATTTCTCTAAAGTTGAAGCATTGCCGCTGCAGTAACAGCAAGTAGACTTTAGGAAACTTTCATTATGTAAAATTTTCTTACATTTCTGAGGTTGTCGTGCACTTATAATATCTTATAAAATAATATTTTAAATAATAAAGTTTTTATTTTTAATTGTACATTCTTTTTGCTGAATGTTTATCACTTTAGCTAATTAGGTATCACGACAAATAGATTATTTCAGGCTTGTCGAGGTACAAGATAGGTTCGAGCATGCCAAAGTTAGGTTTCTCGGGCCGACCGAGGCATAGTGAAAACTCAGACTTGCCGAGTTATGAAATAATTCGATCGACTATGCCGAAGTTTGGAATAACAAATGTTTAGTTGTGCTAATTTTGGATAACTTCGATCGGTCTCGTCGGGCTTCAGAGAAAGCTCCAATCGGTTGTGCCGAGGCCCGAAGTATCTTTTAATTGACCCTATCAAGGTATGGAGAACGCTTTACTTGGCCTTGCTAAGGTACAGAGAATGTTACTCGGCCCTGTCGAGGTATGGAGAATGTTTTACTTTAGCCAAGGTTCGGAGAAATTTGCTCAGTCGTTCCGAGGTTCATAGAAAATTTTACTTGGCCCTATCAAGGTACAAAGATTGTTGCTCGGCTCTGCCTAGGTACCGAGAAAATTGTACTTGGCCCTGCCAAGGTTCGAAGAAATTTGCTTAGCCATGCCGAGGTTTGGAGAATATTTTATGTGGCCTTGCCAAGGTACGAAGATTGTTGCTCGGCCTTGCTAAGGAATGGAGAAAATTTTACTTGGCCCTGCCATGGTTCGAAGAAATTTGCTTGATTATGTCGAGGTAAGGAGAAAATTTTACTTGGCCCAGCCAAGGTTTAGAGAAATTTGCTTGGCCGTGCCAACATACAGAGAAAATTTTACTTGGCTCAGCCAAGGTTCAGAGAAATTTGCTCGGTCGTGTCGAGGTACAAAAAAAATTTTACTTGGTTTGGCCAAGGTATGGAGATTGTTGCTCGGCCCTGCTGAGGGCCGAGATATGGAGAAAATTTTACTTTGCCCTACTAAGGTTCAGAAAATAAGACCCGTAAGTCAAAGATTGGGCAAGATCTGCCTTTCATCCACAACTCAAGAAAGATTATTATTCAATAAGAAATATTTCAATCGAAGAGTGAAATTTTATTACAATGAGCAAAATGGCTATATTCAGGCATACTTCACTAGTAATATGTTTGGGATTTAATCTAGTTCCATATCTTGAGGGTGTTGTATTCCTTGAAGGTCTTTATTGCTCAGAGATGATCTTAGTTCTATATCCGGAGGGTATTGTATCTCTTTAATGTCCTCATTTGAAAAGGCGAGCCCCTCGCTTCGGGCCCTTTTAAACCGATTCTCCTCTTTGTTTGGCCGTCCCTGAAAGGAGCTGACCCTGGTAATCTTTTTAACAACACCAGCCACCGATAGGTTCGGCGGGGGTAGTTGTTGTTGCACTCCGTCATCCTGGACAGTAGAAAAGATGGGACGGAGGGATTGTGGACGTGACGTTAAGTCATGGCGAGAGAATACTGGAGATAAGGAGCGAGCCTGACGGGATCTGGGTAGGCTCCTATCTCCTTCCCTTTGCGGTGCCTGTTCAACTTCTTTGTGGCCGGGCTATTGCGGGAGGCTGGTGGCTTTCAGTGGATTAGGCGGAGGAACCACCGGTAGGACCGAGGTGACTGTTCCACTAGAAAGCTGCTGAGTGAGTGCAGCTAGAAGAGGACCACCATAAAGCCCCTGCATCAGCTGGAAGAGGAACATCAGTTGTTGGACCAGCATGGCAAATTGGTCCTACATGACCGGAGTTGCAAGCGGTGGAGGAACCTCGATCGGTGACGGCTGCGAGGGCATCGTGTTGTTTGTGGGATCAAGCCTTTGAAAGGTGGCCTGATTAGGAGCATTTGTTGACGCTTTCTTGCTGTTGGCCATTGAAGAAGACGTCCTTCTTGTTTGGAACTTGTCTCCTTGATTACAAATTTTAAGGGGACTTGAGGCCCTTTCTCTAGCGCCAATCTGTTGCTGCTAAAATCCATTCTTCAGCTTAGAGGCGGTGCACGTCAGGATCCGGGTAGCGCTCTTTCATCCGGATGAACCTGCAAGACAGTCTTTACGTAGGAAGCATGGGGGATGGTCCCTGCGAAAGATCTTCGATGCCCAAGGCAGTGAAAATCTCTAACAATCAGATGAGAGGAGAAGGCTCCAGCATAAGGATTTCCCTCCTTGAGATGATTTCTCAGGAGCAATAGCTTTTGTTAGAGTTTATTTTTTGGGCTTATATAGCCTTCGAGCGCGTACCTGGGGTGTCTTGGGACTTGTTTTTGTACGCTGCGATAAGGTGAGCTGTTACCTAATTTTTCGGGAGCGTTTTAGGGAGTTGGCATCCGATAAGGCCGAAATCCCATCGATTACTGGGATCGGCAGTTGATGAAGCTACGGGTGCTTTATCGAGAATTTACAATTTCATTGATCATGGACAGAGTGCTATATTTGGCTCCCATTTCTGTTTAGGAAAGCTCACTAGGCAATTTTTGCGATTGGAGTGGTTCATCCTCCGAGATATCCGACGTGGTTGGAAGCAGCAATGGCACTTACGTTGAAGGGATTAAGGTCGATCCTGGTAAGGTACGAAGATAGCTCGGCTTTTCAAGGTATGAGATAGCTCGGCCCTTTCGAGGTCCGGAGATAGCTTGATCTGCTGAGGTCCGGAGATGGCTTGGCCCTGCTAAAGTTTAAAAACCGACTCTGGTGTCGGTATTGAGACCGACGATAGCATCGGTACTAATTCTGGAGTCGATGAGGAGACCGACTCTTGCGGTCTGTTGGACAGTCTAGTCAATCAGTTCAAACATGATTTAATCAATCAAATTAAAGATAATTTAACCTTCAAAAATTTAATTTTTATTGCTGAATACATTTATTGATGAAATAACAATTTTTTTCTACCTATGAAAGTTGACAAAAATTCCTACCGAACGTCGGCACTGGTGCAGAGAAAGGGACTGGAATCGCTTGATTACAAACTACCTTCATTGCTTAATGTTTGCGATGAGGGTCTGAACCGTTGATCTGCCGTCCCTGTGTGGATTTTAAATTTTTTTTTTCTCCTTTTCTTTTTACGCTAAGATGCACGGACAGAGGAACTCGAAGAATTTGGATTGGGGGAGGTCGGGGGTGGGGGAGTCTTTTGAGGGAAAGGGAAAAGGAGCTCCGTTTAGAGAGAGAAATGAGGAGAGGATACGTAACAGCGGAGAGAATGGTAGTCATGGCAAGATAATTAATAAAATATTATATATAATTTATTTTAGTAGATAATTAAGTTGATTTTAAAAATAATAATTAATAAAATATTATATATTTTTATTTTAATGGATAAATAAGTTGATTTTAAAAATAATGTAGAAGTACGTAGTAAATAACAGAGTACCAGTGAAATTAGCATTTACCGTTACACAGGTTTAATGATGGCTATTGGTCTTCACTTTTCATTGAATAAAAAATAAAAAGCTTTTCTTTCTAAGTGACCAATCACTTTTTAAAATTTTTAATACAAATAAATGATTTTTAAATATTATTTTGTTTAGAAAATTTATTAGTGAAATACGTGATTGTTATTTATGGTATGGATTTGGATGCTATTCGGCTTGAACGACAATAATTATATCAAAATTATATAAATTTATTTAAAATTTTTAATTATTTACATTTTTAGATGAGTATATTGATTCATAAAGTTTGTTGGATCAAATATATTTTTTGTGACTATCGATGAAAACTTAATGAAAATCCTAATTGGCATGCTAAAATGGAGTTTACATGGTACTAAGATTGGCAAAGAATAAAAAATAAAAGAAAATTTACTATTCCTTGCTTTATTTCCTAATGTCTATGTAGATTTTTTTGCATTATTTTTTTATCATTGTTTGCTACCATTTTAGCACCGCATAACGTAGTTTTATCATTTTTTTATATCCACCAAGCCAAATATACTTTATTAAATAAATTTTATAAATTAATATACTTAATTAATATATATATTAAAATTTTAAATAAATTAATACTCTCATTTTGTAATTATTCGTTCCTTAAGTTATGGCTCTATGTGGTTGGCATGACCGTCGTGATTGCACTGGTACCATATATCTGCTATATATATATATAGCATGGAGTCATCCAATCACAACTATTAAATCAATCAAGATGTATTATTATAAGAAGCGATTGAAACTGCTATAACAATAACAATTGTTATAACATCATTGTAATTTAACAAATGGAATGCATATGGATGCATACACATACATATCCTTTGTTTTTTATTTTCCTAATTATTTGGGCATGGTTTTATTCATGCATACGGTTTCAAATAAAGCATACTTTTTTTTATATATTTATATTTATATTCGTGGGTTGGTTTAATATTAGTTAAATAGTTATTCTAGGGATAAGATCTAGGATGATATCATGATGATATCGCATCAGTTCAACATCAGTCCACACACCATGCTCCTAAAAAGAATCGACAAATCTCATCGTGCGTGTCACACATCATATATACGCTATATATTATGCATTAGCTAGCAATTAACAGCTATTAAGCGAGCGCTAACAATTACGAGCAATTAACGAAGCCTTGGCGAGCGAGCAATGGAGGCCTGGCTCCTCATTCTGCTCTCCCTCTTCGTTGTCACCGCCCTCAATCTCCTCCTCCGCCATGCCTCCACCAAAGGAAGCAAGAAAAGAAGACTCCCTCCCGGCCCCCTCGCCCTGCCAATTCTCGGCAACGTCCTCTGGCTCCGGCAATTCTTCCAGGAGCCGGAGTGTCTCCTCCGGGAGCTGCACGCTCGGTACGGCCCCATCATCACCCTCCAAATCGGCTCCCACCCCCTCATCTTCATCTCCGATCGTTCCCTCGCCCATCGCACCCTCGTCGAGCACGGCGCCACCTTCTCCGACCGCGCTGCTCCCATCCCTGCCGTCCGCTTCCTCGTTGGCAAGCGGCGTGCCATCTCTTCCTCTGCCTACGGCTCCATCTGGCGCCTCTTTCGCCGCAACCTCACCTCCGAGATCCTCCATCCCTCCCGCATCAAGCTCTACGCCGATGGCCGCTCCTGGGTCGTCGGGGTCCTCCTCCGCCACCTCAGTTCCCAAGCCAATTCCAGCGTTGACGGCGTCGTCGTGGCCATGGAGAGCTTTCGATTCGCCATGTTCTGCTTACTGGTCCTCATGTGCTTCGGCGAGAAATTAGACGACAAGGCCATCAAGGCCATCGAGGTAGCACAGAGGGGCCTCCTCCTATATGGCCCTAAGCTCAGCTTCCTCGCCTTCGTTCCAAGTATCTCAAAGTATATTTTTCGGAATCGGGTAAGGACGGTCATTAAGATGAGGGAAAGACAGGAAGAGCTATTTGTCCCATTGATCAGAGCTCGAAAAGAATTCAAGACGCAGCAACAACAGCATAAGAGCGACGAAGAAAGGTTTGTCTATTCGTATGTGGACTCCCTCCTTGACATGGAGCTCCCAGAAGAAGGAAGACGGAAGCTAATGGAAGAGGAGGTGGTGGGGCTGTGCTCGGAGTTTCTGGACGCAGGCACCGACACCACCTCGACTGCGTTGCAGTGGATCATGGCGAACCTCGTGAAGCACCAAGACATACAGGCGAAGTTATTGGAAGAGATCGAGGAGGTGGTGGGAAGCGAGGACAGGGAAATTATGGAGGAGGATTTGCCAAAGATGCTGTATCTCAAGGCCGTGATCATGGAAGGGCTGCGCCGGCACCCGCCAGGCCACTTTGTGCTGCCGCACACGGTGACTGAGGAGGTGACCTTAGATGGGTATTTGATACCAAAGCATGCGCAAATTAACTTCGCGGTGGCGGAGATGGGGTGGGATGAGAAGGTGTGGGAGGAGCCGATGGAGTTCAAGCCGGAGAGGTTCTTGGCCGGGGGCCCGGGGTTAGGGGTGGATGTAACGGGGAGCAGGGAGATCAAGATGATGCCGTTTGGGGTGGGGAGGAGGATATGCCCGGGGCTCGGGTTGGCCATGCTGCATCTCGAGTACTTTGTGGTTAATTTGGTGAGGGAGTTTGAATGGAAGGCAGTGGATGGGGAGGAAGTGGACTTGTCCGAGAAGCGAGAGTTCACCTCTGTCATGAAGACTCCTCTGCGGGCTCACTTGGTTCCTCGAAGGAAGGCATAGAGGATTCGTGCCCATGGACTCTTCTCCGGTAGTTCGGACTCTATTACTTCTCCTTTCATCTATGTATCATGGTTTTGTTCATTTGAAGGAGGCGTCTTCAATCAATCGATCAAAAAAGAAAACAGAAATAGAGACTTGGAATTCTCTAATTTTTTGTCCATTGATTTCTTAGAATATTTAGCTCTATGCTCTCAGCTCTCAAGGTGGGCTTTATTTAATATATTGGCTTCGATATCTAACTAATTATAAGGGACAAACTAGCAAAGTCCCCAGGCAATGCGTGAGAACCTAAACCAGAACCTGTGGAAAAGCCGGAAGAACACTGACAACCAAACCCAAAGACAAAGGAGTCAAACCTATCTCGATTCGATTTACCTGAGATCCCAAGGTCAAAGCATAAGGAGCATAGGCATCTAACAAGAAACCATATGGGAAATCAGAAGACGACGATGAAGAAGACTAGAGGAGACAAAGGAGGAAAACAAGAGATGAAGACAGACACACTCCAGAGCTGGCATGATGGCTTCTTCCATGAAGACGAACGCTCGCCGGTCCTAAGGCCATCTCCGCATATACTTTATCACAGCTCCCTACCCTGGCCTTGTTGAATGTCTTTACACTGACCTGGTGCAGTATAGCCTGTACCCAACGCATGATTCGCCTACGCTAGGGGTTTGCTCATGGGTCTTTGCATAGCTGATGTGCAAGTTCATAAATATTAATTATAAAATTAATTCATACCTATCAAAAACATCCTAAGATTGGGCTTTTGCTTTCATTAAACTAAAAGCAATTTTATCCCATAAGGTGGAGGGTTTGGGGTAAGGGGGTAATTTATTATTAGAATGAAAGAGAGTAGAGAACGAAGGTTCAGGGAAAGAAAAAAAATTATCATTGCAACACTCATGCCATCTTAGAGGTATAAAAAAGCTATAATTATAGTCTCGAGAACGCAAGAGTCTTCTCTTATGTAGCACTGGTTCTTCTTCCTTCTTATCTTATTTTATGTTATTATTTAATAGAATTGACAAACTTCTAACTCTTTTTAATATGATAGACTAATAAATTAAGATGGGAGTAGGGATTGAATCATAAAATAAAATAGTTATTGAACCTTGCCATTAATGAGTCCAAATGATCAAGCTCTATACCTTCAGAGTACTTATTTATACAAAATTAAACTGAGATAGATGTAACCTAATAGTTGATTGATTACATATTTTATTTAGGTTTATATCGTCTATTTAATTTGAATCATATTCAATTCTTTTTTATAAAATTTATAACTACACAATCGACGGTAATCATATTAAGTTTAAAATTTTACAAAAGCCTCCAGTTGATGCTCGATCACTGGAACTAGATATCGGAAAAAATTCTGACTGTCGAGGTAGTCCTTTCCAGAGCGAACAACCTGCAAGAAGTCTCGGTACCGGATGAAGCTTCGGTGAGGATCCTCTAACGATTAAGTTAGCAACCAAGGTCACAACAGAGAGGAAACTCGAAGGAGCTCCAAAGAGGAAGAAGGCTCTGGGGGTCGGAGTCTCTTCTAGGGCTTTATAATGTGTAAAAACAATGTAAGCATGAGTGTATGGATACTTATACCTTTGTTCCAAAATTTCTTACCCTTTTTATAGATCTTTGGTATCCGCCTGAAAATTCATCACATGGAATTCCGTGAAAAGAAATGTCTGCTGAGATAATGGCTATTACGTGAATAGAGGATGGTCGGTGGGCCTTGTCCCATCGAGCGCATGGGCCTGGCGGTTGATGGGCCTAGTCCCATCAACAGCATGGGTCAGGCAGCAGGTGGGCCTAGCTATGTCAAGCTGCACGGGTCAGGTGGTAGATGGACCTGGTTGTGTCAGGCGGCGCAGGCTAAGTGGTAGGTGGATCTGGCAGAAGCCGCTGAGGGCCAACTCGGAAGGGCGCGGTTGCTGGGGGCTAACTTGGAAGAGTCGGGGCCATTGGGGACCAACTTGAAAGAGCGCGACCACTGGGGGCCGACTTGGAAGAGTCGGGGCCGCTAGGGATTGACTTGGAAGAGTCGGGGCCCCTGGGGCTGCTGGGGGCTGACTTGGAAGAGTTGGGGCCACTCGGGACCGACTTGGAAGAGTCAAGGCCATTGGGGACCAACTTGAAAGAGTCGGGGCCACTAGGGACCGACTTGGAAGAGCACGGCCGTCAACTTTCGCTCACGCCGTCGATCAACTTTGCCGCTAATGTCCACGTGGCACTACCAACCACATCAGATGCCCCTTTGCTCCTGAGCTCGAGGGGCCACGCGTCCATTGGCCTTTGGGCAAAAGGAGCATGGAAATTCGTAATAATGGTTGGCTTTTGTGCACCTTTAATCGTTGGAAGTGCGGAGCACTCTTCCAAGGCAATGTCGCTTCGAACATCTTCCGTAATCAAGTGAGATAAGTGGGGGATGACATCAGCACCGGACTCACCAAGAAAATATCTCTCGAAGGATGGAAAAAAGGTGGGCGCCATCATTACTTTGTTATTTTTCATGTCTTATCATTGGCCGGAAATCCTCCTTCCTGGACAGAACTAAGGTGTTGCACCTCGGGTGTTGGCGGGAATGTTGACAGCTGGACTCCTTATGCAATGGCAACAAACCACGTGGCGAGGTCTCGGGCGAAGTGATTCACGCAGAAGGTGCCGACGGACCCGGAGCAGTGGGATTCCCTCTTCGGACAAACTTCCCCAGGTGGCCCTGCTGAACAAGCTCTTCAATGGCTTTCTTCAGCAGGCGGCAGTCCTCCATGTCATGGCCGTAGTCTCGATGATAGCGGCAGTATAGGTCTTTGTTGCGGGGGACTCCTGGCTTCATGGGAGGAGGACGCCGAAGATAGGGCTTACCCTCGATTTTCAGCAAGATATGAGATATTGGGGCGAGAAGCCGAGAGAAGTGCTCTTTAGGTGCCAGGGCCCGAGATCGGTTGACGAACGATGAGGAGACTCAAGCTTCCTAGGCCGTGCTCCAGCTGGCTCCGGATGCGCTGGCTTCTTATTGGACCCCTTGTCCACCTCCCTTCTAGAAAGATCTGCTTCGTCAGCGCGGATATACTTCTATGCTCGACTTAGCAGTTCGGTATAAGAGCCGAGAGGCTTTTTATCCAGAGAATAGGCAAAGCGGGAGGGACGGAGTTATAGAAGGACCTTCCTCCTATCTTTGGTGAGGGAGGGGCATTACTGTTTGTTCCAGAGATCGCCACAGATAGTGGGAGTGCTGGGCCCAGTGGGAGTGGCGCATCAGACAGTGGGAGCGCACAGGTTGAGCCCAGTGGGAGCTCACCCATGAGGGTTGATGTACCTTCAGGGAGTAGTTCTAAAAATCTAGATCCATTGTTATGAAAAAGTACATGTGTAATAGTTTCATGGTGATACTTTGAGGTCGAAGAGAATGTGTTTCTCTGTGCTCCGCTAGATCCAGATGAGTCAGTCTCTGTTCATGAGGCACTTGATTCATTAGTTCGTAAAGAGTGGCTAGCTGCTATGGAAGATGAGATAGAGTTTATGGATAGGAACCATGTGTGGGACATGGTAGACTTACCGCCTGGGCGCAAATCTACAGAAAATAAGTGGGTCCTAAAGATAAAGCGCAAGACTGATGGGTTAATCGATAAGTACAAGGCTCGACTTGTGGCGAAAGGCTATACCCAGATGGAGGGTGTAGACTATGAGGAGACATTTCTTCTATGGTGAGATTTGCCCCATTCGCTTGATCTTAGCATGGTAGCTCAGTTAGATTTGGAGCTACATCAGATGGATGTCAAGATAGCGTTTCTTAATGAAAGCCTGAATAAAGAAATCTACATGGATCAACCTTTGGGCTTTATGGCTAAAGGAAAGGAGGGCAAAGTGTGACGCCTTAAAAGATTCATATATGGTCTCAAGCAATCATCTAGACAATGGTACTTCAAATTTCATGAAGCCATTACATCGATTGGCTTTACCATAATTGAGGAGGATCACTATGTATACATTAAGAAATCAGACAAAGGGATTCTGTTTTTAGCGTTGTATGTGGATGATATCCTAATAGCTGAGAGTTCTATAGGGGTGATCAGTGGCTGTCCTCCGTTTTTGAGATGAAGGATATGGGTGAGACAAATTTTATGCTAGGAGTGAGGATCCTAAGGAATCGTGCTAAGAAATTTCTTGGTCTGTCTCAAGAAACTTATATTCAAAAAATCTTGGAACAATTTCGAATGCACTATTCGAAACCCGTTGATACCCCAATAGAGAAGGGCTGCACTTTGAGTATTGACCAGTGCCCTAAAACGGATGAGGAGAGAAAGAAGATGAGCAGGATTCCCTATGCGAGTGCTGTGGAAAGTTTGATATACGCTATGTTGTGTACATGTCCTGATATTAGCTTTGCGATAGACTTAGTCAGTCGATACCAAAGCAACCCAGGGCTTGCTCATTGGGAAGCAGTAAAGAGGATTTTTTGCTACCTTCATGCTACTGCTAATCTCGCCCTATGTTATCAAGGAGGGGATTTGAGATTAAAGGGTTTTTGTGACTCTGATTGGGCTAGTGATAGAGATGAGCATAAATCCACTTCAGGATATGTGTTCATCTTTGGAGGTGGAGCTGTTTCTTGGTGCAGTAAGAAACAGAACTGCACAACCCTATCCACTATGAAAGCCGAATACATTGCTTGTTTGGCTGCTGTCCAGGAGGCCATGTGGCTGAGGAGGTTCTTGAGACGACTCGAGATATCAGCCAGGGCTCATGAGACTATTCAGATATGTTCCGATAGTTTGGCAGCATTGCAATATGCTAAAGATTCCAAGTATCATGGAAGGTCTAAGCATATTGACATTAGATATCACTTCATTCGAGACATGGTTAAGCAAGGATCCGTTACCCTTAGACATATCCCTACTAGCAGGATGTTGGCTAATCCATTGACTAAGCCCATTGCTAAAGATATCTTCCAGACTCATATGAGGAGTCTAGGTCTATATTGTATCTGACAGACAGGGATTATATGAACATTATAGACTATGTGTTATTTATGTTGAAATGAAATGCTTGTTTTCATCATTATCATGATAAGTCCATATTGGCAGGCACATATGTGTATGAATGTCACAGGCTTTGATCAGCCCACTCACAGGGGTGATCAACCTGACACTTTTGTAGTGGGCATGATGAGACTAAAGTAACCATGATAGATGCTTGAGTAAATGCATGTGTTGCAGAATGCATGGGTTGCATAAGATATTGTATGAGTTACAGTCAGCATCAGTTACAGATTGCATAAGTTAAAAAATGGGCTACATGAATTATAATAATAAGTCACCTCAATTTGGATTGAAATGGCCTTAGGAGAGTCGGGTATGGAGTATGTACATATATGTACGGTGTATGTATATTGATATGTCCACAGATCTGTGCTAAAGCCTGTTGTAGCCGAACTAGGAGCATTGTTGTGTGCTCGAGTCATGCAACTTTGTGATGCCTAGACTTGTGTTTGTACGGTGTTTTAGTATGACATAGCCCATTGAGTGGGAGCTCCATCGTAGCATGCATTATGTTGCATGTGCTAAAGTCGACCTAGTAGGGGTAACGGAATACTCCCTCTTCATTACCGTGTGAGCCCTACAACTATGTAGTGTCATTGGACATGAGCTTATATCATGAAGTTGGAGTTCATGATGACTTCCTTAGCTTTATCCTCCATGGTTATGGAATTAATACGGCCACATGAGATAATCCTAGAAAGTCAAATACACAAAGATGGATTGGTATTAGTGTTCGAGGAAGATTATTCACGACTGTACCTTACCTGTTGTGATCCATAGCCTGGGTAATCATGTGCATGAGTTGCATATGATTATGGACATAGACACTTGACTTAGTATCTTTTTTCAAGTACTGCTCAAAGTACATCCTTGAGGGATTGAAAGTACTTGATTGTGGTGTGATCGAATTTTCTGGGATACGGACGAGATTGGATTGGATCGTTTATGCACTACGTTAGTTATTTATTAACTTAATGCAGCATTTTCACTATGTGCCACTGTATGTGAATTTTGTCAGGTTACACACCCCACTGCGCTGCATGAGGAGAGAGGTGAGATGGCATTATAAGTAAGGTCCTGTGTGGATGAATGGGAGATTGTTACCAACAGTGGCCCCCTGTTCTCCTTGCGGCTGAAACGAAGCCGCCCTCGTGGAACACGGGCATCATGGAACTCCGAAACTCCCACCAGATGAGACATTCACCCATAGCCATTAAATAGGGTGTCTCTGGGAAGAGCAAGATAAAAAGAAGACGAGCTCCCTGGTTTTGGCAAGAAAACATCCAGGCAACGCAGAGAAGAGAGTTCTTCTTCTCCTCTTCATTCTTCCTCCCATTGCCTTCTCCCTCTCCAGCACCGCAGCCCAGGGTGTGGCATCTTCGAGGACTCTTGTAGCCCCCCGACAACCGACGATCATCGCCGGGATCTTCTGCTGCGCCGCAGTGAAACAGGTGAGTTTTCTGTTCCACAGTTACATGATGATACCAATAATATTAAATTAAATACTTTATTTAATATTTATTTGGGATACATAGCAAATTGTCACGGCATACTTGGCATTGGCCTCTATTCACGCTGGTCTCAATGGTCTCAGCTAGCAAGCCACTTTTTCTGGACTTTTGGCATCTACCACTTTAAGGGCGGGCCTGCAGATGGTATGCTTATTAGCCTAGGGATGCAATTTGCATTCATGAAACTTGAATTTTTTTCAACTCTAATTCTAATCCTATTTGTAAAATATCAATCATAACCCTAACCTTAACCCTAACCCTAACCCTATTTATAAAATCTCATCCCCAATCTTGCTTTTAAAAATCGGATACGGATTGAGTTTCGGATTGAAATTCGGATTGAGGTTTTATATATGCTTCATAACGGTTGCATTTAGAAATGCCTTTCAAGTCATGATTTCACAGCCCATACATTCAGCATTAAAAAAAAAGTTAATCATATATTCAATGAGATTAGGAAGTAATACAAAAATAAAATAAGTCTAATAAAAAATTTAACAGCAAATAAGCCTTATCGTCCAAAAAAATAAAAAAAAAACAGAATAGTAATATAAAGCAGGGGTCCACATGCCGGATGCAATGATCATACATGTATATAGAACAAAATATAAAGCAGTGATGGCATCGTTTGCACCACCTTAGGCTGGTCCAAGGCCTTTCTTGGAACGAGAACGACGAAATAGGTGGTTCAAGTGAATGCTTTCAGACCATGCGATTAGAAAAGAAGGAAAAGAGACAATGACCTTTCTTTTTTTTAAAAAAAAAATGAATGATTTTTAGAAGGGATAAGGCTTACGAGCTGGGAGCGTAACAAATGCCCCCAAATCTCCGCAACATTACCCGGCGTTTCCAAAATTACTACTGCTCATCATCTGCCCGATCTCTCTGTTTTGTGGATCAACCAATGATCGACATTAGGGCCAGATTCCCGATCGTTGGGATCAGTTTCTTCCCGTTATCATCCACCACCCTTCCCCTTTCCTCCTCCTCCCTTCCTTCCTTGCTGACCCAGCTCCAGCAGCCGCCGGCTGTCTTCGTTAACAGGGAAGTCCCCTGTTTTGTTGCGCAGGGCCCTCTCCTGTCGGCTTGCCATGGCATGACCCGAGCGCCCTTTCCACCTCAGCATCTAGCGGGGCCTGATCAATCGCCATAAGGCTATTCCTGTCTGATGATCTCCGCCGCTAGTCCTGTCCCTCTGGAGTAGCCGGAGCTGAGCTCGTTAGCCCCGCCGCCGTAGATGATCCCTCTGGAATGCCTTGACAAATCCCACGCCGCAGATGGCTCCCAGACACTACGCGATCATGTAGAGATGAGAAGAACAGCGGAAACGTACGAGGCGCTAGGGTTTAGGGAGGCTTGGGAGCAGGCGAGCGGAGCGGCGGAAACGAACGAGGCGCTAGGGTTTAGGACTTTAGGAAGGCTTGGGAGTTGGGAGCGGGAGCTGGAGCTGGAGCTGGGCTGGGCTGGGCTTGGCAGTCAAACGGCCAACAGACAGTCAGACATTAGGCTTGCGAGCGGGCGACCTGGGCCTGGACATGTTGCGGGCTGCAGACCTGCAGGCTTGCGGGCTGCAGGCCTGTGGCCTTGCATCTCCGGTTCGGATTACCTCATCTCGGGTTCGGATTACCTCGGATTTAGGTTGACCACAATTCGAGACTGGGTCAATTGCAAATTGGTTTGGATTAAACCCGGATCCTTTGGGTTCAGGTTGGACAAACATGAGTTTAAGTATTGCTGCAAATCGGGTTCGGCGGGCCAGGTTCGGATTGAACCCGGCCCAAGTTGCACTCCTAACCAGGACTTTTCTAAGCCAAGAAAGGTCTTTCTATAACATGCATGATGTAGATCATGTGCATACAGCCACCCATGAAAGGTCTTTGTATACCACGCATGATGCAGATCATGCGCATGCAGCCGCTCAGGAAAGGTCTTTATATACCACGCATGATGCAGATCATGCGCCTGCAATCGCATATGATCTAAGATAAAATTATTTTTTTAAGCATCACATGCGCGGACTGTCAATCAGCATGCACGATGCATGCTCCTGCATCATACTCGATGCAGAAGAACTTTTCCTTGCTAACCATTCATCGATCGAACTCTTTCTTTATAAAGGCCTTAACATCAAATCATAGTTGATGTATATAAGCATCATTATTGATAGGGGCTAAACCCGCCTTGATATTTTTATTTCTTGACACAATCAAGCCTTGATGCAAGGGCTCGACTGTTATGCTTTTTTAATATTTTCTTAAAAATCAGATTTCAATATCATCCCTCCAAAATCACCATTCAATGCTTTCATGTCTTTGCTAATACCCTTATGTCCTTTGACTTCTTATTACTTAGCCATTCAAGACTTGAGCTAATTTAAGTATAGACTTAAAGTTAGAAACTAAAAAGAATTTTGGATTGAGCTCATTACTTTGTCTAGCCTAAATCTAGTCCAAAGCCCAAGCCCAAAGAGGAATTAGCCCTTAATTAGGTCAAACTTAATCCGAAGTTAGTACTAAAATCTTAATATCTGATGAACTTTTTAAAATTTAATATAAATTTCGGATTAGCAGGTCAATGATCTATTTAATTATTAATTATGACTAACGAATCAATCCAATTTTGATCAGAGCCTATTCAAATTCAACCTGAATCCACTAATTTTGTGTCAGATTTGAGTCATATTAATGAGTCATGTCCAAAATCATCATCCCTATCTAAACTTGGAGCAAACAATAATACTTGTAGAAATAGTTGTCAAAATACTAACAACCAAATCAATGTGTGTGTGTGTATATATATATATATATAGATAGATAGAGAGGGGGAGAGAGAAAGTACTTGCAAAAAAAAAATGGTGTGCCTAAAATCTTAAGATCACAACTTAAAATAGCATACATTAAATCTTTTTCTGATTAAGTGTTACGTCCTAGACCCAATGGTGATAGCCCAAGGATGACAATCTGCTGCATGCCAATCATGCAAGGCATCCTGTAATAATTAAATTTATACAAAAGGGATAATAACTATATGCCATTCATGATCTAAAACATTTTTAATATAAGTCATGTATTGTTTGGGCATCTAACAAAATTACAAAAATCACAATGGGGTTACAATTGACAAAATATGATCTATTTACACATATGTAGCTCCATCTACCCAGCTGTTGCCCTCTTCATTTTTTGTGACTTTGAAAATATTGTAAGATTTAAATGAGCTCGCACTCATTAAGTAACCCTATGGTAACATAATATAGTCATTTCAGGTTTTCATATATAAAGATACATATCAAGCTTTCATAATTCAAATACATTTCATCATGGTATCAAGTCAAGCATATCATATGCTCAAAATAATTTGAAAGCAAATGCTATGTAATAATTCAAAAATATACAATTTCAAATCAAATCCACTGAATCACCGTAATTAATATGTAAATTCTATTTTATATCCATGTCCCATATCAAACACTACGTGCACGTAAATAAAACACCATAAAGATATATCCTCCTATATGTTCCCTATGAAGGTAGGGTCATGGTACCAGTGTCATGTCACATATTATATCCTGTCATAGCACATCCTAAAAGTATGTATTCTCCACATACTCCCCTGTCGAGATGGATGTCGAGTCATGCAGCATATCATGCTGTACCCTATCACAGCATGCCCCATGTGTGGGTGTTCTCCACAAATTTCTACTATAGAGGTGGGTTTCGGTGTCATGTAATATTATGTCATATCAAGTCATATCATAGTGGACCATGGCAGCATCTAATAATATTCACAAAATACCAATTCTATAAGTATGATAACATATAAAGTAACAAAGATATGCTAAATATACTTTTCACTTTTAAGTGGTTTGAATAAGTCAAAATGCACCTGTACACTTGTTGTCAACTATATTGCAGAATTCTTAAATTTAAAATAATCAATCAATTATCAATTGCACATATAAAATGGCACTTGTTTTATAAAATTTATAATTTTAAATTATCATATCAAATAATGAGTGGCATATGCATGGTGCCAAATATTCAACAATTTTAAACAATCATTTCAAATAATCATTGAACATATAATGTATTATAAATCTCATTTTATATTTTTTAAATAATACTACAGATAATTCATTTTTTTATTTTCAAAATAGCATAATTAATAACAATAATTTATGAAAATCATTATAATTGGTTTACTTACCTGAAAACGCTAATCTAATGATAAAAATTAGCTATGCAAGCTATCGAGCACCTATAACATAAATTTTTAAATTTTTAATATTCAAAATCAAGATGTTACAGTAACTCCTAAACTCTACTTAGTTTAATTCTTGGTCCAACCTGGGGCTTGAATATCATCAAAAATATCAGTCCAAATGGAAAAATAAAATTTTTTCAAGAAACTAGGACTAAAGATGATCCAAACCCCATTCACCTTTTGTTGGGCCTGGCCCGATTTGAGCCCCAAAAATTGGCCCAAAAGGGGTTCGCTAAGCTAGGCCGAACCTAGGCCCAGCCCTCTATTCCCTCTTCCTTCCCCTGGTTCACCCAAACCAGGGGAGAGATGGAGATAGCCGACGGCCCTAGGGCCGCTGCCGGACCTCCCAAGGGTCGGCTGGCCATCGATGACCGGCTCAGTGTTAGTCGTCACTGGCTGCCACCCCCCTTCCCTCTTTTTTTTTTTTCTTTCTTCTTCTTTCTCTTCTGCTTCTTCTTCCTCCATTTTATAATCACTGTGGTGGTGGCACAGTCGGCCAAACCCCACCAGATGCTGCCCCAGCGCCGGTAGGGGCCACTACCCAAGGCTCGGGCTGGCAAGCCGATGGGCATGCCGCTGGGCCCAAAGCAACACACAGGAGCTAGTTTGGCTCCCATGCAAAGGAGGGCTACCCAGCAGTCCTTTGTTCCTTCTCCAGCCACTCCCTCTGCCGGAGTCGCCGACCGAGGAGGCACGCGAGGTGGCTAAGCCTTGGCACGGGCATGGCATGACTCAGCCATGGCTCGGTTGGGGCGCATCCATACCCCCACTCCCTTTTCCTCCCTCAATCACTCTCTCTCTCACCGACTATGGAGGGGCATACCTGGTCGATAGCAAGGTGGAGATGGTGGCGAAGGCGGAGTGGCGATGGGGAGACGGAGGGGGCCCAGAAGCAATGAAGGGGCCAACACGGCCCCCTCCTCAAAGGCGGTGAGGGGAGGGCTCTGCCCTCCTTGCGCCCATATGCACCCACGTGGGCAGCGCACACCGCCTCAACAATTTTTTTTTAAGTGGAGGATTACATCCTCCCCTCATAAAAATTTCAGCCTCAAAATTAATGTACATCAAATATAAAATTTTGGAACCCAAAATTTAATATTACAAGATTCAACTATCATTTTATTCATCATACAATAATCATCACCCTTTCTTATTTACATATACTAAGATACAATTAATTAAGGATATTTCTTCTTTATCTCCTCTTTAAGTTCCCACGTAGCCTCCCGCTCAAAATGGTTGCTCCATTAAACCTTAACATAGAAAATGCTTCGCCGCCTTAGGACTTAATCTTTATGGTCCACAATACGTATAGGATGCTCCACATAGGTCAAATCCTTTTTCAATTATATAGGCTCAAACTCTATTACATGACTAGGGTCAGGGATGTATTTCGCAGCATAGAAACATAAATACATTGTGTACCCTAGAGAGTGGCGGAGGTAGGGTCTTAGTTAATGAATAAAGATAATATTATTATGATTCTAAACATATTTAAAAAGGAGTTTTTAAATGGGTGGTTTGGAACTATAATATTAAGAATTTGATTCTTAAATAAAGTTATGAAATTAAAAAGAGTCTTAGGTTAATTTAATAATGAGATTATTAAATCTAAGACTAATCTATTTAATTTCATAAATAATAAGAATATGATTCTTTATATAGAAATTAATTTCAAAGATTAATATGTGATATTAAATTTTAATAATATGATTATTAAAATTATTTGATATTAATTTCTAAAAGATAATATTATCTTAAAATATTTATAAGAATTCGATTTTGAGAGAATTAAATTCATAGATTAAATCTACATGAGATGACAAGATTTAAAGGTTATTGAATTTAATTCATAAAGATAAAAGATTATCTTTATATAATAAAATACAATCCGACTTTAAATAATGAGTAATTAATAAATTCATTGTTCTCCACCATTGGTTTAGCACCGTGAGTGTTGAACGGCACCTCGAGGCACTTTGATTTCATTCCCCTATGGGTGGTGTCTGTTCAATTCAATAACAAGGCTAGATCTCTTAAGATAGAATTTCTAGATGTATTTCAAACCTGACCTACCCAACGACGGTATGCAATTGGGTTAAGTCTAGAAATTTAAAATGGTGGGACTTATTCATAAAGATATGAGATCAAATGTGTTGATTATATCTTTGATCAAACCTTTTCTAATTCGGTAGTTAATGAGTATGAAAATAAGGAGTTATTTCAGAAATATACTTATTAATCGAGAAGAGTCTCGATTTAACTAAGTGTGCAAGCTGACCTACCCTACGACGGTAGACTTGTACATGGCTAGTTGAATTATCGAAGGAATAGAATATGGGTTTTTCTTGTATTTTCCTAAATTGTTCAATTTTTGAAATATCTATTCCAAAAACTTATAAACATTCATCTTGACTAATTTTTTAGAAAATGGCCTTGAATAATCCCATTACTTTTTTGCTTTCTAGCAACACCCTAACTAAGAAAAACTATCCCAAATAGAAACACCAAATTTGGTATCACTGAGCCAACTTTCGTTGCTAGTTATAATGTTAGAGAATATTATGACAAGTGGTAAGTTGCTACCAACCAAATAAAAGAGAAGAAGCCAAAGGGCAAATGCTTTCACTATAATGTGGAAGGGGCATTGGAAGAGAAATTATCCTAAGTATTTGGCAGAGCTGAAAGAAAAGAAGAAAAATAGTAAATGTGATTTACTTGTACTTGAAGCTTGTCTAGTAGAGGTTGATACCTCCTTCTGGATAATTATTCAGGGGCAACAAATCATGTTTATTCTTCTATGCAACTCCTTAGTTCATTGATAGAGCTTTCTAATGGTGAGTTGACAATGAGGGTTGGCAATGGGGCTACGGCATCGGCCAAGGTAGTTGGAATAGCCCATCTTTCATTTGGAGAGAAATTTCTTATTCTAAATAATGTTTATTTCATTCCAAACTTTTCTAGAAATTTGATTTCAGTTTTTAAACTTCATGAACAATGTGATGGAATTTTATTTAATGAAAATGTTATTTCAGTTTCAAGAAATGGTCTTGAAATTTGTCATGAATGTTTAGTCGATGAGTTATATTTTTATCGCCATATGAAAATGTTTCTTACGGTACCTAACTATTTAAAGTAGCAAATCCTAGGTCTAACAAAAGATAAAAGGTAATAAACAGTGATAATGAAACATATCTCTGGCACCTTAGGCTTGATTACATTAACCTTGATAGGATAAACATACTTTGAAGGATGGTCTCTCAGAGAGCTAACTGTTGGCACTCTTCCTGTCTTTTAGTCCTGTTTAGAAGGTAAAATGACTAAAAGAACTTTCTCTGCAAAGGGCCAAAGGGCTAATGAACCACTAGAACTAGTACATTCGGATGTGTGTATACCATTCAACGTACAAGCTAGAGGTGGTTATAAGTACTTTGTTACTTTGATTTATGATTACTCAAGATATGATTTTGTTTACCTAATACAAAGAAAGTCTAAGACTTTTGGAAAGTTTCAAAAATTTGAGTAGAGAAGTTGAAAATCAATTAGGTAAATCATTGAAACACTACGATCAAATCGACGTGGATATAAAATTAAGGATTACCTTATTGAGCATGAAATTATTTCACAGCTCACAGCTTCAAAAACTCTGCAGCAAAATGGTATTACAGAAAGGAGGAACTGGACATTGTTAGATATGATCATATCAATGATTAGTTATTATCTACTACCAATATCATTTTGGGGATACACTTTACAGACGTCAATGCACATTTTGAATATTGTACCATTTAAATCTGTATCCATATCACCCTTAGAGATGTGGAACGAGTGTAAACCAAGTTTTCATTATTTTCGCATATGGAGTGTTCAGTTCATGTTCTTAAGGGCAAATCTGGAAGCTAGAACCACAGCAGAAGTGTGTTTATTCGTTGGCTACCCAAAGGGCACTAGAGGAGGTTTGTTTTATAGTCCACAAGAAAAGAAGGTGTTTGTGTTGACAAATGCCACTTTTCTTGAAAAAATTATATACATAAATTCAAACCTCGGAGCCAAGTTGTACTCGAAGAGTTGCTCAAAGATTAGATCACCACTCAATCAACAAAAGTTGTTAAAATTAGAAAAAAGAAACCATAGCTTCTAATCAGGATATTATGGTGCCTAGACGTAGTAGAAGGGTTATCAGAACCTCAGCCCGTTATAGACAAGATAGCGAAGCAAATGTTATGGTAGCTAATACCAACGATGATGATCCATCATCATACCAGCATGCGATGGATAATTCTGATAAGTCACATATTGTGGGAATGGGATTAAAAGATGTTGACCCAATTATTGATTTTGATGATTAATAAAAGACTTGAGTATATTCATTTTGTTTCTAATAGATTTAACAAGTGTTTCAGGGATTAAAATGTTTGATCAATCAAAATGGATAAAGAAACATGTTTTGAATCAATGATTTAAAGAAATTTTCAAAGTTCAGAGCCTGGAGTCGACACCCAACTAGTCAGGAGCCGACCCCAAGGCGTATCAGAAGGTTTCTGAGATTTTGGCACGGCCTGAAGTCGACACCCAAGGTTTCGGAGCCGACTCCAACATGAGATACAGAGAAGTGCATTCTATTTCAGTTTCTGGAGCCGACATATAGAATTCGGGAGCCGACACCTGAGATTTCGGGAGCCGACACCTGAGTTTCTGGAGCCGACTCTAACATGAGAATAGAGAGCGTGTTTTATGGACTTTTATGGAGTCGACACTTACAGTTTCCGGAGCCGACTCCCGAAAGCGACGAGCCGACACTTACCTTTCTCGGAGCCGACTCCCCAACAACTTTTTCTTTACTATTTTTGAACACCCGACTTGGAGCCGACACCTGAAAAGTTGGAGCCGACTCCAACCTATCTGGAATGGATTTTTTATCTGTCAGAACGTACTTCAATGGTAAGATTTCTTTTCACCTAACCTCTAACGGCTATTTTCTTTGTGTAGAAGAATCCAAACATCTCCAACGGCTATATTTCCACCTAAAACTTGGATTAAGGAGATCTATAAAAAGGGAAAAAACCGTCCGTTTGAAGGTGGTGAAAATAGAGAGAAAAATCAGAAAGGAAAAGGGAATATTTTGTAAAAAAAAAAATCTTGAGAGAGAAATCAAAAGGAAAGACTCAGAGCTTACATCAACCAATCCAAGAGAGTCCAAAGAGAAATCCAAAGCATTCAAGTTCAAAATCGAAGGATTTTTCAAGTGAAGAAAAAGAAAGCAAAAGCCCTGATTTTCCAACTTCTCAACTGCAATCTTTGTGAAGAATCTGAGCTGAGGCCTGATTCAACATTTCAAAGGAGAAGAGGAAAAGAAGAAAAGCTCAAATCAAATTCGCTTCAAACAGGCTTTTCTTACCTTTGTTTATTAATTGAATATTTGCTCACTTAAGGAGCTGTCTTGTATTGTAAACTCTATTTTTCATAGTTGTTGGCTAGTTCAATCAAGGGATTGAATTAGTGGAGGTGTGATACCTCGGTACAAGCTAAGGATAGCTTGTGGTTGGGTTTAGTGCTGGTGAGCCCGAAAACCAGCTGGGTTCGTTGTAATCCCGGGGAAACAACAAGTTTTGAGTTGTGAGCTTGTAAAACAACTCGGCTGTAATCAAGTAGATTATAGTGTGGACCCAAGTGATACTTGGGAGTGGACGTAGGTGTTGGATACACCGAACCACTATAAAATCCTTGTGTTTGCCGTGTTTTGACTCTCTCGCTCTATCTCGTTATTTGTGCTTAATATTTATCCTGCATTTAATTTCATTTATTCCAAAGCACATAGTTTTTAAAAGATCAAATTTTTAAGAACCCAATTCACCCCCCTCTTGGGTTACCATCTGGGCCAACAAAAGATATGTCACATATGCTTTAGGGGCAAGTGAAAAATTATTAGAAATAATGCCCTTAAAATTAGATGTATTTATATTTTTAATTTTTTAAATTAATAAAAGAAGCATTTTTCTTCAATCTTGCCTTGTTTATATAAAAGTTGAATGTTTATATGAAAATCTAAAATATATTATGAGGCTGTAATTTTAGTATAATGTATACAAAAGGGTTAAAATTATAGCTAATATATTTAAACATGTCCGTGATTGATAGAAGTACGGATCTTCTATCGCTAATCATTAATACGGTCCATAACATTATGAATGTAATAGTCTTATTCGGATTGTTGTGTAGAGACACTTAGTGAAGGTATAATATATAATAAGATTATCTAGGACTTGGACCGATATAATTTGAATCTTTATTTAAGACCATTATAAAGAATTCAATTTATATTGCAAGATAATTATATGTAAATCAATCTTAATCCTGACTTAATCACAGACTCCTTGATTATGCTATTGGATCTTTTGATTTGTTTGTAAAGCCCATTTGATGTTGGGCCCAATACTTACATCTTGGAGATTCAATAACACATTGGGCTAAAATATGATTTAAAGATATCAAATCCATGGCTTTTAAAAAAAAGCTTAAAAATAGTTTCCTTAAGTGTTGATTATGTTGCTAAACAGTCATACGCGCAATTTATGATCCAATCATAAATTAACTATTTAACTTGTGAATCAATGGTACTTAAAGAACAAGAGATAATTAGAGGGGTACAACAGTTATTTCACCTAGCTCTAATTATGAACTAATTATGGGGTTGAATTACATATAATGATTATATCAATTCAAGTTTTCAAATAAAATTAATCTATAATTTTTAAGAGTGAGTCTCGAGTTTTTAGTGGAATAACATCGAAATTAATAAACTGAATAAATAATTAAAGAGTTTTAATTAAGTTTATTCAAGTTTATTGGAGCTTAAAATTATGGATCCATGGTCCTCACATCGTCTTAGGTTAATCGCATCGAATACTCTTGGATTGAATAATTAATATGATTAATTATTTATTTTCTTAAATAAAATATTTATTAAAACTTTATAATAAAGAGTTTATTATGAAGATAAATAATCAATTTGATTGATTATTTTTCTCATATTTATTTTGATACAATAAATTAGTTACTGGACAAAATAAAAATATGTTTAGACACATTGTTCATATAATAATTGATATGAATGGTTGCACATAAATGTTATTATGGAATCGCACAAGAGAATTTTGCTTTTATAAGTGACGCTATTATGAGTTGATGAAGAGAGAGAAATTTTAATTTTTGATATTTTTAATAATATAATTATTGAGAATATTAAAAATAAAATAATAAATTTAATTTATTAGATATTTGAAAATAATATATGAAATTATTAAATAAGATTTGATAATTTAGATATTATTATATTTAATTTAAATATTATTTATAAATTAGTTGCAAATAAAAAATAACTTTTTTTTAATATGATTAAGGAGTTGACGTACATGTAAAAATTATTCTCATACGATCAAAATAGGTTGTAATAGATAAAGATTATCTAAATTAAATTAATTTAAAAATATTTTTTTGATTCATCTAGAGCCTATAAATATGGTATAAGGTGGAGTGAAAAAAAATGAAAGAAAAGTTTCTCTCCTTCTTTTCTTCCTTATTTTATGTGCACCAAAGTTGTGAGAAATAGAGAAAAATGGTAGTGAGCCCACTCTCATAATTCGATAATGATCTTGAGAAAGTTGAGGAATGCTTTGGTTTCGTTTTATTTTGCAGGTATTTTGTGAAGTATCTTGGCCCGTAAACTCTATCATGAGATTCTTTCTTCATAGCTTCGAATCCGGCAGTAGGGCGTGTCTGCTCCTTTGAGATCTCAATACATAAGTATGTTTTATGTTTAAAAAAATTATTATATGATAACCTTACAATATTAATTTTATGCATGTTAAACAATCCGCATGCTTCCGCTACATATATATGATGATATATAATTTTTTTTGAAATTCAACAACTGGTATCAAGCGGTCATGCACTAATATTAATATTGTCATAATGTTGATATGTGATATTTTTGACATATTTTATAATATTTGATATTTGGCTTGCATGTTTGGATGTGTACGAGTAAATATTTGATATTTGTAATGCTACAAAAGTTGAGCATGGATTTGATCATATTCTTGGTTTCTATCGTGTTTAACTCACGGGTGATATAAGAAGAAGGCTACTGATAGTACCTCGGATCTCTTTTCCAACGGATGTATTATAGGGATATTAGGGATGCACCGTAAAAGAGGCTACTGATAATATCTTAGTGCAGACCCAACTGCCTGCGATTTGGAGAGCATAATAAGCAGCATTTGTGATTTAATTACGAAATTGGCTTTCGAAGCCAAAAAGATCTATGATTTGATCACAGATTTTTTGCCATATCAAATAAAAAATTAAAAAAAAATTATGAAACCAATATGAGCGTTGGGCTTATCCCATGTGGTGCCCACCAAATAAGGCGTTGGGTGGTAGAATCCCATAACAAGAACTATGGATAACAAATCCCGATGAAATTTGTTTTGGGCGTTGGAATTCCAAACAAGAAAAAGGAATGTGTGTTTCAAAATCCGAAACAAGACCTGGGCGTGCGCTGAGTTTCCTTAATTGGTGGATCTAGGCGTTGGATGTTTGTTGAGAACAAATCCCAAACACCAATTAATCCCAAACAAATCAAGGATCTATGTTGAGGACAAATCCGAAACGTGGTGGAGGAGAAAATCTCAAACAAAAATCTGGCGTTGGATTTTTAGTTTTAAGAACAAATTAGGAATACCAAAGCAGATTTGGTTCCAAATCCCAGGCATCCGGTTTGGAATCCCACCTTGCGTTGGTCCTAACTAGATCTGGTTGGCAAAAAAGATCTCTAACATTGGTGAAGAAATTTTAACTCTCCACCTTTGGAATAAAAACCAAAGTATTTGCCAGCTGCCCACAATCTTATTGAAACATTTTTTGAAAACAAATAATATATAAGGAGTTCAATTTTGGGCCTTGGCTTTTGAAGCAAATTGGGCCTAAGCCCACTCCAAACAATTTGGCCATAAGATGAACGGTCATGGGTAGCCTAAAATGTTGGGCCTGACCCAAGACCCAAGACCCACAGTCATTATAATCAAATAAGTTATTTTTTATCATGCTATATAGAAATTAGAAATACCCATCCTATGCATCATAACATGTGACTCATTACATTATTTATTATTTTATTCTAGTTGAGAAATTAGACTAGGACACGCGAATAATGCACCTAATAGAATTTTTCATAAAATATTATGGGTTTTCATAAAATTTCTTCATAAAATGTTTAAAAGAAATTTAATGAATAATAATTTGTATAATTATGAAAAGTTGAATATTTTGGAAGTTATTGATTAGGACTATTTGACTAATCATGATTATACCTATTGTATATGGTCTTAGTTAATGAACAAAGACAATATTATTATGATTCTAAACATATGTAAAAAGAAGTTTTTAAATGGATGGTTTGAAACTATAATATTAAGAATTTGATTCTTAAATAAAGTTATGAAATTAAAAATAGTCTTAGGTTAATTTAATAATGAGATTATTAAATCTAAGACCAATCTATTTAATTTCACAAATAACAAGAATATGATTCTTTATATAGATATTAATTTCAAAGATTAATATGTGATATTAAATTTTAATAATATGATTGTTAAAATTTTTTGATATTAATTTCTAAAAGATAATAATTATCTTAAAATATTTACAAGAATTCGATTCTTGAGAGAATTAAATTCATAGATTAAATCTATATGAGATGACAAAATTTATAGGTTATTGAATTTAATTCATAAAGATAAAATATTATTTTTATATAATAAAATATAATTTCATTTTAAATAATAAATAATTAATAAATTTGTTAGTCTTTACCATTGGTTTAGCACCGTGAGAGTTGAACGGCACCTCGAGGTGCTTTGATTTCGTCCCCCTATGGGTGGTGTCCGTTCAATTTAATAAGAAGGCTAGATTTCTTAAGATAGAATTTTTAGATGTATTTCAAGCCTGACCTACCCTACGGCGGCACGCTTGGATTAAGTCTAGAAATTTAAAATGGTGGGTCTTACTCATAAAAAATATAAGATCAAATGTGTTGATTATATCTTTAACCAAACCTTTTCTAATTCGGTAGTTAATGAGTATGAAAATAAGGAGTTATTTCAGAAACATACTTATTAATCGAGAAGAGTCTCGGTTTAACTAAGTGTGCAAGCTGACCTACCCTACGGTGGCAGACTTGTACATGGCTAGTTGAATTATCGAGGGAATAGAATATGGGTTTTTCTTGTTTTTTTCCTAAATTGTTAATTTTTGAAATCTCTATTCCAAAAACTTATAAACATTCATCTTGACTAATTTTTTAGAAAATGGCCTTGAATAATTCCATTACTTCTTTGCTTTCTAGCAACAACCTAACTAAGAAAAACTATCCCAAATGAAAATCTGATCTTGACATCATTTTGACTATTGAAATCATCAAATTTGGTATCACTGAGCCAACCCTCGCTATTGATCATAATGTTAGAGAACATTATGATGTGGTAAGTTGCCACCAACCAAATAAAAGAGAAGAAGCCAAAGGTCAAATGCTTTCACTGTAATGTGGAAGGGCATTGGAAGAGAAATTTCCTAAGTATTTGGCGGAGCTGAAAGAAAAGAAGAAAAATAGTAAATATGATTTACTTGTACTTGAAGCTTGTCTAGTTGAGGTTGATACCTCCTTCTGGATAATTGATTCAGGGGTGACAAATCATGTTTATTCTTCTATGCAGCTCCTTAGTTCTTCGAGAGAGCTTTCTGATGGTGAGTTGATAATGAGGGTTGACAATGGGGCTACGATATCGGCCAAGGCAGCTAGAACAGTCAGTCTTTCGTTTGGAAAGAAATTTCTTATTTTGAATAATGCTTATTTCATTCCAAACTTTTCTAGAAATTTGATTTCAGTTTCTAAACTTCATGAACAATGTTATAAAATTTTATTTAATGGAAATGTTATTTTAGTTTCAAGAAATGGTCTTAAAATTTGTCATGAATGTTTAGTCGACGGGTTATATTTTATCACCATATGAAAATGTTTCTTACAATATTAAACTGTTTAAAGTAGCTAATCCTAGGTCTAACAAAAGATAAAAGGTAATACATAGTGATAATAAAACATATCTCTGGTACCTTAGGCTTGGTCACATTAACATTGATAGGATAAACAGACTTTTGAAGGATGGTCTTCTCAGAGAGCTAACTGTTGACACTCTTTTTTTCTATAAGTCTTGTTTAGAAGGTAAAATGACCAAAAGATCTTTCTCTGCAAAGGGCCAAAGGGCTAATGAACCACTAAAGCTAGTATATTCGGATGTGTGTAGACCATTCAACGTACAAGCTAGAGGTAGTTATGATTACTTTGTCACTTTCATTGACGATTACTCAAGATATGGTTTCGTTTACCTAATGCAAAGAAAGTCTGAGACTTTTGAAAAGTTTCAGAAATTTTGAGTAGAAGTTAAAAAATAATTAGGTAAATTATTGAAAACACTGCGATCAGATCGAAGTGGAGAATACCTTGATATAGAATTCAAGGAATACCTTATTGAGTAGGAATTGTTTCACAACTCACAGCTTCAGAAACTTTGCAGCAAAATGGTGGCAGAAAGGAGGAATCGGACATTGTTAGATATGGTCAGATCAATGATTAGTTATTCTTCACTATCGATATTATTTTGGGGATACGCTTTACAGATGGCAATGCACATTTTGAATGTCATACCATCTAAATCTGTATCCAAGTCACCTTTAGAGATGTAGAATGGGCATAAACCGATTTTGCATCAATTTTGCATATGGAGGTGTCCAGTTTATGTTCTTAATGGCAAATCTAGGAAGCTAGAACCACAACAAAAGTGTGTCTATTTGTTGGCTACCTAAAGAACACTAGAGGAGGTTTGTTTTATAGTCCATAAGAAAAGAAGGTATTTGTATCGACAAATGTTACATTTATTGAAAATGATTATATACATAAATTTAAACATTGGAGTAAAGTTGTACTCGAAGAGTTGCTCAAAGACCAGATCACCACTCAATCAATAAAAGTTGTTGAAATTAGGGAAGAAGAAACCACAGCTCCTAGTCAGGATATTATGGTGCCTAGACGTACGTAGTGGGAGGGTTATTAGAACCCCAGCCCGCTATAAATAGAATAATGAAGCAAATGTTGTGGTAGCTGATACCAACGATGATGATCCATCATCATACCTGCATGCGATGAATAATCCTGATAAGTCATATATTATGGGAATGGGATTAAAAGATATGTCACATCTGCTTTAGGACAAGTGGAAGATTGTTAGGAATAATGCCCTTAAAATCAGATGTATTTATATTTTTGATTTTCTAAATTAATAAAAAAAGTATTTTCTTCAATCTTGCCTTGTTTATATGAAAGATGAATGTTTATATGAAATCCAAAATATATTATGAGTCTATAATTTTAGTATAATGTATACAAGAGGATTAAAATTACAGCTGATATATAATTAATCATGTCCGTGATTGATAAAAATATGGATCTTCTATCGCTAATCACTAATACGGTCCATGAACATTATAAATGTGATAATCTTATCTGGATTGTTGTGTAGAGACACTTAGTGAAGGTATTATATATAATAAGATTATATAGGACTTGGACCGATATAATTTGAATCTTTATTTAAGGCTGTTATAATGAATTCAATTTATGTTACAAGATGATCATATGTAAATTAACCTTAATCCTGACTTAATCACAAACTCCTTGATTGTGCTATTGGATCTTTTGATTTGTTTGTTAAAACCTATTTGATGTTAGGCCCAATACTTACATCTTAGGAGATTCAATAACACATTAGGCTGGAAATATGATTTAAAGATACAAAATCCATGGCTTTTAAAAGAAGCTGATTATGTATCTAAACAGTTATGCACGCAATTTATGATCCGATCATAAATTAACTATTTAACTAATGAATCAATGGTACTTGAAGAACAAGAGATAATTAGAGGGGTACAACGGTTATTTTACCTAGCTCTAATTATGAACTAATTATGGAGGGTTGAATTACATATAATGATTATATTAATTCAAGTTTTCGAGTAAAATTAATCTATAATTTTTAAGAGTGAGTCTCGAGTTTTTAGTGGAATAACATCGAAATTAATAAACAGAATAAATAATTAAAGAGTTTTAATTAAGTTTATTCAAGTTTATTGGAGCTTAAAATTATGGATCCATGGTCCCCACATCGTCTTAGGAAATACTCTTGGATTGAATAATTAATGTGATTAATTATTTAATTTTTTAAATAAAATATTTATTAAAACTTTATAATAAAGAGTTTATTATGAAGATAAATAATTAATTTGATTGATTATTTTTCTCATATTTATTTTGGTACAATAAATTAGTTACTGGATAAAATAAAAATATGTTGAGACACATTGTTCATATAATAATTGATATAAATAGTTGCACATAAATGTTATTGTGGAATGTCACACAAGAAAATTTTGCTC
The DNA here is from genome assembly GCA_900491605.1 of Calamus simplicifolius. Lineage (NCBI taxonomy): Eukaryota > Viridiplantae > Streptophyta > Magnoliopsida > Arecales > Arecaceae > Calamus > Calamus simplicifolius. The sequence continues at coordinate 377,372 of UESW01001328.1, forward strand.
TTGTAAGTGGCGCTTATTATGAGTTGATGGAGAGAGAGAAATTTTAATTTTTGATATTTTTGATAATATGATTATTGAGAATATTAAAATAAAATAATAAATTTAATTTATTAGATATTTAAAATTAATAATATATAAAATTATTAAATAAGATTCGATAATTTGGATATAATTATATTTAATTTAAATATTATTTATAAATTAGTTGCAAATAAGAAAACAACTTTTTCTTTGATATGATCAAGGAATTGATATACATGTGAGAATTATTTTTATGTAGTCAAAATAGGTTGTAACAGATGAAGGTTATCTAAATTAAATTAATTTAAAAATAAATTTTTTTATTCATCTAAAGCCTATAAATATGACATAAGATGGACTTTCATAGAATGTGAATAAAAAAATGAAAGAAAAATTTTTTTCTCCTTTTTTTTTGTTATTTTATATTTGAGAAATATGAGGAAGGCTTTGGTTTCGTTTATTTTGAAGGTATTTTGTCAAGGACATTGATCCGTAAACTCTACCGTAGAATTCTTTCTTCATAGTTTCGAATTCGATAGTAAAACTCGTCTGTTCCTTTGATATCTTAATACATCGGTATATTTATGCTTTTATATATATTATATATATATATATATATATATATATATATATATATATATATATATATATATATATATATATATTTATATATATTGAAATCCAACACTTGTTTCTGTTGCCATAAAGAGACGTGGTGAATTTATATGTAGATGGTGGTGGATTTTAACACGATTTGTGCGGCTGTGGTTGGCTGCGCATGAGCTGCCTCTGGAAATGGCTCGCAGTCAGCAGCGGCGGGCGGCCTCTCCTGTCTACGAATGGGACGTGACGCCGATATATATATATGTAAGTGAAATGTTTTCCCGTTCATTGGAGGGTACGTATGTAGAATACCGTTGATTAATTAGTTCTCTAGAGTCTAGATCTCCAATTGACACCCAAAAAAGGAATCAACATCAAGTGTCTTGGTTAAGTATCTTTTCTTCGATTTCCGTAGCCGATACGGAAAGTGGATGACGCAAGTGATTAAGTCCGAGAGCATCAAGTCAACGCGAGCGCATGGAGAAGAAATACAATAAATGAACAAAATCTAACGTGCAAGTTTTGTTATTTTTTTTAAGGTAGTGTTTGAAATAAAAAATAAAAAAAAATATTTTTTTATTTTTAAAAGTTATAACTATAAAGATAGTATTTAAAATAGAGGATAAGAAAAGATATCTTTTCAAAAGCCATAACTATAAGGTAGTGTTTAAAATAGGGGATAAGAGGGAATATCCAAGGATATCTCCTCTTATTCCCAAAAGCCATAACTATAAGGGATAGCAGAGAATAAAGTTAACCAAAGGGATATCCCATGGTTAACCATGGGATATCCCCTCAATTTATTCCCTAGAGAATACAGGAATAGCTAGTTATCCCTCCAAATAAGAGTAAAAAAAAGGTTATCCTATGGATTTACCTTTTTGCATTTGATATGATCAATGGGATAGCCAAGGGATATCCCTAGGGATAGCCAGGGGATAAACTCTATCCCATACACTTATCCATGGATAATATTTTTCCTATCAAACACTACCTAAGGGATAGCTGAAAATAAAGTTAACCAAAGGGATAATCCATGGTTAACTATGGGATATCCCCTCAATTTATTCCCTAAAAAATGCAGGAATAGCTGGTTATCCCTCCAAATAAGAGTAAAAAAAAGTTATCCTATGGAATTACCTTTTTGCATTTGATATGATCAATAGGATAGCCAAGGGATATTCCTAGGGATAGCCAAGGGATATTCCTAGGGATAGCCAGGGGACAAACTCTATCACGTACACTTATCCATGGATAATATTTTTCTATCAAACACTACCTAAGGGATAGCTGGGAATAAAGTTAACCAAAGGGATAATCCATGATTAACCATGGGTTATCCCCTCAATTTATTCCCTAGAAAATACATGAATAGCTGGTTATCCCTCCAAATAAGAGTCAAAAAAAGTTATCCCATGGATTTACTTTTTTGCATTTGATATGATCAATGAGATAGCTAAGGGATATCCCTAGGGATAGCCAGGAAATAAACTCTATCCCGTACACTTATCCATGGATAATATTTTTTCTATCAAAAACAACCTTAGGTAGTGTTTGAAATAGGGGATAAGAGAGGATAGTTGGGAATAAACTTAATCAAAGGGATAATTCATGGTTAACCATAGTTAACCATGAGATATCCCTCAATTTATTCCCTAGAAAATGCAGGAATAGCTGGTTATCCCTCCAAATAAGAGTAAAAAAAAGTCATCCTATGGATCTACCTTTTTGCATTTGATATGATCAATGGGATAGCTAAAGGATATCCCTAGGGATAACCAGGGAACAAACTCTATCCCGTACACTTATTCATGGACAATATTTTTTCTATCAAACACTATCTTAGTTTTAAAAATATTCCGAGTCTAGTTAAATTTTTAACTAATTTTATTGTATAAATAAGTCTTAACATATTTCTTTAAGTCAATAATTTGATTAATAAAATTTTTAAAATATTCTTCTTTTTTGAAGGATTTTTTTTTGCTTTAGTTGCTAAGGCTACAAGTTTCCCTGTAGTAAAGGATGTTGAATTGGAGAGAGCTGTTATTTGAATAAAAAAAATCATCAAAACCATAGCTTATTTTTTATGCCTTAAAGATGATGCAAATATTTGGTTTAAAGAATGATGATATACAAGTAGAAAGGTAGATAGTTAGGGAATCAATAAAAGGTATTTCTAAAATATTGGATCACTTCAAGGAGTAAGAAAAGATAAGAGTCAAGGAAAACAAAAAATTTATTTAATATGATTAAGAATAAATAATTATAATTGATTAAATAAATAAAATATAATAAAACTAGCAATTTAGTAAATGAAGGGTTCAAAGGAAAATTTTAACTCTAAAACTATATTAACAGTGAAGTCTTGGTGATGCGGGCACTAGGATCAAGCAGAGGATTCTTAACCCTCTGTGGATATCTGATTAGTTATGATTCAAGTCTTGAGTTGAAAATAAAGTTTAGTTTATTTTGAGTCTCGTTCAGTTCATTTTATTCTAAATTGAGTCATATCCAGTTCAGTTTATTTTAATGTGAGTCATGTAGTAAGTTCATCCGCTTATAAGAGAAGACATAGTATTGGAGCAGAAGACAAGGCCATCACAGTCAGACAGAGCAGCTGCTAAATTCAAGTTGGTGCCATACCTACTTCAAGCAGCCCACATGTCATCTAGCAGAGCAAGCAACCTTCCCGATCTGCATTATCATTTTCTCATCTGGACGCCACAGATTTCATACCGAATCCAGCTGCCGCTGATTGCATCTAGAAGATCACCTTCCTCATCTGGATGCTATAGATTTTATGCCAAATTAAGCTGCCGCTAATTGCATCTCAATCATATCTAGAAGATCACCTGCCTCATCTGGATGCCACAGATTTCATGCCGAATCCAGCTACCGCTGATTGCATTTAGAAGATCACCTTCCTCATCTGGACGCTGCAGATTTCATGCCAAATTTGATTAGGGCACCTTTTTTCTTTTCTCTCTTTCCATATCTGTATTTTCTTGAGCCCCAAGTCTCTTGCTCTATAAAAGGGACCCTCTTGCATGAATGACGTATCTTTTATTATTAATCAATCAATCCAAGTTTTGAGTTATTATGATTTTTGTTAATTGGTTCTCTGGTGCTCTTATTTCCCTCCTCCTGCGCATGTCAACATCCCAAGTCTACAGGAGAAACCCTGACTGCCACCTTTGTCTTCCAATAGTGGACGCTCAAGAGCCCTTGGTCGGCCTCTCCTTTTCTCTACTCCTTCCTTGTCCCTTTTTCTCTATTCTAAATTATCTCTATTATTCTTTAACCCTTGTATGGTGATCTTGCAGATCCCTCAGTAGCCATGAATTCAGGATTCAAGATGATCGTCATCCAAATCAACGGATACTTGGCCGTAGATCCGTGGGCTCAAGGCTTGGTCATCTAGGGTGCATCCGCTAGGCAGAGCAACCCCTTCAACACTTTGATCTTCCTCCTCTTGCCAGATACACTCCTCTAATCTACTAGTAACTTTATTGTAGGAGAGCAAGCCCTACCAGGGCTTCTTAGCCTCGGTGGTCCTTCTTCCTTATTTTTTAGGAACTGTTTCGCGTGCGGATTTACTATGAATTTTCCTAAATCCCTCTTAGGCTATGATTTTGAAAGAATAATCAACTGTAATTATTAATCATTAAAAAAAGAAAAAAAATTACTTGCATGCGAATCGGTCCTGCATCAGTTTGGTATTAGAGCATAGTTAGGGCTTAATTTTAATTCACGTTATTATCAGTATATCATCTGCTAATTGAATTGTTTTTACCTGCATACACATCAAAAAATTACAAAATTTATTTTTCTAGATTCGTTATAATTTAAAACATTTTTCTTTATTTTTTAAGAATTTAATTCGATCCGTGAATTTTTTTTTGAAATTTATTACTATTTACAGATTTCTGGATTAGGGTTTATGTTTTACATGTCATTCATCTGCATTAAATTACTCTTAAGGCTTTCATTGTTGTCAGATAAGGGAGGGATTGAGACCCCTTCTTGGCTCAAAACAACCACCCATGCATTCCGATCGTAAGCCTCTAATCTAAAACTGAGTAGCAACTTAATTGACATTTGCCCTAGAGGGCTAGGGACACCAACAGTCGGTTTAGTGTACTAGGAGACTAGTACAAATCAATCTGGCGTGTGCTCTGAAATTGGTGTCTAGAAGGGAGGTCAAATGTCAAACGACTTAAGCGGAGTGTTGGGGTTATTCTAATTAGGCACCTGCAATTTGTGGGACGAGCCTCCCCCCTTCCACCTGTCCCAACTAGCCAATTGAAGAGTTACTGTTAGATTGGCTTGCATTAAGCCAAATCCTTTACTTTGGATGACTAGGTCTAGCATACCGTAGTCCGAGTCAGTCTGAGTCTTGTATGCTTGATTGTGCTTGCATGTGCACTAGATCAGGAGCATCTTTTTGCCCATCACCACCTCCATTACAGGTTGAACCCATGGCTAATCAAAGCATTGATGATCACTTAAGGATTATCACTGAACAACTAGCCCAAATGAACCAAGACATCAAGCAATCTAAGGTTAGATTAGGGTCCAGGTTCGATCAAGTCAAAACTAGGTTAGGCATCATAGAAGAAGCCCGTGAGCCCCACATTGAGTCTGATCATGAGACCCCACCTCATCTTAGGAGAGCCCAACAGCCTGACCTCTATATAAGGCCAAACCCTAGGAGACCACTTCAACTTGATCCAGTCCTAGATGTCCTCCCTAGGAGACCCAATTATGAGGTAGTAGACCAAGAGAAAGAGCCCTTAGAAGTGTCAGACTTGAAGCACCTACTTTCGATGGCTCTATGGACCCTAAGGACTACCTAGATTGGGAGGAAGGGATTGACCAGTACTTTGACTGGTACGACATGTCTGAAGAGCGTAAGTTTAAGTTTGCCAAGCTCAAGTTAGTACGATAGGCTAAGTTATACTGGGCCACTTTAGAGCGAAGGCAATTATTAGAGGGAAGAGACCCCATAGTCACCTGGCACGCTATGAAGGCTAGACTTAGGTCCAATTATGTCCCCACATCATATGAACAGAGCCTATTGGACCAGTGGAAGGGATTAATTCAGGGTAGTAAACCTATGAATGAATACATTGCTACATTCCAAGAGTATACCATGAGGTGTAATATCGTTCAGTCAGAGGAAGTCACCCTATCCAAGTTTAGGTATGGCCTGAGAGCAGATATTCAAAGAGAACTCTACCTTAGAAGGGTACACGATTTAGAAGAAGCTTACAAGTTGCTAGGGATTATGAATGTTTTTAGAGAGGGCCACCCTATCGTAGGTCAGAGGCTACCAAGAGCCCTAACCATATCTAGGATCTAGCCAGGCCTATCCTAGTCGTCCCAGACCTACCCAGTACTCAAACCCTCGCCATACTTTCCTAAGTCGACCCAACACTAGCCGACCCAGTACAAGTCGAACTGAGTTGAGTCAACCCCAAAATAGTACCCCTATACCCCAGAAAGAGGATAAGGAAAATATGTAGAGGTCCAAAGAAATTTCAACCCCCAGATCAAATGCTTTAGATGCAACAAACCGGGACATATGATCAGCCAGTGCCCAGTCAGATCCCTTCATATAGATGAGTTACCTGAGACTGAATCCGAGTCCCTAGTTGAGCCTGAGGGAGAGGTCTATGAGGCTGATACCCATCTGATAGATGAGTACGATGAAGAGGAGGAAACATTTGAGTCTGAAGACCTACTAGGAGTGGCTAGATGTATCTTGACCCAGACTCAAACTAAGGACCAGGAAGATTGGCGTAGGACTAACATCCTACAGACTTTTGTTAAGATAGGGGATAAGGTGCTCAAAATCATAGTGGATAGCAGGAGTTGTGTCAATGTCGTCTCTACCAATACAGTTAAGTCATTAGGATTGACCACAGTTCCCCATCCTAGTCCCTATAAGGTCTCGTGGGTAGATTCCACCTCTATCCCAATCAAGTCCAGATGCCAAATACTAATCAAATTGCAAAATTATGAGGAAAAGGTCTGGTGCGATGTAATTCCTATGGGTGTTAGTAGTATTATATTAGGTCGACCTTGGCTTTACGATCACGATGCCACCTTGTTTGGTCGATCCAATATCTGCTCTTTTAAACACAATGGGAACAAGTATGTGATACATCCAACTCCACCTAGGGACCAATCAAGAAAGGATCTAGCAACCTTAAGGATAGCAAGCCAAGAGTTAATCCGATTAAAGCTAAGGAATTAGAAAAGGACATCACTGAGGGTAATCCAATTTGGATTTTGACCACTAAAGAGATCTATGAATCAGTCCAAAAGGAACAACCCCCAGAAGTAATTGAGATCCTAGAGGAGTTTAAGGATGTCTTCCCTGAAGAATTGCTGATCAGTTACCACCCCTGAGAAACATCCAATGCCATTGACCTGATCCCAGGATCCACCCTCCCAAACCTTCCCTATTATAGGATGAACCCCACTGAGCATCAAGAACTACAAAAACAAGTGGGAGAATTACTTAGGAAAGGTTTTATTAGGGAGAGCTTAAGTCCTTGTGCAGTTCCTACACTATTAACCCCTAAGAAGGATGGCACCTAGAGAATGTGCATGGACAGTAGGGCCATCAACAAAATCACTATCAAGTATAGGTTCCTTATCCCCATACTAGATGACATGTTGGACATGATGGCGGGTGCCACTATCTTTTCCAAAATAGACCTTAAGAGTGGCTACCATCAGGTTAGAATTAGACCAGGGGATGAGTGGAAGACTGCATTTAAGACTAGAGATGGTCTGTTTGAGTGGGTCGTGATGCCTTTTGGGCTGTCAAACGCACCAAGCACATTCATGAGAATCATGACCCAGGTCCTGAAAGAGTACACAAAAAATTCTTAGTGGTCTATTTTGATAATATATTAATTTATAGCAAGACCAAAGAGGACCATCTTAACCATCTCAGATTAATCTGTCAGACCCTTAGAGAGAATAGCCTATATGCAAACCTTAAGAAGTGTGATTTCATGACGCATAGGGTTATCTTTCTAGGTTTTGTGGTAACCCAGAAGGTGTTTTAGCGGATCCTGAAAAGGTTAGGTCGGTCGTAGAGTGGCCGGTACCCATGAACATCCACGATGTTCGCAGCTTCCATGGCCTAGCAACCTTTTACAGAGATTCATTAGGGGATTTAGCACCATCATCGCACCCATCACTGATTGTATTAGGAAGGATAATTTTGAGTGGACTAAGTCAGCTAATAAGGCCTTCCTAGAGCTTAAGGATAGGATGACTCATGCACCCATACTTAGACTTCCAGACTTTTCTAAGGTGTTTGAGGTTGCGTGCGATGTCGGGAGTAGGCATAGGTGGAGTGTTAAGCCAAAAAAATCATCCCATAGCTTTCTTTAGTGAAAAACTAAATAAAGCTAAACTTAGATATTCCACCTATGATAAGGAATTCTATGCGTAGTACAAGCCCTTAAGTATTGGAGACATTACTTACTACCGCAGGAGTTTGTCTTATTTTCTGATCATGAGGCACTCTGATTTTTGAACTCCCAAAAGAAGCTAAATTCTAGGCACGACAAATGGGTTGAATACATTCAGGCATACACTTTTGTCCTGAAACACCGTGCCGGTATAGAAAATAAGGTAGCAGACGTCCTAAGCCGTAAGTCTTTGTTGTTGAGTACTGTTAGCACCGAAGTTATAGGATTCGACCGAATAAAAGATGAGTATGAGATCTGTCATGACTTTGGTGAAATTTATAAGATCCTTCAGCTAGGCCATCAGTACCAGTGGAGATTATACCATCCAGATGGTTACCTTTTTAGGGGCAATAGACTTTGTATCCCTAGGATGTCATTTAGAGAATTCCTAGTCTGGGAAACGCATGCTGGGGGATTAGCTGGTCATTTTGAAAGAGATAAGACTATTCTAGCAATAGAGGACCAATTTTACTGGCCAGGATTAAAAAGGCTCGTTGCCCTGATAATAGCCCGATGTCAAACTTGTGTCGTTGCAAAATAGCAGAAGCAGAACACCGGTCTATATACTCCTTTGCCAGTGCTGATCGTCCTTGGCAAGACCTCAGTATGGACTTCATTCTAGGATTACCTAAAACCCAGAAGAAGCACGACTCCATCTTTGTAGTGGTTGATAGGTTCTCTAAGATGGCTCATTTCATTCCTTGTTCGCAAACCTTTGACGCGTCTAGGGTAGCCCAACTTTTCTTAGACAGCGTGGTCAATCTCCATGGCCTACCTAAGACCATTATTTCTGATAGGGATGTTAGATTCACCAGCTACTTTTGGAAAACGCTATGGCATCTGTTAGGACCGAACTTAATTTTTTCATAGCCTTTCACCCCCAAACGGATGGGCAAACTGAAGTGGTGAACCGTAGTCTAGAAACCTTCTTAGGTGCCTTGTAGGTGAATACCTAGGGACGTGGGATTTATTACTGCCTCGTGCAGAGTTCGTCTATAATAGCTCGGTGAATAGGTCCATGGGCAAGAGTCCATTTGAGATAGTCCATGGGTACAAGCCTAATCATCCACATGATCTAATTCCTTTACCCCTCCACACACGAGTCTCAGAGTCCACACAAGCATTTGCATAGTATATCAAAGACTTACATAAGGACATTAGCAAGAAAATAAATCTAAGTAATGAAACTTATAAAAGACTGGCTAACTCCCGAAGAAGAGCCAAAGAGTTCGGTGCAGGGGATTATGTCATGGTTAGGCTTAGGCTTGAATGGTTCCCACCATGTATCGTTAAGAAACTTCACGCTTGCGGAGCTGGTCCCTTTAAAATAATAGAGAAGGTAGGACTCAATGCCTACGTGCTAGATCTGCCCTCGGATTGGGGCATTAGCTCTACCTTCAATATTGTAGACCTAGTAGAATATAGGGAACCGACAACGATTCCTAGTGAGTACTTTGGACCTAACCCTCCTTTCATGAGCGAACCTACCCAAGAGTGTCCACCATCAATTTTACCTGAGCGAGGAGAGTGGATCGAACGTATCCTAGATGATAAGCCATTACGACCTGGAACCGTGGTTATTAACGCTATTTGGTCCGATGGCAAGGTCGCCCCGAATCCGATGATTCATGGATTACTCGAGAGGACTTTCAATACCTCGACCCATACCTACTAGAGAGATACCAGAGCCAAAAGACCCATACTCGATGGGGTCGAGTTCTTCCCACCCCGGGAGAATTGGTGCAGGCACCAGGATCAAGCAGAGGATTCTTAACTCTCTGTGGATATCTGATTAGTTATGATTCAATTCTTGAGTTGGAAAATAAAGTTTAGTTTATTTTGAGTCTCGTCCAATTCATTTTATTTTAAATTGAGTCCTATCCAGTTCAGTTTATTTTAATATGAGTCATATAGTAAGTTCATCAGCTTACAAGAGGAGACATCAGTATTGGAGCAGAAGACAAGGCCATCACAGTCAGACAAAGCAGCTGCTAAATTCAAGTTGGTGCTACACCTACTTCAAGCAGCCCACATGCCACCTAGCAGAGCAAGCAACCTTCCCGATCTGAATGATCATTTTCCTCATCTGGACATCACAGATTTCATGCCGAATCCAGCTGCCGCTGATTGCATCTAGAAGATCACATTCCTCATATGGATGCTGCAGATTTCATGCCAAATTAAGCTATCGCTAATTGCATCTCAATCATATCTAGAAGATCACCTGCCTCATCTGGACGCCACAGATTTCATGTCGAATCCAGCTACCGCTGATTGCATCTAGAAGATCACCTTCCTCATCTGGACGCTGTAGATTTCATGCCAAATTTGATTAGAGCCCCTTTTTTTTTTCTTTTCTCTTTCCATATCTGTATTTTCTTAGGCCCCAAGTCTCTTGCTCTATAAAAGAGACCCTCTTGTATGAATGATGTATCTTTTATTATTAATCAATCAATCCAAGTTTTGAGTTATTGTGATTTTTGTTAATTGGTTCTCTGGTGCTCTTGTTTCCCTCCTCCTGCGCATGCCAACATCCCAAGTTTCCAGGAGAAACCCTGACCGCCACCTTTGTCTTCCAATAGTAGATGCCTAAGAGCCCTGGCCGACCTTCCCTTTTCTCTACTCCTTCCTTGTCTCTTTGCCTCTATTCTAAATTATCTATATTATTCTTTAACCCTTGTATGGTGATCTTGCATTTTCCTCCGTAGCCACGAATCCAGGTTTCAAGGTGATCATCATCCAGGTTAGCGGATGCTTGGCCGCAGATCCATGGGCTTAAGGATTGGTCATCTAGGACGCATCCGCCAGGCAAAGCAATCCTTTCAATACTTTGATCTTCCTCTTGCCAGGTACACCCCTCTAATCTACTAGTAACGTTATTGTAGGAGAGCAAGCCCTACCGGGGCTTCTTAGCCTTGGCGATCCTTCTTCCTTATTGTTTAGGAACTTTTTGCGTGCGAATTTACTGTGAATTTTTCTGAATCCTCTTAGGCTATTACTTTGGGAGAATAATCAACTGCAATTATTAATCATAAAAAAAAAGAAAAAAATTACTTGCATGCGAATCGGTCCTGCATCACTTGGAAGAATAAGATATGAGTAGTCATAAGGATCATCTTTTGATTCATTAAAAAAAATGATAGCAAAACTAAGAGAAATTTTATATGTGAATATAAAAATATTCATATGGTTGGTTCTGCTAAAGTTGAATAGTAGGATCTCGTTGCTGGAGAAATATCCTAAGCTTTCACCTTTTCTTGCTAATGATCAGAGCAGCGCAGTGGTAAGGCGCCTGCACCCTGCACCACCGAGAGAAAGGAAGAGAGGAGGGAGAAGATAGGGTTGCAAATCTAATCTGAGAAGAAAACTATTTCTTAGAAGAAAAGAATATGTTTCTTATTTTACAAATCCTAGAAACTAGAGTTTAAATATTTGGCTAAATGGGCTTGGCCCAAACTCAGCAAAAACTCACATAGACTAACCTAATCAGATTAAAATAACCCCCAAGCCCGTGTACACCCGTGACTTGATTTAATCTCAACCCTTGGACCCACACCTAGCCCAATACAAGTTAGTCCAACCTACGCCTTGATAGCACCATTCCAGCCCAATAATTTTTATCTTGGTGCTTCAAGGCATCCACCGTGTCCAGCTGCATCAATGAAACACACTTATCCAAGTTTCCCTTTAGTGCTCGCCAGTGCTTCCTACCAGGTTGTGCCATAAACCTGCTTACCTAACTCACTGCATGAGCTATGTCTAGCCTGCAACATACTATGGCATACATAAGACTATCGACATTAGAAGCATATGGTACCTTCTTTATCAGAACACCCCTGGGTCTATCTCTGATGATCTCCTAGGGTGTCTATCTCTGATGATCTCCATCTTTAGGATCTTCTTGGCAAGCCCCAAATCCTTCATCTCAAACTATCGAAACAAAGCTGCCTTCAGTTCCTGTACAACCTTCTTACTCTTGCATGCTATCGGCATGTCATCTACATACAAGAGTAAGTACATCCTAAAACCATTATCCATAGATTTAACATACATACAAGAATTAGACTCACACATGGAAAAGCCAATTTTCTTGACATAAGTGTCAAATCTCTTATACCATTGCCTTGGCTACTACTTTAGCCTATACAAAGATTTCTTCAGCAAATAGACTTTTTTATCTGATCCTAGTTCCCTAAACCCTGATAGCTGCTCCATGTAAATGCTCTCCTCTAGTGACCATAAAGGAATATTGTCTTCACATCCACTGCTCTAGCTCCAAGTCCTGAGCTGCTATAATACGAATCTGATGAAAGTATACCTGACAACTGAAGAAAATACCTTACTATAATCGATGCCTTCCTTCTAAGAGTATCCTTTGGCCATTAGTTTTTCCTTGTACCTGATACCCTTAGCTCTGAAGGTTCTTTCCTATGCTGATAAACCCATTTGCAACCAATGAGTTTCTTTCTTGTGGCAATTGGATCAACTGTCATGTGCCATTCTTATGGAGAGATCGCATCTCCTCTATCATAGCCTGGACCCATCTATCCATGTCCTATCTCTCCACATCCTTCTCATAGGTGTAGGAGTCTTCATTCGCTATCAATAGGGCATATGATACCGAATCTTCGAAGCCGTATCGAATTGGTGATTGTACATTCCTTTGGGCCTATGTAGTATGATCCCAATATCAGTCCTCTGCCCAGCGGCATCCTGCTGAACTCCCTAATTTTTATCCCATCTGTCAGTCCTCTCCATTTGAATCTCAAATCCTCCTAGTCCACTAGCAAATGGCATGACTATATAGGAGGTCATCTGACTAGTGCTATCTTGTTGTACCTCTTGTGGCTTCTGCCGTGCTTTTATGCCATCTCTCCTCTGAAGGATTGATCTTTTATCAAAGCTTACATCCCTGTCGATGACAACCTTCTTCTTCAAGGGGTTTTATAGCCGATATCCCTTGATTTCATGCAGGTAGCCTAGATACATCATCTTCTTTGACCTGGCGTCCAGCTTGCTTCGCTTTCCAACACCAACATGCATATATGCTATGCATCCAAACATCCTCATATGGTTTAGGCTTATCTTTTCTCTAGACTATATCTCCTTTGGAATGCCCTATTTAATCTAGTATGCGATGGTCGATTGACCAAGTAGCTCACTGCATCTACTGCATTAATTCAAAATATCTTTGGAAGCCTTTCCTGTAGCCTTAAGCATCTTGCATTTTCAATAGTGTTCTTTTCATCCTTTTAGCCGCCCCATTCTGTTAAGAAGTTTTCATCACTGAGAAGTATCTTTTGATGCCCCACTCCTTACAAAAACTTTGAAACTTTCTGTTGGTATATTCCCTGTTATTATCTGACCTCAGATATTTCACACTCCTTTCCTACTCCTTCTCTGCCTTAGCTTTTCAGATTTTGAACTTAGTGAAGACACCTAATTTCTCCTTCATGAAGTAGACCCACAGCTTTGAGAAATCATCTATCAGGGTCAAGGAGTATCTTGCCCCATTCCTTGCAGAAATTGGGGCTGTTCCCTAAATATTTGTGTGTATTAGCTTTAGAGGTTCTGCACTCCTAGCTGTGCTGACTGAGAATTGCACTCTCTTCTGCTTCCCCAATAGACATGGCTCAAAGATCTCTATAACTCCACCACTTAGGTTTGGAAGCAGCCTCCTATTGCTTAATTTTTTATCCCCTATCTTCCATGTGGCCTAGACAGTAATGTCACATCCTATACACATCCTGTGGATCCTGTTCCCCATCTACTATCTCAGATCTTCTAGTTACCATAGAGCCCTTTATCTTATATAGGTTGTTCTTCAGCTTTCTTCCTCTCATTACCATCATAGCTTCATTGGAGATGTTTAGAACTTTACTCCTGGAATGATTGCTAAAATTGTATCCGGTCTGCTTCAGGTATCCTAGTGATACCAGATTCTTCTTGAGCTCTAAGACATGCTTTACGCTGGTAAGAGTGCGCACCATACCATTAAACATCCTTATCTTCACTGTAGAAACTACTTTATTCATTAAAAAGAGAATAATAAAATGTTGATTGTAAATTTATGTGATGATATTATATTTGGTGCTACTAATGATTCTCTATGTCAAGATTTTGCAATGCTCATGCAGGGGGAGTTCCATATGAGCATGATGGGTAAACTCAATTACTTTTTGGACTTCAAATCAAGCAAAATAAAGGAAGGATCTGCATAAGCCAAAGCAAGTATATCGAAAAAAATTCTAAAGAAATTTGGCATAGAGAACTCCAAGAGTATCGGTACCTCTATGAGCCCATCTTGTAGATTAGACTCTATTGTTATTGATCAAAGTGTTGATTTAAAATTATATAGAGGTAAGATAGGATCTTTATTGTATTTGACTGCTAGTAGGTCTGATATCTTATTTAGTGTATGCATATGTGCTAAATATCAAGCCAATCCTAAGTAATCTCATTTAATTGTTGTAAAAAGAATCCTTATACTTAAATGGAACTAAAAATCTTGGACTTTGATATGATAAACAATATAGTATTGACTTAATAAGATACTGATTCAACTTGGATGTAAAATAGATAGAAAATCTACTAGTAGAACTTGCCAATTTCTAGGAGTTAACTTAATCTCCTGGTTAGCAAAAAGTAAACTTCAGTGGCACTGTCTATGGCCGAGGTCGAATACATTGTAGCTAAAAGTTGATGTGCTCAAATCTTATGGATAAAGCAATAACCAAAAGATTATGGCATTAAACTAAGACATACTATAAGATATGATAACACTAGTGCTATCAATCTAACTAAGATCCAACCCAGCACTTTTGGACTAAACACATAGAAATTAGACATTATTTTATTAGAGATCATGTCAATAATGGTGATATAATGCTTGAATTTGTATGTACTATTAAGCAACTTGCTGATATTTTCACAAAACCACTTGATGAATCTAAGTTTTATGAAATTAGAAGGAAGCTTGGCATGCTTGATCCTTCAGTTTAGTGAGTTAGCATGATTGTTTGATTTCTATAATTTTGTTTGATATGATTTTATTGTAAGAATTGGTTCACTAGATGCCCAACTGATCCCTCTAGTTGATCTTAGCACTTGCAATTTTTTCTGAAACCATTTTGCACCAAAATCTATTGACTCTTTGGACACCTGGAATATTCTGTGCATTAGAGTCCCTAATTTTTTGGAAAATTGGAAGCTTTAGTAAGGTTAGTAGACTTTGCATTTCTTGCAAAAGAAGGATTTGACATTGGTAGATTGTTAGAACTCTAAGGATGATCATATATGTGTAAAACAGAGCTAGCCATCACCCCAAACTAGTTAGAGAATTCTATCAAAATTTGAGTATTGATCTTGTCTCAGCTTCCTCAGTGGTAAAAGGGATGAGAACTCATCTTGACCGAGCAATATTGGGAAATATATTGAAAGTGCCTAGATGATGTGCTTATAGACTTCCAAAGACTAGAGCCCACAGAGTTGAGACAATGCTTGATGTGGAAGATGGTAATAGAGTAGACCATATGGAAGCAAGTTCCTTAAATGTTCAAATGAGGCTACTCCATCACAAGCTTTCTAGGATTTTTGTTCCCTACTGGTAGCTTCCATTTGGTCGCAGAGAGGGACTTAAGTACAATATACCATATAGTCACTAGAACCCCTCTAGATCTTTCTGAATTAATGTTGTCTATGATGAAGGGAGCAGCTAATAGACCTAAGGCGACCCTGATGAGGAATAGGTTTTTATTCTTGTATCTTTTGATAAGGAATAGACCATTTATCTTGTATCACTTTGATAGTGTTTTGCAATAAACTATTTATGTGTGCAATGAAATAGACTTGATAGTGGTGATGTATATTTTGTTGTAATATCTTGTTTGCATGTCACCTATGTAAGAAACTCTATGTTAACTTATGAAATATGTATTTGAAATGTGGTGATTGCTATGGAATGGTTGTGTTTTCTATATTTACATTGATCTTTAGCATGATACATTTGTAAAATGCTTGGATTATGTGGTATTTATTATCATCATTACTTGCATGAAACTTTTATTGCATAAAGACCAATTTTGAAATATTAAGGGAGAGAAAAATGTAAGCACACATGAGTAAAAATTAAAATTAAATATTTTTTTTGAAAAGAATGGAATATGTAAGCATTGAATCACAACATGTTTTTAAACTAGTAAGGGGGAGAATAAACTTGTTTGTGTAATTAAATTGATGTATTAAGTGCTTTGATGTTATATTCATGTATGAAACTCTTTAGTATTTTAATGGAATGATTTTTTTTTTAATCTGAGTAATGGATGATGAAATGGTATGGATTGTTTGTTTATGATTCACTTGCTATTAAATTGTAACTGCTTACTTATCTATTGAATTCTTGAAGGAAAGACAAACAAAAAGTTGTGCATGTCTTATCGCTTCCTTTTGTTATTAATGAAAAAAAGGGGGAGATAGGAGAGAAATGGTATAAATAATGGTATCAAAAAAGTGCATATATTTAGAAACAAAGGGGGAGAAATTTAGTTTTTAAAATGCCTAATGTTTCATCCTTATTTAAAATTTCATTTTGGCACGGTAGCATGAAACCAATACACCAAGATAAAGTTCTGAAAACTGTCTTTACCTTCCAAAGATCTTGAAATGCCATATCCTGTTATGATGTTTCATTTATATTGCCTTGATACTTAATAGTTTTGTCATCATCAAAAAGAAAAAAATTATTGACCTCATGTTGATTTTGAAGACTATAAAATAATTAAGTATAGTACAAATGACTCTGCTTTGGAGACAAATTAATTTACAAGCAAATATGAATCACCAAGAGGAAGGAGAAGGCTTCCTAAGTTTCTAACATGAAGGATGGATCAAAAGAAGTTATTCTAAATTTCAATAAGTCCAAAGAAAAGTAAATCAAAGGTAAAATGAGTAGATCAAGGGATCCTTCAATGTTATTCTCAAAGGCTGCGTTTGGATGTCAAAAAGTTATTCCGGGAATAGGAATACGAATTCTTCAAGAATAGCTTATTCCCCTTGTTATTCCAAATTTCTGTTTGGATGAAAATCTGCTATTCCATGTTATTCCAGTGCAATTAATGCAATATTATTCCAAATGTTGTTTGGATGACATGGGAATAAGCCTCTGTTCCACTTGGAATATCTGATGAATTTTTTGGTAATCCCAAACTTACCCCTTGTCCAATGAGAGCAAAAAATTGATTTTAAAATTAATATTTAATAAACTTTTATTCTTTAAAAAATATAATAAAAGACGTATTGAAACTAATTTTATAACAATGTAAAAAATTACGAGTTAACAAAAATTCAAATTTATTATTAAATTTGAGATAATAAATTAATAAAATTTTAACTTTATTTAATATAAATTAATGTAATTATATATTGCATTATACTTATAATTAAAATAAGAAATTAAATTATTTGTCTCTTAAATAATTACAGCAGCGTTTGGATAATTTTTTTAACTATGAATGTACCTGGCAACTTCCAAAAGCAAGTTAAGGGGCATCGACCTTAACGTACAATGCAACAAATCAAAAGTTTATAACGAAATATATGGGAACGACACTTAAAATTTTAGAATCTCAAACCAGTGTACTAATGATTTCCAATCAAAGGAATTTCCACTTTTTTTATTTAAAAAGGGAAAAAGCCGACAACATGAGGTCGACAGCTTGTAGGCAAGGATATCAAACATTATAACAATTCTATTATTAACATCGTCTAGCGTGTTTCATTAATGAGCATATTTTGAAAGTAGATGATGTACCCACCAAGCGAGCTCAATTATGGGAGTGGCAAACATCTAATTACAAGATTCTCAAAGTCATCTTATAATTGAAACTGAAGATATCAGACCCCAGGTTTTATTAGACATCCTGAATAGGAACAAGAGTTAATATTACACAAAATCTGCATATAAATGACATCAGTTTATTGCTCTTCAAGTGAAGAAAAACAAGCACTCTAATTAGCAAATGCATGTTTCCAGACTCAATCTGTATCACCAATGATCCAGACGGTAGCAGATACAAAAGATACGACACCACTACGAATAGCGTCCAGAGAGCACTTATATTTTTTTGATGAATCATTTCTCCCAGTGCCCATCAATGCGTCAGATAAGTTGGTCCCATCAATGTGTCAACAATCCTCTCCATATCTGCGAATTAAAAAGCGCCCTTCAGGAATTTATAGTTGCATAATTCATATGTTCAAATGCTACGATACATTTCAGTGAGGATTACGGAAAGGCAAAACTCAATAACTCAAAGCACACAACATGCAAAATAATAACAATAAGACGCCATAATGATTCTACTATGAAATTTACCTGGATGCAGAGTATCATACTTAAGCCAAAATCGTGAGAATACTACCGCACCAAGCCCTTACCTGCAAGTTAGTGGTAATGCAGATACAAGATAGAGCGCCAAACTGCAACTTATAGGTTTACTGCATCCATTGAATTCTCACCTCCAATGTCAGCAATTACATACTGGAATTCGTCCCATGAAATTATTAAATCCCTTCAAAATCATGAACTTAGAACATAGGATTTAGCTTTTATCATTTCACTACGATAAATAGCCATGAATCCAGTATAATCATCCATAAGAGGCAACTTTGAAACCATAGCCGTTTTAGGTCATAAATTGAATTCGAAAATCAAAGTAGAGAAACATCACATGGCACGCTACCTTAACAACCAACTGACAGTCAATACATAAACTGTGAACCAATACAGAAGGGAACGATTAAAACATAAACCGGTTCAGTGATAAAATCTGAAGAGAAAAGTAGAAGAAACAGACCAAATCTTCATAGAAAAATAATGGAAGAACCTTAAAATTGATAACAATACGACATAGTTGCCTCCAACTTTAAAGGATGATCGATTCTAAATCCAATTTCATCATTGTTCAAATTTACCTGTCAAATCCAGCCAATATTAGTACTCCATATTGATGGCACTGCAACGACCAAAATTCAACATATGTGAACCTGCTACAATTCATGAAAATATTATGAAGTCTACATATCAACTAGGGTTACTTCAGACAAGTGCAAGCCTGAGTTCTATTCTCCCAACATGGGCCAATTCAAGGTAAACTATTAATCCCAATTTAAAAGATATGCACGGTACAGAAACAGTTTTATCCAGGCAGCATGCAGAAGGGGTGTTGATCATTGTTCAAGGACCAAAAATAGGCTTCAGTAGTTAAGTAAAATTAGTAGTAGCAAAGCTTAGGAGATTTCGTGCAATATCAGCATGTTGATACTGCTACAATGAAATCAGCATGTCCTATAAATCCTTACTAAAAGGAATACAATATCAGCATGTCCAGAAGCTGGCAGAACCTATGAAATCAATCCAATAACACGTTGGAAATTGCCATGAAACCGCAGTTAGACAATTCATTACTAGCAACAAAAAGACCACCTCATCCGGTTGAGGTCAGGACCTGAAACTAATGTTCCAAAATGCCACGATTGTACCCAAAACCACAATTTCAAAATGGCAAAGGAACTACCGAAATCCACAGTTGAAAAATCCATGAATAGACCCCCAGACAAATAAATAACAGAAACCAACTGACAGCCTCAGAAGCTTAATGTCATGGCGTGAAACAAAGATCAAATAATGCCATGAGGAAACCGAAAAACCCAGATCCACAATGCTAAGAAAATACCAAAAATCAAAGATGAAAAATGCCCTGAAAATACCCCCAGACATTTCATTACTACAATGAAATGGAGCACAGCGCAAGACATCTGTCACGGCCTGAAACAAAGGTCAAAAATTGAAAAGAAGATGCCCAAAAAACAGTTGACAATTGCTAAGAAAATACCCACCAACATACGTGATAAATTTCAGGAAATTACCTTGAACAGACAATTCAATAGCATAAACAAACAGAGCACCTCAGAAGGTTTATGTCACGGCCTGAAACAAAGTGTAGGAATGCCACGAAAGTTCCGAAAAGCACATCACAACAATGCAAGTGAACTACCAGTAGCACAGTTGAACAAATCCATGAAATTCCCCCCCGACAATTCGATAACAGAAACAACCAGACAACTCACAAGCTTAAAGAAACGACCTGAAACATTGATCAAAAAATGCCAGGAAGATACCCAAAAACCCATATCGAAAATGCTTAGAAAAAACCAAAGAACACAGATAAAAAATGCCATGAAAATACCCCCAGCAATTTCATTACTACAATCCAACAGAGCACCTCCCAAGACATATGTCACGCCCTGAAACAAAGGTCAATAATTGTAAAGACGATGCCCAGAAAACACAGTTCACAGTTCCTAAGAAAATACCCATAAGCAGACATGCAGGAATGCCACGAAAATACCCAAAAACACAACACAACATTGCAAGTGAACTATCAGTGGCACAGTTCAACAAATCCATGAAAATCCCCCTAGACAATTGAATAACAGAAACAACCAGGCAACCTCACGAGCCTATTGCCACGGCCTGAAACAGTGATCGAAATATGCCATGAAGATACCGAAAACACTGATCGAATATGCTAAGAAAGTACCAAAAAACAAATGATGAAAAGTAGCTTGAAAATACCCCCAGAGATTTCATTACTAAAATCAAACAGAGCACCTCACAAGATATATCTCACGGCTTGACACAATGGTCAAAAATTGAAAGAAGATGCCCAAAAACCCCGGTTCAGAATTGCTAAGAAAATAGATAATAACACACCAACTCCGAATTACCATGAAAATACCTTGAACAGACAATTAAATACGATAAACAATCAGACCACCTCAGAAGGTTGATATCACGGCCAGAAAGTAAGTTTAAAAATGCCACGAAAGTTCCCCAAAAACACATTTGAAATATGCAAAGGAACAATCAAAATACACAGTTCAACAAATCCATGAAAATACCCCCAGACCATTCAATGCTAGAATCAAACAGTTCATCACTTGTCGGTTTTGTGGATGAATCGGCTGATTCTGCTTAGACTTTGTCATGCAATGCAGCATACTCCAAGACATTGCCCTCGGCATTTGTGTCATGTCGACTGTGTTGCTTCACAACGGTTGCATTTTTGAAATGCCCTCCAAGTCAGGAGCACCTCACAGCCGACACTTCACATACGCAACCATAAAGCAATGAAGTCTACTCAAAATTCTTAATTGATCTGTATCAAGTCCCGAACTCAGAACATTGGAGTTACGTTTCATCACGAACGAACCAACTTCTGATGCCTACTGAAGAACCAAAAACACAGTTGAAAAATGCAATGAAAATAACCCCAGACAATTCAAAACTAGATTCGAAAAGAGCACATGACAACCTAAATGTCACGGCATGAGAAAAATTCCAAAAAAGCCATAAAAATGTCAAAAATTAAAGTTCAAAAATGCCATGAAAACTTTTTGACAGTTGATGTAATCTAAATCCAATTTCATCATTGTTCAGGCAAATTACCGACGTAATCCATTTTCAAAATATGGATGCTATCTTGAGTGGACTCAGGACGGCAGTTTCAGCAGGTATTTCCTGATGGTCATATTTTGCATGCATCCAATTCAGGAAATGCTATGTGTCTGCCAATCATCATGGCCTCATCGTTGATAGAGCACCTGACTGTGATGCTTCACAATGGTTGCATTTATAAAAGCCGTCCAAGTCATGAATTCACAGCCAACGCTTCAATATCAATTAGGTCAACCAAATATTCGTAGGAAGGTTTAATGGCACTGGAATCATTTTAAAAAACCCATGTCAGTTTTCCAATTCAACGAAATATAATCAGAACTTCAATATAAGAGAATGTTACTTTAAACAGTTGAAAGTCTGCCTACTATTATCTCAGCATAACAAATTAAAGTACAATAGCAGTACTGGCATAACATGTCAATGTAAGATAGTACGCTGCCCATCACAAAACATTGCAAAACATCAGTGTCAGCAGTCAATTCGATATTACATTACATAAGCATCAACGTTGCCTTCCCAAACAGTAACCCAAGAGGAAGACTACAAGGAAGGATACGAAAAGCAATATAGTTGTTCTGACAGGTGCACCCACAGTCCTGGCCATCTGTTCATCCCTTCTTCCTTGTTCGTATTCCATTTCATTGTATTTTTCGACATATTGAATGTCGAAAGGTTTACGGTAATTGTGGAATGCATCAATTGCCTCATGTCTACATTTAAACTTCTTGTACAAGGCATGCTTGAACCCACTAACCTCACGCTGGCACTCAGCCCATGAATCATAAACCCCTCGTCTATGGCCCACGAAAACTACATAATAACTTTGGGCAGGCATTAGTAAGTCTCAGGAGCAAGCAGCCTGATTTCCTGCATTACGGTGATTCAATGTGAAACTCAAATGAATTAATAAATTGCACTACCTATAAAGTGACTCATGGTCGGCATACAGACAAATAATTTATCAACGAGCATGCAACGAAAAACAAACGAATCATCGTTAACTTACTTCGCGTGTTATGAGCATCCCAAAGCCTCTCAGCTATGGAATTGCGTAGTTGATCGCCTCTTCGTGATTCGTTGTCCCCTATAATGAGATAAGGATCGACATCGTCATCATTATCAGCGGGCAACATTCAGAAGACATGTTGAAGTATTTGTCGTTGCCTTGGCTGCGTCGAATGAAGTTGTGTATTACGCAGCAAGCCATAACAATACGCTTCTGAACCTTGAAGGGAAATGGAATGGCAATTCTTAAAATCTTAAAGCGCTTTTTAAGTATTCCAAAGGCCTTCTCAACGTAATTTCTGAGTTGAGCATGTCGATGGTTGTATAAGTCTCGACAATTGTTATATCGGCGAGCCCTTGGATTGTTGAAGGTACTAAGGTGGTACCTATTACCCCGATAAGGGGCAAGGAACTTATCTGTATTGCCATATCCAGAGTCGACAAGATAGAATTTTCCTGTACATGACAACATTGCCTTGACGTCTTCCCACAGGTTAAAAGAAATGTTAAAATTAAGTAATTCAAGTAGTTTGTTATATGCATATACCTTCAGGTACAATGAGTCCTCAGACTCGACACACCAGCATAGGACTCTCATGTCAGCTGAAGATCCCTCCCAACCAGTACATACGAATAGGAAGGAGTGATCGAAGGAGACTGCAGCCATGACATTTTGAGAAATGGTCCCCTTTCGATTATGAAAGCATGGTTGTTTGCTTTTCCTGATCGTTGCAGGTATATGTGTGCCATCGATTGCTCCAACAGCATTCTGTAATGCAAACAAATGTATCAAGGACCTGGAAATGAGAAGATTGAAAAATAATTCCGGTGTCTGGGGAGTGTCCAAACCTACCATGAAGTGAGGATGGAAAAGTTTGTTGCCATGGATCCGTGGGTGAACGGCCGTCTCCTGTTGAGGTTGAACGATAAATTCATGCTTAAGCAAACAAATTGCTTTCAGTATGTTGTTGAAGTGTTGGGATATTGTCTCCCCTGAGTGCTGAAATGTTTCAGCCAACACTCTATTACTAACACCATGCCCTATGCCGTATAGGAAGATTGCTAGTTGCTCCTGTATCGATAAGTTACGTGTGCTACGCACCAACCCTCTCGAGACAAGCAAGTCTTGCAGCTTGAAGAACATAGTATTTGTCATCCTAAAGTGATCATAACCTCTGTTTGGATGTCCACTCAAAATATCAGTAACGATTTGTGACCCGAGAATGGACGAGTGCGGCATGGGACTTTTGAATTAACATTAACATTGGGTATAGAAAGGAACCCATTACTTATCAACAGAGTTAGGACGTCTTGCCAGTAGTTGTCCTCATCTAGTAAATACGCCATGACATCTTGAAATAGGTCCATCTAATCAAAAATTGTAGTAGTTAATGATACAACCATATGCATAAGTAAGTGCTGATTGCAAAAGTTGACAGCAGAGTACAGCAAAAAAGGATGGTACTTAATAACAGAAGACATAAATGTCTATGCCAAAATGACATAAATATACGCATCTTAGCCAGAACATATCATTCTAGAACTACTATGATGCAAGCAAAAAAAAGTCATGTCCAACGATCGTAGGAAAAGTCGATGTCATGCGTCGTAGATGCAGGTGTGGTACAAACGGATTCTTGCGCATCGACAGCAGGAGAATGGGTCGGACCCTGGGAAATGCTGCTATCACAGCTTGGCCTGAATAATGGCTCCATGAATGGAATTTGTCCACCTCGACTGGAAGCATGCGTAGCGGGAGGCACAAAAACAGAAGGGCCACCATGATGGACACCATGCATTTGAGGCATAAAGAAGTAGGCGCGGCTGCGAAACTTCCGGAAGGTCCTCCCGCTGAAGGTGGTAAACGGTAGAACTCTGTCATTTGTCTTTTAAGCCACGCTTCAAGGAGTGAGCCTTCATAATGCATGAGGAACCACCTATTAATCTCAATTTTTAAACTGTCCCCCACAGCAAGAATACATTCTGAAGTAATCTTGGGAGACTCTCTAACTTCCGCATGCATTCATCAATTGAGTAGACAGTAGGACGAGCAAGCTGCTCTCTCCTAAGGATCTCGTTGGCAATTTTCAACCTCTTCTTACCTTGTTCCACCAATTCGAGGAAGGCATCACCAGCTTCAGATGTGCACTTAAATTTACGTGCTGTAGGAGTAACGGTTGATGACCTCTTCCTCTTTCCACTACTAGTAGACAATCCCGGATCTAAGGAACAATCCGTGGGTGGGGTCGAGGCGCATGTGCTCGGGCTGGTTGGGGAGACATCATGAAATAAGTGATCGAAATGACTGGATGATGAGAAAGAGAGTCCTGCACCTTTACGTGAAGGGGGCCAGAAGTCTATGTCCTCAAGGTTCATCCGTTCGACCTCGTCGTCCGAGGTATCATTATCGGATACTCCCTCTGGAATAGCAGATGTATCCCCCCATCTACCAGTGGCAGTATTCTTTGAAAATAGAATGTCTATGTCGTCGTATACAGGGAAGGACTTACCCTTGATTCGAGCGTAGTCCTTGTTAACCTGTAAAGCAATGTTGATGAAATAATTATTGAAGTATACCGAAATATCAGCCGAATTAACATTTGATAACATCGGAATCTACCACTTACCGAGATGATCTCCTCCACATATGTTCGTCACCGCATGTGGGTAGTTTAAGTGCAGGATCCCATCCCCAACCTGAACGGTTAGCTAGGTTGTAATACAAATTGAAGGTCTTCTTCAGAACCTTCAAACGATTCTTCAAGTTTGTAAAGGTGAACGATAGATTGGTCCTTTCATTGAACAACTTGGTAATTTCTTCCAGGTCTCTTGTGAGAAAGTACCATTGTGACAGTTTCCATCGTCATTCTCTTGCCTCATGAGGGTCACGAAAGTCGAGTCAAGAGAATCGGTCCAGTTGGGTGCCCTAGTTCGGCCCGATCGTTCTCTGGACTGTGACGGTCACCGTTTTTGTCGATTGAGCCATTTTATCTACAGATCGAGAACCGTTGATATTTTGTTACATTTGATCGTATTGGTTAAACTTTGTCATGCGGCACAATGCTATAGAACGGAACTATATGCACTAAATGAAGAAGTTGCAGTACATGAGTAATGTAGACAATACGGCAGATGAAGAACAATGCAATACGTATAAGCTAATGAATTCTATCAAAATAAGAAAATAAAAATAGATAATCGTCAGAATAGGTTCAAATGAATATCAGCCATCTCATATAAGTAATCGTTAGAGGAAAACAACATTGATTCTATTGGGATAAGGCGTGACACGTGATGCTATCGAATGTTATTGAGATTTCAATCTAACACAAGTAATCTAGTGAGTGTCTATGATTTGAGAACAATAACAATCAGGGCAGTTAAATATCAATGTCATTAATATTTATTTATTTGATAAGCTTCTTCTAAATTGGACCTAACTATGATCATAATTTTCATTCTTTCAATCATTGATACAATCAAGGTTTGCTTGCTCAAACATGGATTCGGTGTTCACTGTCTACAGTGCTATTATTGATTTTGCTTACCTCATCATGAGATGGTCCAACTGTGTCAAGCCTTCTTGTGATACAGTGTGTCTTAAGAAATGAGAAATTAGCAGCCTATTAAGCAAATAAACACATGTAACCGCTTCCATAACGTTGTCTTCGATTGTAATAAGCCTAATTGGTTATGTAGTGTTCAAGTTGAAACTGACTAACTTATTTATTTGTTTGCATGTGGTAGACAACTTCTTATAACCAGCCAAGCCGTAGACTTGGCCAACTGTTACAATAAAACATTGATTTATGTAACTGCAGTTATGGATTTTGGCACGAACATAACACAGTATGAAATCATTTTATAGACTGTTAAGCATGTATATGGCTACGACATGAAAAGGAATATGAATGTCTGTTCCCTCATGGATGTCAAAATCTTAAATCTGAAAGGGTAGGTAGGTTATGTACATAGCATAGTCTGTGCTTTTATAAACTAAAATTATAGCTACGTAATCCACGATGTAGTTATCATTGAAATAGGGTGTCATACCTCCATACAAATACGAAATTGACAGCAAAGCACATAACCTAAATATTCGTCATTAAAAGAGAAACATTCATCGGTAAGAGGAGAAGATAAAGTCCAAGCCCTCATGTCTAGAGATACGACAGATGTATCACAGGCAGATATAGGAATTGCCCGAAGCCTTCACAAGGAATAGATGAGGAATAAGGTACTTAAAAGAAGCCTCAAGAGAGCATCCAACAGTAATCACTATCTAATGGTTCTCAAAATCGAATGGCATGCAGGTTGAAGCATCAGTCAAACATTAAAGCCTTGTTGAATGCCATCAATAATAGAAATTAGACGCTACAGACACATCCAGTGCCTTGAGGTTTTGCAGAGACAAAGCTCTTTTATGGATTTCCTGCATTAATTAATTTCTCCTTAAGCTTGTGAATGTGCGGAATTGTGGAAGAGATTTGGGTTCAGAAAAAGAAAAGCTTCTTTGAGTCATAAGGTTGGAGTGAAAACCAGTTGACCCCGAACCGTAATCGGTTCAGTCCAAGCAGCAGCAGTCAAACCTTAGTTGATGTCAAAAAAAAGCATCAAAGAATGGAGAGCGTACCTGATCCGCACTTCCTCGAGGACCTTCTCAGGAAAATATGTTTCAGAGAAGAGGATGAAGAGCGAACCGAGAACTTGGCTAGATCCAGTTGATCCCCACCGTCCAGCAAGAAATAGGCTTGGGAGACCTATTTCGGAGCATCTGCAGAGAGATGGCCAGAGGGGAGGAGCAAGGATCGAAAGTCGGCGGGCGTTGAAGAAGAAAGGAAAACCCTAGTCACGAGAACAAAAGAGGAAGGCCGGCCCCAAACCAGCCCCGATTTTTATCATTCATCGATTGCCCCTGGAATAGCTACAGTGCCGGAATAGCTTATTCCAGGGGTCAAGGCGGAATAAGAAAGGGGGATCCGAGGCGCTGACCGGAATAAGGATGGGAGTGGGCCCCACCGATGGTTTAAACGGTGTTTGGGGGAATAAGCTGAATAAGGCCCTATTCCAGGCCTTATTCCAGCATCCAAACACTGCCCAAATGGCTATAGAGTTGCTTTCAAATGCTTAGATGTTTTTCAAGATAAAAACTATTCTCAAATGGCCATACAGTTATTTTTCAAGTGAATAAATGTTTTTAAAATTTAAAGCTTCTTTCTGAAAGAAATTTGAACTTAAAACGGCTTGAAATCATATTGTTTCCTTCATTAGTCAGCTACGTAGGCGGCTACGTGGTCGGCTATATAGCTGGCTACTGTGTTTTAAGTGAAGAAACAAAGGGATTTTCTTGTATAGCCAGCTACATAGCTGGCTACGTAGTCAGCTATGTAGCTGGCTACTGTGTTTTCAAGAAAGGAAACAACGAGTTTTCTTTGGATAATTGGCTACGTAGCCAACTACTGGGCAAGTAGTCGACTATGTAGCCTGCTACCTTGCTTGCCTTGTATTTTAAATGGATTTCCAATGATTTTCAAAAAGAAAAAGTTGTTTTTGCTTTGGATAGTCGGCTACTGGGTTGCTTTCATGTGAAAAACAGAAAGCTTTGAAGGATAGTCGGCTATGTAGCTGACTATTGAAATGGAATTGCATAGTAACGACTAGTTCCTAATCTTCTTTTGCTTGCCACTTTTATCCAATTATTCCCAACAGCTAGAAAACTTCAACAAGGACTATAAAATTAAGTAAGAGGGAAGACTTTCAAACATAATAGTGATGAAAGATATACAAGAATATAAAATAGAGAGAAAAGGCCTTTAAGAGAAGAAAAGAAAGAAGAGCATTCAAGAGAAAATCATGTGCATTAAAAAAGCTTTCAAAAGAGAAGTTTAAATCCTATTGAAGTACCATTCAAAGCTCTAGCAACCTTAAGGAGGTTTCATTCAAAGCTCCAACAACCTTAAGGAGGCTTCATTCAAAGCTCAGTCATAAAGAAAGAAAAACCTATTTGTGAAGTGGGATCTTTCAAATCTATAATGTACTTTAAATTTATTTATCTGCTCATTTTAGGAGTTACTTGTACTTGATTCATAGTCTTGTGATTCCATTTTAAGTTTCATATTGATTGAAACTTGTAAGGGTTGGGTTATACCCTTGAAAACCTATTGTAAGGCCCCCTTGTACCTGTGAAACAAGAAGCTAGCCAATGAGGCTAGGGTTGTAATCATTTGGGATAATGATTATAGTGAAAATTCCTAAGGGGCTCTTGAGAAATGGACGTAGGTGTTGAGTTTGGCACCGAACCACTATAAAAATTCTTGTGTCTGTGTTTGATTGATTGTTCTGTTTGCTCTATAATATATCTCTTCACCGCTCAGGCGATAGCCCAGCGGTCAGGGCCTTTTCCATGCCATCAACACGTCGCGGGTTCGAGGAATGACGCTTCGGCTGACTCGAATAATTCCAAGATTAATTCTTGGAGCCTGAAATATGGGTGTTGGAAGGGCTAAGGTCTGTCTAATTTCCCTGTTCTGACTGCTGGCACCTGGGTGGGGTCAGGTTGACCAACTCGTCTTCGGACGGAGAACGGCTGCGCAAATCTCGCGCCGTGCACGAAACATTTCCTGATGGAGAACGGAGCCGTATGGGACCTAGCTACGGATCGGTAAAGCCCTCCTTCTCCTTTTTGTGTACCAATATATATATCTTCATTTCACTATACACTTCTATTTTTTAAACTCTGATATTACAAAGTACACATACTTGCTAATTAATTTTTAGAAATCCAATTTATCCCCTCCTCTTAGGTTGTAACATCTAGGCAATAATTAAAAGTTAAAATCCCCATCTTTTTAAGGGCTACTTCTCAAATGCTCTTTTATAAAATTATAATTATCTTTGTTCAACGGATCACTGTATCCTCTAATAAATTCTTGAATTCTCATTTGGGTTTTGTAATTTTTTTTTCTTCTACCTCCATCATCGAACTTCATGTAGTTTAGGCTGATTTTGAATAAAATTTTGTCCCTGACCGCTAAAAAAATAAATAAATAGTTTTTTTTAACAAATCCCAACACTTCAAATTTCGGTGAAAGCATGACTCTGTAACCTATCATCCATGGAATTTAGAAAGTAATTTATTTAAGCATGACAAGAGGCATTAAAAGTGTATAAAATTAAGATACAAGAAGCAAGAAAATCGCTGCAATACAAGCAACGAGATAGAGTTCGTCAACTCCAGGCTAATGCGTCTTCCTTCGCGGAAGTATGCAAGCACGAAGAGGCTTCTTCATAACAACAGTGAATTCTGGTTTCTCGGAGAAGTCCACCTCCTCCCCCTCCACGGCCCTCCACTCGAATTCCCGCACCAAATTGGCCACAAAGTACTCGAGATGAAGCATAGCGAGCCCGAGCCCTGGGCATATCCTTCTCCCCACTCCGAACGGCATCATCTTAATCTCCCTGCTCCCTGTTATATCCACCCCTGTTCCGGCCCCACCGGCCAAGAACCTCTCCGGCTTGAACTCCATCGGCTCCTCCCATACCTTCGCATCCCACCCCATCTCGGCCACCATAAAATTAATCGAAGCCCCTTTTGGTATCAAATATCCATCCAAGATCACGTCCTCCGTCACCGCGTGCGGCAGCACGAAGTGGCCCGGTGGGTGCCGCCGCAGCCCTTCCATGATCACCGCTTTCAAATATTTCATCTTCTGTAAGTCTTCTTCTTTAATCTCCTCTGCATCCCTCCCCACGACTCCCTCGATCTCTTCCAATATCTTCGCCTGTATGTCTTGGTGCTTCACCAGGTTGGCCATGATCCACTGCAATGCTGTCGAGGTGGTGTCAGTGCCCGCGTTCAGAAACTCCGAGCACAAGGCCACCATCTCCTCTTCTGTTAGCTTCCTTCCCCCTTCTTCCGGGAGTTCGATGTCAAGAATGGAATCAACGTAGGAATAAACAAACCTTTCTTCTTCGTTCTTCTTCTCACGCTTGTATTCTTTTCGAGCTTTGATTAGCGGCACAAACAGCTCTTTCCGTCTCTGATACATTTGGCGGGCCTTCATTAACCTATTCCGGAAGATGTACCTCGAGATTATTGGAGCGAAGGCGAGGACGTTGAGATTGGTGGCATAAAGGAGGAGGCTCCTTTGTGCGATCTCGATATCCTGTATGCTTTTCTCGTCTAATTTCTCGCCAAAGCACATGAGAACCAGTAAACAGAACATGGCGAACTGAAAGCTCTCCACGGCAACGACGGCACCGGCGTCGTTCATAGTGGCTTGGGATCGGAGGTGGTTGCTGAGCACTTGAAGGACCCAGGTGCGGCCAGGGGCATAGAGCTTGACGCGGGAGGAGTGAAGGATCTCAGAGGTGAGGTTGCGGCGGAGCAGGCGCCAGAGGGGGCCGTAAGCAGCAGAGGAGATCATATGCTGGTCGCCGCTGAGGAAACGGGTGGCTGGCAGAGGGGCGACGCGGTCGGAGAAGGCGGCT
Organism: Calamus simplicifolius; assembly: GCA_900491605.1. Taxonomy (NCBI): domain Eukaryota; kingdom Viridiplantae; phylum Streptophyta; class Magnoliopsida; order Arecales; family Arecaceae; genus Calamus; species Calamus simplicifolius. The sequence goes on from UESW01001328.1 coordinate 408,503, forward strand.
CCATGCTCAACGAGTGCCCGGTGGGCGAGGGTGCGGTCGGAGATGAAGATTAAAGGGCGGGAGCCTATGCGGAGGGTGACAATGGGGCCATAGTGAGCGTGGAGCTCCCGGAGGATGGTCTCCAGATCTTGAATGGACCGGCGGAGCCACAAAAGGTTGCCGAAAATTGGCACAGCCGAGGGGCCCGGGGGGAGCCTTGCCGCCTTCTTGGTTGTATGTTTGAGGAGAAGACGGAGGGCAGTGGCAAAGGAAAGGGAGAGCAGGATGAGGAACCAAATTTCCATGTTTTGCTCCTTTCTGGCTGCTTCCAGTTTCTGTCGCCGTAGAGAGACATTGTGAATATATATACATATATATCCGCAGGCTTCATGCCCAAGCGTGGCCTCCAGTCAAACGGGGCGGCCGGCCTCTTCCGTCCACAAATGACGAGTCATCCGCGGCCATCTCAATTAATTCATCCTCGCGATTCAGTGAAACATTCAGTCGTTTGTGATCCAACAAAATTATTTAAAAATAAATAAATTATATTTTATTAATTTTTAATATTCAAAAATGTGTTTAGTTAATATTTTTTAAATTTATTTTTTAATTAAATAAATATTTGAAATGAATTCAAAAAAAAAATATCGTTTTAATATTTTTTTAATTTATTTAAAATTTTAAGATTATCTAATTAAATAGGTCCATTCGCAGATTTCTTGGTCGCCAAGCATCTTTGCTTCGTGTTCACACATCTGGCAAGTGGATGACGCAAGTGCTTAGCTTTGTAACCCGAGATCAAACCTTTAACGAAGGCCAAAGTCAGCGCATGCGGAAGAAATAAGATAACGATCGCATGGCGGAAGTCTTCCATCAGGATGAAGGTTTGCCAATCCGACGGCTGGTGGGTACGATGACGGAGCGGAACGGAAACGATTTTCGTCCAATCCAACGCTGGCCGCGGTCAGAGCGGGTCAGCTTTGATGGACAATTCACAAACGCTTGATTTATTGTGGGACCGATTATGGGTCGAACACGAAGTTAATTTTGATCATCATCCAAACTTTTACATCAGCAGCTACTTCTCTTGTTCCGTTATGACAAGAGTATAATCTTAATTGTTTTCTTGCGTAAGATTAATGTATACCTTCTAGAGGTATTGGTTCAATGAGATATTTATTCTCAGGTTTAGGTCAGACAAAATAAGTTAATTTCGTCTACGAATTTTCTATGTCGTACGTATTTGCGCTTCATCCTCGCCAAAACCATGCAATTTCATTGGCGAATGAATGTAACTGTCGACGACTTCTAATGTGAACACGCACTGCGCTCCGGTAACATTGAAGTCTAAATTGTCCCTTCCTCAAAATATAAAATAAAAATAAAAATGTCAGACTTCATCTAGATTGTCTCCGGCGTACCATTTCAATGTTCTGGAAGGAATTAAGGAAATCACCAGGTACGTAGAAAAGAAAAAGGATAGGATTTTTCTAAGAACAATAAAAAATGGAGTCAAATTCTGAAATTCTATTTTCTCTTTTTATTTACTTTTTTTGTCATCCAAATCATTAGAAAACTAGGGCGTTTGGTAACGGATTTGGGTTAGCTTTTTTGTTTTCAAAAACAAATTTAACTTATAAAAAATGTGTTTAATCAAATTATTTTTGAAAATATTTTTTTGAAATGATTCTAAAAATTTGAATGAATGAATTCAAAAAAACGTGACGTTTTTCATAATTTTTTTTAAGAATTTATCCTTATTTTTTTAAAACATCCGAAAGTACGAATTCACCTTTTTATTTCTTTTCGTAATTTTTTTTTTCTCAAATAAAAAATAATTTTTAAAAATATCGATAAAATATATTCTCGAATACTAAAAATCAACCCAATACAACTTAAATTTTTGAATACAATTTATATTTTAAAAAATAATTTTTTGGATCACAAATGAAATAGGGCCTAGATTCTTTCTTTTTTAAAAAAAAGTTCAGATACTTTTCAAAGACCAATAGTATTCTAAGCCGAGGCCAGGCCTACGATAAACCACTTCGCTTGGGGTCCCACGCTCAATCTTAGGCCTTGAAAATCTTCATGACTGCGTTCTTCAGCCGAAATGTGGGAGGAAATGTTCTTTCAATTAGATTTTAATATAACATCTGATCCCTAACCAAGTCCTACCGGGACAAGCCATGCTTACAAGATAATACAAGAAATGAGTGAATTTGCGTGTAAAGATTACCTGAACCTTTGACTCCGATTATATATATAGGGATGTAATTTTCTGTTCTGTGATTAAGCAAGCATTTACTCTGTTGATTACTCATTTCTTTACCTAATATGAAGAGCTTTTCAACAATCTAAGACATTTATTTATTTAAACTGTTGCAATAGATGGTCCTATTTTATTGCAATCATTTACTGATAATTTCAACACCATCCACTAATTAATAAGTGATAACGATAGCTCCTTAAATGTTAAACGTCTGCTTTGATGGGAGCAGACGGTGGAAGGAAATTGATGAATCTCTTTAAATAGAGATCCCTTCTAAAGCTTTGAAGACACAATATCATCGAAAGAAAAATCAGAAAGAAGCAGAGGTATTGGGTCCCTGATCAAGAGCATATCCTGAGGGCATATACCATTAGAGTGCGATAGCTCATTGATTGGAAGTACTCAATCAAGATTCCGAGAGGTCCCGAAATGGAAGATCAAGATCCCGAGAAGATCTGCAGCTGATTCAGATCAAGGGAAAGATCAAGATTCACCAAGAGAAAGATCGAGATCCATCGAGAGGAAGATCAAGATCCTGATTCAGATCTCTATAGATCGAAGCAATGGCTGAAGGTAATATAAAGATCCTATCTATTAATTCTATAAATATTGTGTAGACTATTAATAGACCTCTAACATAAACTGCATTTAACGAGCAAAGCATTAGAATATAGTTTCCATATGCATTCTGACCTATAAGGCGACTTTTTTAAAGAAAAGAATTGATGGTGAAAGCCATCTCAAGTAAGGCATAGAACTAGCTATTATTTAAAAAAAAGTTGATTATATATATATATATATATATATATATATGAAAATACATTCATGATGTATTTGGGCTTCACCTCTTAAATGCACACAAACGGTGTCTTCTATTGCCCAAGCTACAATAGGGACGAAATTTTCAAGATCGTCAACGACATCACAATGATAGTAAATCCATCATAGTTCCAATTCATTCCGACAAAATTCGAAGTTAAATACAACTTTCCAATATGGCATAGAACTTGGTCCAATTCTTACTTTGTTAGAGGGATGTGACGAGTATTGTAATGTTCCATATAACTCATGAATGCTGGGTCTTCTTCGACGCCTCGTTTTACAAATGGTATTAAAGTGGTTCTTGAAAATATTTTTCTTAAAAATTAGTTGCTTTTAAAAAATAGATTTATAGGTTTTTTTTCCCTACATGCATGTTTGATTAGTCAAATTAAGAGAAAAGCTTAAAAATGACTTTTCTTAAATCGATTATTATGGTTAATTATGCCATTTCTGATAAAGTGAAGGATTATTTTCAAATTTATATGCTATTCCAATATCAATGACCTCTAGCTTTTATCCATGAAAAAAAAGCCTTGAAGCCCTGTTCAATGAATGAAGCATGGAGTCTTACTCCAATAAACATGTTCTGAAATCCTTCTTCATTAACGAAGATTAGAACCTTACTCCAGCATTTGAGACCTAAAGCCTTACCGTATGAAAGAAGCCCTAGAATCCTGCTCCATGAATGACACCTAAAGCCTTTTCCAATGATCAAATTCTGAAGCTTTGCTTCATTAATGAAAACTAGTCTTGCTTCAATGTTCAAGACATGGAGCCTTGCTGTACGAAAAAAACCTTAAGAAACTTTACTTTATAAATGAAGCCTAGAGCTTTGCTCCAATAATCAAGTTTTGGACCCTTGCTTCATCAATGAGTATTTAGAGCCTCATTACATGAATGATCGAAGCCTTTCTCCATAAAAAATCAAAGTCCTATCCCATTAAAATACTTAAGTCCTCTTCCATCAAAATTCTAGAGTGTTACTCTATTAAAGTTTTGGAGTCCTACTTTATTGAAGACTTAGAAATACACTCCATTGATGAATAAAGTCTTACTCTATTAAAAAAGAATGGAATCATGCTCCATCAAAGATATGGTGCCTTGATTCCTTAACATCTTGAAGCCTTGCTTTTATTAAGAGAATGAAAGATATTATGCATCTCAATAGTTACCATATTTCAAGACACATTAACAAATAATAATCAGGCAAATAATTAATTGTTCTTATTTCTTGATAGAACGTCCTGTACGTGATCTCTTCTCATATCATATGGCCGTTATTTAATAGTCAGATTAATATTTTTTAAGCAACGGTTAAATAATTATTGTTATTTCAGTTATAATGATAATAACCATTCTGGAGGAGAGTAATTATTATTGCGCGAATATTTAACTAGAGGAAATTTTGTTAACGGATTATTAATCATGTGTACGTGTATATCAGATGGTCGATCTTCAAAAATGCCAGATCTTTGACAAGTACTCCTTGCAGTTGCTGCATTATTGGATTCGCAAGGAGTTTTTGAGATATGGTATCCAAAATTTTAAATTTGAGTTCTATTTATCATTTACATTCTTCTGTTTTTTTTTTTGAATAGTCGATGATCACACCAGTCTAATGGTCACCCCGATAAGGCAGAAAAATAGAAGCTGTTTAAGAACAATAGGACAGGTCATTCTATTTTCAAAACTAAAAATCAGAAAGATGGGCCGCAGCGCTAGCCATCTAATCGACTACCGAGTTGGCTTCATTATAAACATGTCGGATATAAAATCTGGAGACCTTCCAATGGTAGACCAGACATTCAAGAGCAGAGGGTTAATTGGAGAATGACCGTAGTAATTCCGTCAGAACCAACGTATGATAGTGAGAGTCCCCCCTCAATAGAGAGACTCTGTTCCATGTAGAAAATATCTGCCCATCATAGGAATAGAGAAGTCAAGGAGGCCAAAGCCTTCGATTTACATTCTTCTTGATTACAACTGGAATAGATAGGACCGCAACCATCTGCAATTATTTTCAAATCTAAATATTTTATTTAAATATAAGAATTTAATTCTTTTAAAAAACTCTTTCGAAGTATTCGATTCATTATCTAAGGTGAAATGAGAAAAAATCCTTCATTCTGGTTTGATTTCTCAAGCCTCTAGGTAAAAAATAAAAAATAAAAGGAGGAGAAGAAGAAGATAAATTTTATGACTAACTTTTGACATTATTAATTATATTACTTTTTATATTAAAATTTGTTAAGGGATAAAATCGTCATTGCGTTGATAGCCGTGCGAAGGGACTAGGATCAGCCCCATCCCCCATTACACCCATAAAGAACGAGCTAACTAATATGATCCAACGGGTCGAACAACCCATAGTTCGGCTTTTCCCCGAGCTTTCCGTTGCTCGGCTTTCCCCGAGCTTCCTGTAGCTCAACTTTCTCTGAGCTATCCATAGCTCGGCTTCCACGAGCTTCCCATAGCTCGGCTTCCCCCGAGCTACCTATAGCTCGGCTTCCACGAGCTTCTCATAGCTCGGCTTCTCCGAGCTACCCATAGCTCGGCTTCCACGAGCTTCCCATAGCTCGGCTTCCCTGAGCTACCCATAGCTTGGCTTCCACGAGCCTCCCATAGCTCGGCTTCCCCCGAGCTACCTATAGCTCGGCTTCCCCCGAGCTACCTATAGCTCGGCTTCCACGAGCTTCCCATAGCTCGGCTTTTCCGAGCTACCTATAGCTCGGCTTCCCCGAACTTTCATAGCCCGGTTCCCTCTGAGCTACCCATAGCCCGTTTCTCCGAGTAACCTCCAAGCAATCCATGGCTCAACGCACACCTCCGTGGAACCCGACGCGGGAGAGCCCAGGCCTAGCGTAACGGAATCCCAAACAAAGGATCATATCGAGGAGTGGCCTAGGATCTACAATAACGGCCTAGGACCTACGCACTCATCAGATATCAGGCCATCAGAGGGCCCTCCCAGCCGTCGATCCTTCAACGAACAAGATACGGACCCCACCGGCCTTGTAACAGCTTGATTCGAATCATCCCCGTATCCTAACAACCTTCGAACATTTCAGAAGGCGCTCAAGATCCAGGTGATTGCCTATAAATATGACACTCCCAGATTCTCTCAGGTATGCACGGACAGCCCCTGGCTTACTGGCTCACTCTCACTCTCACTCTCTGGCTCCTTCACTGCTCGTTAGTGCTCCCCTAGAGCTCCCGATTGGCCACCCCTGGAGGGACTCCCCAGAGAGATCCTTCTTCTCATTTCTGTTGATCGCCGATCCCCACTGACTTGAGCGTCGGAGGGTCTTCCATGGAGGACCACCCCAACACCTCTCGCGTGAGGACTTCTGTGCAGGTCAGCCCAGGAGGAAGCCCAGATCAGGAGGCCGATCGCGTCCGAGTCAGAGGACAGATCCCAGCGGCAATAGATTGGCACTAAAGGAAGGGCCCTCAAGTCCCATTAAAACTTGAAAAAAGGAAATAAGGATCTCGATCTGGAGTAGAATCTCTCCAATGGCTAATCGGAGAAGAGCAACCTCTGAAGCCCATGACCAGGTCGTCTCTCAAAGACCTGATCCGATAAGCAACGCGGTGCGGCAGCCACCACCAGTTGAGACCCCGTCACCGCCAGCCATTCTGGTGACCCAGGATCAGTTCGCCATGCTGGTCCAGCAGGTTCAAGCCCTAACCCATCTGGTTCAGGAGCGCCTTGCAACCACCCCAACTCCATGCCTCCCTGAGGAGGCCGCTGCCCCTTTCTCTCTGGCCACCTCCTCTTCTGGTCCGCATGGAGCCGTGGACCCCCCACACTGACCTTACGGGGACAAACCAGTCCCACGAGGCGGCTACAACAGAGATCCTCCTAGATCTTGGCGAGCCCGGTCCCTCTCTCTGGTGTTCTCCTGCCACGATTCGACGCCATCCCCGCACTCTCCTCACCCGACTCCTCCTCTTATGTCTGAAGAGGAGATCCACCGATAACTCTGGGAGATGCGTCAGGAGCTGGATGCCGCCAAGCAGGCCCATCCGCCTTAGCCCAAGGCAGAACATGACATCCCTTTCTCCAAAGGGATCATGGAGGAAGTGATTCCCTCCCATGTTAAGCTACCCACCATCGAGCCCTACCATGGCTCTTCCGATCTGGATGATCATCTCATGAGCTTTCGGTCAATAATGATGTTCCACGGAGCATCAGACGCGATCCTCTACCGCGCCTTCCCTTCCACCCTCTGAGGATCTGCCCGAACCTGGTTCAACGCCTTGAAACCAGGTTCCGTTGATTCATTCGATGAGCTGAGCTGCCTTTTTATTGGCCAGTTCGTCAGTAGCCGCCGTCACCGACGGAGATCCGTCTCCCTCTTCGAAGTTAAGCAGAGAGAGGGGGAGTCCTTGAGAAATTACCTTGGTCATTTTAACAAGGCCATGTTGCAGGTGGACCACCTTAATCATGAGGTGGCTATGTCCGCCCTAGCGGGGGGAGTATTGAAGGAGAGCGACTTCTACCTGGTGCTGGAGGTCAGCTACCCCCCAAACCTCTTCGATATGATGGCCTTGGCAGATAAGTACGACAGGGTCAAAGAATCGCGGCGAGTTGCCCGCACCGAGCTGGCGAAGAAGAAAGAACCTAAAGGTTCCGATAGGCACCGACCCGTCCGTCAGCCAAGTCCACCTCATCGCCAAAGAGCTCCCCCGCCGCCACTGAGAAATCGCTCCCGGAGCTCACCCAGGCGATTCGATCGGTACACTCTGCTCACTGTACCCAGGGCGCAAATTCTCATGGAGATAGAGCGCCAGCTCCCCCCACCAGCTCCTTTCTGAGGGAACCCAACTCGGAGGGACCCCACCAAATACTGCCGCTATCACAGAGAGCATGGCCACGACACCGAGGAATGTTGGCAGTTGAAGAATGAGATTGAGAGGCTGATTCAACTGGGCCGACTGAACCAGTTCAGGAGGGCACCCGAGCCAGGACAAGGGGGCGATCGCCAGCCCAAGCTTCAGCAGCCTCCTCCTCCTCCAAATCCGCCTGTAATCGGCCACATCAACATGATTGAGGAAGCCGGTGGCTCGAGCTCTAGAGATGATGATGAAGGCTCGACGCCAAAGAAAGCGCGAACGGGCGAGCTCTCCTTCTTCGACGACGATCTCCGAGGGATACAGTTCCCACATGACGACGCACTGGTTGTATCCCTCAATTTAAATGACTATGATGTAAGACGGATCCTCGTTGATAGTGGAAACTCCATGAATGTTTTGTACCTTGATGTGTTTGCCAAGATGAGATTGCTCATGGAAAACCTCCCAGCCGTGGACTCCACCCTAATGGGGTTCACAGGTGACGTCATCGTCCCAGAGGGGGTCGTAACCTTAACGGTTTGGGCAGAAACTTGGCCCCTTGTGGCCACTATTCACATGGACTTCCTAGTGACCAAGCTCAGGTCGCCCTACAATGCGATATTTGGAAGACATGGCCTGATGTCTCTCAAAGCCGTTGTCTCCATCCCACACCTATCTAATTAAATAGGTCCATTCACCCCGAGCCCGACGGGGGTGTCTCGGGGTAGGGTGCTGTTGATGAACCCCGAGACCGACGGGGGTCTCGGGTAGGATGATGTGAATGGACCCCGAGACCGACAGGGGGTCTCGGGGTATGATGATGTGAATGGACCCCGAGACCGACGGGGGGTCTCGGGGTAGGATGATGTGAATGCACCCCGAGACCGACGGGGGGTCTCGGGTAGGATGGTGTTGATGCACCCCGAGACCGACGGGGGGTCTCGGGGTAGGATGATGTGAATGCACCCCAAGACCGACGGGGGGTCTCGGGGTAGGATGATGTGAATTGACCCCAAGACCGACAGGGGGTCTTGGGGTAGGATGATGTGAATGCACCCGAGACCGACGGGGGGTCTCGGGTTAGGATGGTGTTGATGCACCCCGAGACCGACGGGGGGTCTCAGGGTAGGATGCTATGGTCGGGTCCCGAGACCGACAGGGGGTCTCGGGGGGAGTGGCCCACGTAGCTAGGACGTGGGTGACCGATGCGGCGGTCGAGATGGGCCTTGGAGGTCAAAGCGGGGCTGTCAGCTTCCTTCAGGGCTCTCTAACGGCGTTGGATCAGCCACATCAGATGCCCCCTCATCCCTGAGACAAAGCGGGCCTACCCCAGCAAGACGAAAGGGGCGTTACCTCCCACGTGGCTGATCCTCGCCTGATGCAGGGCTTTATGCCTGGCTGGTGCAGGGCTTCATGTGCCGATGGGTCGGGCTTCATGCCTGGTTAGCCCAGGGCTTTGGTGCCGACGGGTGTCGGGCTTCATGCCTGGCTGGTGCAGGGCTTCATGTGCCAATGGGTGTCGGGCTTCATGCCTGGCTGGTGCAGGGCTTCATGTGCCGACGGGTGTCGGGCTTCATGCCTGGCTGGTGCAGGGCTTCAGGTGCCGACGGGTGTCGGGCTTCATGCCTGGCTGGCCCAGGGCTTTGGTGCCGACGGGTGTTGGGCTTCATGCCTGGCTGGTGCAGGGCTTAAGGTGCCGACGGGCGTCGAGCTTCATGCCTGGCTGGTGTAGGGCTTCAGGTGCCGACGGGTGCCAGGCTTCATGCTTGGCTGGTGCAGGGCTTCTTGTGCCGACGGGTGTCGGGCTTCATGCTTGGCTGGCCAGGGCTTTGGTGCCGATGGGTGTCGGGCTTCATGCCTGGCTGGTGTAGGGCTTCATGTGCCGACGGGTGTCGGGCTTCATGCCTGGCTGGCCCAGGGCTTTGGTGCCGATGGGTGTCGGGCTTCATGCCTGGCTGGTGCAGGGCTTCATGTGCCGACGGGTGTCGGGCTTCATGCCTGGCTGGCCCAGGGCTTTGGTGCCGACGGGTGTCGGGCTTCATGCCTGGCTGGTGCAGGGCTTCATGTGCCAACGGGTGTCGGGCTTCATGCCTGGCTGGCTCAGGGCTTTGGTGCCGACGGGTGTCGGGCTTCATGCCTGGCTGGTGCAGGGTTTCATGTGCCGACGGGTGTCGGGCTTCATGCCTGGCTAGTGCAGGGCTTCAGATGCCAATGGGTGCCGGGCTTCACGCCTGGCTGGTGCAGGGCTTCATGTGCCGACGGGTGTCGGGCTTCATGCCTGGCTGGCACAGGGCTTTGGTGCCGACGGGGGTCGGGCTTCATGCCTGACTGGTCCAGGGCTTTGGTGCTCGAGACCGATGATTTGGTGTCATCACCTTTACCTAATATGAAGAGCTTTTCAACAGTCTAAGACATTTATTTATTTAAACTGCATTTAACGAGCAAAGCATTAGAATAGAGTTTCCATATGCATTCCGACCCTACAAGCCGACTTTTTTAAAAAAAAAGAATTGATGGTGAAAGCCATCTCAAGTAAGGCATAGAACTACTAGCTATTATTAAAATAAAAAGTTGATTATATATATATATATGAAAATACATTCATGATGTATTTGGGCTTCACCTCTTAAATGCACACAAACTGTATCTTCTATTGCCCAAGCTACAATAGGGACGAAATTTTCAAGATCGTCAACGACATCACAATGATAGTAAATCCATCATAGTTCCAATTCATTCCGACAAAATTCGAAGTTAAATACAACTTTCCAATATGGCATAGAACTTGGTCCAATTCTTACTTTGTTAGTGGGATGTGACGAGTATTGTAATGTTCCATATAACTCATGAATGCTGGGTCTTCTTCGACGCCTCGTTTTACAAATGGTATTAAAGTGGTTCTTGAAAATATTTTTAAAAAAAAATTAGTTTCTTTTAAAAAATAGATTTATAGTTTTTTTTCCTACATGCATGTTTGATTAGTCAAATTAAGAGAAAAGCTTAAAAATGACTTTTCTTAAATCGATTATTATGGTTAATTATGCCATTTCTTATAAAGTGAAGGATTATTTTCAAATTTATATGCTATTCCAATATCAATGACCTCTAGCTTTTCTCCATGAAAAAAAGCCTTGAAGCCCTGTTCAATGAATGAAGCATGGAGTCTTACTCCAATAAACATGTTCTGAAATCCTTCTTCATTAACGAAGATTAGAACCTTACTCCAGCATTTGAGACCTAAAGCCTTACCGTATGAAAGAAGCCCTAGAATCCTGCTCCATGAATGACACCTAAAGCCTTTTCCAATGATCAAATTCTGAAGCTTTGCTTCATTAATGAAAACTAGTCTTGCTTCAATGTTCAAGACATGGAGCCTTGCTGTACGAAAAAAACCTTAAGAAACTTTACTTTATAAATGAAGCCTAGAGCTTTGCTCCAATAATCAAGTTTTGGACCCTTGCTTCATCAATGAGTATTTAGAGCCTCATTCCATGAATGATCGAAGCCTTTCTCCATCAAAAATCAAAGTCCTATCCCATTAAAATACTTAAGTCCTCTTCCATCAAAATTCTAGAGTCTTACTCTATTAAAGATTTGGAGTCCTACTTTATTGAAGACTTAGAAATACACTCCATTGATGAATAAAATCTTACTCTATTAAAAAAGAATGGAATCATGCTCCATCAAAGATATGGTGCCTTGATTCCTTAACATCTTGAAGCCTTGGTTTTTTAAAGATGGCTCATCTCAGTCATGTTGATAATAAGTAAACCAATATGAATAGCAACCTAAGCACTTTGAAGCGATTCAAAGTAACCACCTTAATGCCATTGTAAAATATGAAATACTGTTTCATATTTAAAGGATCATCACTCCTTAATGATGAGAGTATTACTTTCCTAATAAATCTATAAGGGAACATTCCCCTCATGATATATCATCAAAATAAAGTATTAATGCAATGTAAGTAAAATCTGCCTAGTTAAGGTTGAAACTCAATAAGGGAGCAAACATGAAGGCCAAACAGAGGATAAGCATAGGGGTGCAACTCGGGCTCATGAAACTCAGGTTTTTTTCAATCCTAACCTTAACCCTATTTATAAAATGTCAACCCTAACCCTATTTGTAAAACCTCAACCCTAACCCTATTTTTAAAAATCGGGTTCGGATTGAGTTTCGGGTTGGAATTCGGGTTGATAGAAAAAAAAAATATGACAATATGAAACAAACAAGCTTAACATTGCACAAATAAGCTAAAGTTTGAAACAAATAAGCTTTATATTGTACAAACAAGCTGAAGTTTGAAATAAACAAGCTTCACATTTCAAATTATATGTCTAAAATATACATCTTTTACATAAGACTAAACAAAAAAAAAGTACATTCTTAAACCAAAACATATTCAAAGTAATTCAAATGTTGCATAACATTTCAATAGCCACCATATGCATTGATGAAGTCATCTTTATCCTTCGGAAGCAGAAAATATTGAGACGATATAAAGAGCCAGTTAGAAGACCACATAAGTCTGGTATAAGAGATCTTTTTCAAGTAGCGAGACTGCATTCGACATCCAAAGCTCTCTGATTTTTTACTCATCACCCCTTTCCTAGATGTTTTAGTTTTCTGCTCATCACCTTTTCTCAGATGCTTTCATAAAATTTTGGCAAACTTCGTATTAGAAGTTACAAATGTCTCAAAGAAGATAATTAAAAAAAATAAAGATACTAGTTTGGTCCACCAACATTACATTATAAAATATAATGGTTAAAGGTATATTGCTCATTTTAAAAGGTAATGAAGATTCTGATGGAATATTCATACCAAGAATCACCACTTCCATAAAACTATTGTCAGCTCTACATACTTTAAACCTAACAAACAAGGCTAAATCATCACTTCCACAACACCAGTGGGCCTGCTGCTTGTGGCTTTGCGGGTTCGGGTTTTCTCGGGTTCGGGTTAACTGCAACCCTAACCCGGCCCAAGTTGCAAATCGATCCGAGTTCAATCCGGATCCTTCGGGTTCGGGTTAAGCAAATTAGAGTTTGAGTACTACTGCAAATCGGGTTCTACGGACCGGATTCGGGTTGAACCCGGCCCAAGTTGCACCCCTAGATAAGCATATGACATTAAACTTAAATCATAAAAGAGTAATAATATCACATCAGACTATTGCAACCAAAATAAATATAACAAATAATAAAAAATTCTTTTCTCTCATATGTTTGCATCTGCATAGCAAGGGCTGCAATCTTTTAATCGAAAATTTTTCAATCTCTATGGTATGAGTAATTAATAATGCATGCTTGAGACTATTAAAAATTTAGATCGCACATCTTCTGAAAAAGAAGCTGCTGTTAAGAAAATGCAAAACTCAAAACAACTGTACTCATGTACTCCATATCATCCCGATCGAACTGGTTTCGCCTAAGGAATGGTTGGTATAAAGGTTGACACATATGATGTGTCAGTGTGGAAGTTGACAGGTTTAGAATGAACTCCCTCCACAGATTCTTAAACTACTATGGTGTAATTTATCCTTTCTATGCCGCAGTGCAAAAATCTTTTGCTCTAATTAGCTCTCCTTAATAAATTGTATATCGATGGTATAATCTCAAGGAAAGGATAGAAGTTATGTTTAATGTAGGGTCAACTGATGAAACACTTATTTGCCATCTGATGGGGCCGGTTGACCCCATTGAGAATAAAAAACAATAATTTTTGAACGGCCCACCTCGACAACGGCATCGGCCGCGGCCCACTTCGACCTCAACGTCCGCGACGGCCCATCTTGACAATGGCATCGGCCGCGGCCCACTTCGACCTCAACGTTCGCGACGGCCCACCTCGGCCTCGGCAATCGGCCTCGCCTCGCTCGGCCACCTCACCTCCAAGGCCGGCACCTCCAAGGCCGGCACCTCCAAGGCGGACACCTCCAAGGCCGGCACCTCCAAGGCCGGCACCTCCAAGGACGGCACCTCCATGGACGACTTCTCCAAGCTAGGTGGCCCTGGCACTCCCTAGCCGGCCCCGGTACTCCCCAGCCAGCCCTGGCACCTCCCAGCCAGCCCCTACGTCTCCAAGCTAGCCGGCCCCGGCACCTTCCTAGCCGGCCCGACATCTTCCTAGCCGGCCCCCTACTTCTCCAAGCTAGGTGGCCCCGGCACTTCCTAGCCGGCCCCGGCACCTTCCAGCCGGCCCCGGCATCTTCCTAGCCGGCCCCCTCCGTCTCCAAGCTAGGCGGCCCCGGCACTTCCCAGCCGGCCCCCTACTTCTCCAAGCTAGGTGGCCCCGGCACTTCCCAGCCGGCCCCGGCACCTCCCAGCCGGCCCCCGCATCTTCCTAGCTGGCCCCCTCCGTCTCCAAGCTAGGCGGCCCCAACACTTCTCAGCCGGCCCCCTACGTCTCCAAGCCCGCCGAGTCGGCCTCGGCCATTCCTGGCCGGCCCTCTCGGCCCCGGCATCTCCGAGTTCTCCAAGCCCGTCGAGTCGGCCCCGACCCTTCCTGGTCAGCACTTCTCGGCCCCGGCGTCTCCAAGCCCGCCGAGTTGGCCTCGGCCATTCCTGGCCGGCCCTCTCGGCCCCGGCATCTCCGAGTTCTCCAAGCCCGCCGAGTCAGCCCCGACCCTTCCTGGTCAGCACTTCTCGGCCCCGGCGTCTCCAAGCCACCGAGTCGGCCCCGACCCTTCCTGGTCGGCCCTTCTCGGCCCCGGCGTCTCCAAGCCCGCCGAGTCGGCCCCGGCCATTCCTGGCCGGCCCCTCTCGGCCCCGGCATCTCCGAGTTCTCCAAGCCCACCGAGTCGGCCCCGATCCTTTCTGGTCGGCCCTTCTCGGCCCCGGTGTCTCCAAGCCCGCCGAGTCGGCCCCGGCCATTCCTGGCCGGCCCCTCTCCGCCCCGGTATCTCCGAGTTCTCCAAGCCCGCCGAGTCGGCCCCGACCCTTCCTGGTCGGCCCTTCTCGGCCCCGGCGTCTCCAAGCCCGCTGAGTCGGCCCCGACCCTTCCTGGTTAGCCCTTCTCGGCCCCGGCATCTCCAAGCCCGCCGAGTCGGCCCCGACCCTTCCTGGTCCGCCCTTCTCGGCCCCGGCATCTCCAAGCCCGCCAGGTCGGCCCCGGCCATTCCTGGCCTACCCCGCCCCGGCACTTCCTGGCCGGGGAGGTCGTCCCCGGCCGCCCCTGGCCAGCCGGGTTCAGCCTTGACTCCCCCGGGAGGGTCAAGGTGTCCCAGTTCTCCCCAGCATGGCCCCAGCAGTTCAAGAAACCGCCTTTCTGACTCACGCCGCCTGACAACGCCAGGTCCACCTACTACTGGCCACATTGTTGATGGGACTAGACCCAACTACCCAACAGCCCCGCTGGCTGATGGGACTTAGCCCACCAACCGCCGCTTTCTCCCTTTCCGATGAGACAGGACCCACCAACCAGCGTAGATTCACGCAACTGAACTCCGCAGACATTCCCTCCTCACGAAATCCCACGTGATCATGCTAGGGTCAACCCCTATAAAAAGGTGAATCCACCCAGTAAATAGGTATGCACGATAATCCCCAAAATCGCTGCCTTAGCACTCAAGAAGGAATCCCTCCTCCCTGAGACCACCTTTCTCATACTAAAAAGGGCTCACTTGAGCCCCTCTTCAGCTGTGACCTCAGTTGCTAACTTGGGCGTCGGAGGGTCCCATCGGAGAACCCTCTCCGATCCTGGGACTTTTCTGCAGGTAACCTGGTGAAGAAGATCCTGGAGAAGCATTTCGTTCCCGACATCCAGGATAGGTGATTGAGCGTCATCAGATTGGCGCGCCAGGTAGGGGGGATAAGAAAAAGTAGCGAATGTTCTCCATGCGCTACATCTCCCCCCCTCTTATCTTCGAGAAGCCATGATGGTGACGCGAGCTCAGGATGCCTCCGTTAGCTGTCCGGTGGGGCTCCACCCGCCAACTAGGCAGCAGGAGGCCAATCCCCCTGCTACCAACCCTCCAGTTGCCTGCCCGCCACCGGAGGCCATTGATCAAATAGCGGAGTGGCTGGCGACTCTTTCCTAGCAAGTCCAGAATCTCACCGCCATGGTCCATGGGCTCCATCAACAACAGTCCGTGGCCACCCAACATCAGATTGCTCCCCCCGCCAGTCAACAGTCGGCAAGGGAGGTTCTCCTCGGCGGGAGGCCGGTCGGCGAGAGACTGGCCGACGTCAGGTTTCCCCTAGGAAGCCTTGACGCGAGCCCTCCAAGCGGCCACGGTCCCCTGACCACGGCCCCAACAAATTCCTTCCAAGTCACATCATCACGAGGAACCCAGGCGGAAGTCCCGACTCCCGTCTCCATCTCCTTCTGCCTCTTCTTCTTCTTCCTCCGAGCCATCTCAGAGGGCCCCGACGATCAGTCGCCAGGCGGAGGAACGCTTGGAGGAGTACAACAGGCGCCTCGACGAGCTCGCCAAGAAGATCAACCATCAGCCGGAGGAAGAGTTCGACACTCGTCCTCCCTACACCCGCCGGATATTGGAGGAACCAGTCCCCTCTAGGTTCCGCTTCCCTCAGATAGATCTGTACGAAGGTACGACGGATCCTCTCGATCATCTCAAGAGTTACAAAGCAATGATGCAAATCCAGGGCACTTCAGACGCCCTTCTCTGCAAAGCCTTCCCCGCTACCCTGCGGAAGGCCGCCCGTGCATGGCACTCACGCCTACCCTCTCACAGCATCGACTCCTTTCGGGAGCTGGAGAAAGCCTTTCTGGCACACTTCGATGCCTGCCGGCAAATCCCAAAGGTAGCCGACAGTCTTTTCTCCGTCCGTCAGAAGGAGGGAGAGTCTATGCAGGACTTTGTGTCCAGGTTCAAGGCCGCCGCCCTCGAGGTCTACCATCTCGACAATGCGGTGGAAACACTGGCGTTGAAGCGGGGACTCCTCCCATCCCGCTTCACTTTCTCCTTGGATAAGAAGCCCCCAAGCTCTTATTCCGATCTCCTCCTCCGAGCTCATAAATACATCCGCGCGGATGAAGCCGACTTCACCCACAGGAATCCTCAAGAAACTCTAGCCACAAGCCCGCTCGCCCCGAGCCCAGCGGGCCCCCTCGACACAGGCGAGCTGACCCGCCTCGTCGTTCCGAGAGTAGGCGTCGGAGCCCCGTCCCCGATGAGAGTAAGCTCACGCCAATTCTAGCCCCTCGATCCCACATTCTGATAGAGATCGAGGGTGAGCCTTATCTTCAACGACCTCCTCCCATGAAGAAAGGTCCTCCCCATGACAAGAGCCGCTACTGCCGTTTTCACCGGGATTACGGCCACGATACCGATAGCTGCTATAGCTTGAAGTGGGCTGTCGAGGAGCTCATCCAGCAGGGCTACCTTGGCAAATATGTCCAAAAGGCGCCGCAGCCGCTACTAGCCCTCATGGGGGCCCCGCCTGTCCAAGCCCCGGTCGACAATGCCCCCACTGAGCGGACGGTCGGGATGGTGTCCTAGGGATCAGCTTCTGCATCTAAACGGCCAAGGGGGGTGGAGGCGCCGAGTAATATACTTCCTGGGAGGGTCCGTACCACATCACCGAAATACTTCACAGGGGGGCATACAAATTAAAGGAACTCAACGGGAAACCCATTCCACG
>UESW01001328.1:426118-437084 GCA_900491605.1 Calamus simplicifolius
TGGAAGAGAATCATCATACTGACCGTGAGAACCATTGCGGGACGAAGTTGTCTTAAGGACATAGTATAACTCTAGCCTCAGTCTGATCAATTAGGTAGCCACCATATGCCACACACCATCCAACACCATAAAGTAGTCGAGATGGAACATGGCTAGTCCGAAGCCTGGGCACATCCTTCTCCCCAAACCAAACGGCACTGCTCCTGTTATATCCACCCCCTCCCCCGACCCCCCGGCCAGGAACCTCTCCGGCTTGAACTCCATCGGCTCCTCCCACACCCTCGCATCCCACCCCATCTCTGCCACCGTAAAGTTCACTTCAGCTCCCTTCGGTATCAAATACCCATTCAAGGTCACGTCCTCCGTCACTGTGTGCGGCAGTAGGAAGTGCGCCGGCGGGTGGCGCCGCAGCCCTTCCATGACCACGGTCTTTAAATACGGCATCCTCTGAAAGTCCCCCTCCTTGATCTCCTTCCCATCGCTCCCCACCACCCCTTCGATCTCTTCCATTAGCTTTCTTTGTATGTCTTGGTTCTTCGCAAGATTCGCCATGATCCACTGCAACTCCGTCGCCGTCGTGTCAGTGCCCCCACTCATCAACTCAAAGCAGAGGGTCACCATCTCTTCCTCGGTGAGTTTCCGCCCTCCCTCTTCCTCTGGAAGC
The DNA here is from genome assembly GCA_900491605.1 of Calamus simplicifolius. Lineage (NCBI taxonomy): Eukaryota > Viridiplantae > Streptophyta > Magnoliopsida > Arecales > Arecaceae > Calamus > Calamus simplicifolius. Next base: position 426,783 of record UESW01001328.1, read on the forward strand.
GAAAGACCAAGAAGAGAATCGACGTAACTGTAAACGAAGTTCTCTTCGCCCGACTGCTGCTTTGTACTTCACCGCACTCGTATTAGTGGGATGAAAATCTCCTCCTGCTTTCGCCGGACTTGTAATTTTGGGAAAGAAGGTAAATAACGGGAAATCAGTGAGGGTTAAAAGCAGAGCTTCTGCACGGCCTCCATCTCTTCGTTAAAAATGGCTTATAATCCTTTCAGAAATGGCAAGCAAAAAAATTAAAAGTGACATGCAGATTTGGCAGTGCTAGACATGTAGCAAAGTTGGCAACCCATGCCAAAAGTGGTAAGTAGGATCCTACGGATTTGGACAGATTTGGATGCATAGCAAATTGGCAACCTATGCCAAGAGCTGCAAGTGGGAGCCTGCGAGCATAGATTTGCAGCCCTAACCAAGGATGGCATGCATAGATTTGACAATCTGAGTCAAGGATGGCGCGCATAGATTTGACAACCCGAGCCAATGATGGCAGACGGGCGATGTGACACGCAGAGATAAAAACTCTAATAGATTTTTTGTAGCCGTAAGGCCTTTCTCTTAATAAAGAAGCAAAATCTCTTATAGGAAAATTGCTCTTTTCCCTTTATTTTTGCATTTAGATTAATTCTCATTCACATTCCACGAGTTTCATGGTAGTTTATTTCACAATAATTGGTATCAGAGCTCAGACTAAGATGAGTGGATTGGGAGCGCATGCCAAGTTCGACAAGTTCGATGGCAAGGGAAATTTTTCTCTATGGTAGATGAGAGTGAACGATTTGTTGACTCAGATAAAGGTTCACAAGGCTTTAAGGGGACAGAAGCCCACTAACATGGAAGAAGATGATTGGCAGGACATGGAGTCAATCGCCTTCAGTACAATCCGGATGTGTTTGGCGGATTCAGTAGTATATGATGTAATCAATGAGAAGACAACAAAAGGTTTATGGACAAAACTAGAGAGCCTGTTCATATCCAAGAATGTCATCAATAAGCTATTCCTAAAGTGCGATCTATTTAGTTTTAGAATGGAAGAAGGTGAAGACCTAGGAGATCACATAGCCAGTTCAACCAAAAGGTTAGTGATTTATTACGCGTGGATGTGAAATTGATGAGGAGGATAAGGCTCTAATGCTTATATGTTCTTTGCCGCTATCGTTTAACCAATTTAATATGACATTATTATATGAAAAGGAGACGCTAGACTATGATGAGGTAGTGCAGGCTCTTAGGTCCCATATGTCAACGCAAAAGTTGGAGAGATAACTCACAGGGCTGAGAGTTTGTCAGTCAGTTCAGAATGTGGCAAGGGCAGAGAAAGGAACAGGGAGCAGAAGAAAGGAAAGTCTAGGGGCAAATCAAAGTAAAAGGTATCAAAGCAAGAGTGTTTCAAGTGTCATCAGAAGGGTCACTAGAAGAAAAATTGTCCTCTATTGAAGAATCAGGGAGCTGATAGGAAGGATGCACCTTCAAGTTCAGCTAGTATTGCTATAGTTGCTTCAGAGGAGGAGGATCTTTTGGTAGTCTCATCGAGAGGTAATGACTCACTATCTAACATATGAACATTGGATTCTGCATACTCATCATGTTATACTCACATAGGAATTAGTTCCATAGTTATAAGGCCTATGATGCTGGTAGTGTGACATTGGGTGATAATATTCTTGCATGGATGTGGGGATTGGTAATCTTAGAATTAAGATGTTTAATGGTATATCAGGACATTGGAGAATGTAAAATATGTCCCTGAATTGAAAAAGAACTTAATTTCTCTAGGACAGTTAGAGAAGCACTATGTGATTTTCAGCAGCTCCAGGTAGTGGAATTGTTAAGGTTTCTATAGGAGCTATGACTGTGATAAAGGGAAAGCGAATAGTAAATAATTTGTACAGGCTATTGGGTAGTACAGTTGTTGGTACTGGGCCTGCATGTTCATCATAGAAAATAGCTCGGATACCACCAAACTTGGCATATACAGTTGGGCATATCAGTGAGTGGGGTTTGCAAGAACTACATAAGAGGAAACTGTTATGTTGGCCCAGATGGTAACCCAAGAGGGGGGGGGGTGAATTGGGTTCTTTTAAAAAATTTAACACTTTAAAACTTAAAACCAAATTTTACAAAGATTAAGTATGCTAGAGAATGAAGCAATAATTTAAAGCATAGTAAGAGAGAGATAGAGACAAGAGCACGACAAACACAAGATATTTATAGTGGTTCGGTGTATCCAACACCTACGTCCACTCCCAAGCAACCCTTGGGTCCACACTATAATCCACTGATTACAGTCGAGTTATTTTACAAGCTCACAACTCCAACTTGTTGTTTTACACGGGGTCACAACGAACCCAGCCGGTTTTTCCGGGCTCACCAGCACAAAACCCAAACCCAAGCTAATCTAGCTTGTTCCCGAGGTAAACTACCTCAACTAATTCAATCCCCCTGATTGAATTAGCAAACACCAAATTGATTTAAAGTTTACAACAATGCAAAGCTCCTTAAACGAGCAAATAAGCAATATAAGTAAACAAAGATTAGAAAAGCCTGTTTGAAGTGAATTTGATGTGAGCTTTTCTTCTTTTCCTCTCTCTCTCTTGAAGGGTTGAATCAGGCCTCAGCTCAGATTCTTCACAAGGATTGCAGATGAGAAGTTGGAAAAATTAGGGCTTTTGCTCTCTTTTTCTTCACTTGAGAAATACTCCAATTTTGAGCTTGAATGCTTTGGATTTCTCTTTGATCTTTCTGAAGTTGATGGATTTGAACTTTGACTCTTTCCTCTTTGATTTCTTGCTCAAGACTTCTCGGATTTTTCAAGTTGTTTTCTCTCTATTTTTTCATCTCTTTTTTAAATGGATGGTCTCCCTTTTTATAGATTCTCCTTAATCCATGATTAGGTGAAAAACTAGCTGTTATTTCTGTCCTTGGATTCCTCCTGCACACAAGAAAAGTAGCCATTAGAGATTAGGTGAGAAAATGTTACCGTTGGAGGCCGTTCTGACATTTTGAAAATCCGTTCCTGACAGGTTGGAGTTGGCTCCAACTTTTCAGGTGTCGGCTCCAAGTCGAGTATCCAAAAATAGAAAGTAAAAGTTCATTGAGGAGTCGGCTCAAAAAAGTTGAGTGTCGACTCGCCGCTTTCAGGTGTCGACTCCGCACTCCATAAGGTGTCGGCTCCAGAAATGCTCAAGAAAACACACTCTCTGTATTCAGGTTAGAGTCGGCTCCAGAGACTGTAAGTGTCGGCTCCCGAAATCTAGGTGTCGGCTCTCGAAAACTTGGTGTCGACTCTGAAAACTAAAACAAAATGCTCTTTTTGGTGTCTCAGGTTGGAGTCGGCTCTGAAACTCTAGGTGTTAACTCCAGATCGTGCCAAAAATCAGAAAAACATCTGATCCGCCATGGGGTCAGCTCCAGACCATCTAGGTGTCGACTCCAGGCTCTGAATTTTGAAAAATACTTCTGGCATTTGATTGAAAACAAGGTTCTTTATATATTTTGATTGATCAAATATTTTTAATGCCTGAAACCCTTGTTAAAACATAATGGATATACTCATGCTATTTATTAATCATCAAAATCATAATTGGGTCAACATATTAGATGGGATTACACGATGTCAAGTTGGGTTCTGTGAATTATGTGTTTATGGTAAATAGAATAGGGTTCAATTCAGGTCCTCATAGAGAGCAAGTAGGTATTAGAGTATGTTCACTCAGATGTCTGGGGTCCAGCATAGATTGCAGCAAAAGATGGAGCTAGATATTTTGTGACATTTATTGATGATTTCTCTTAGAAGCTTTGGGTGTACTTTATGAGAGAGAAGAGTGATGTATTCTCTAGGTTCAAGGAGTGGAAAGTCAGTGTTGAGAAATAGACAGTTGCATCAATAAGAACACAGTATTGCCTTAGATAGACCCAAACGCACAATTAGACTCCTAGCCACGTATCGTACAGACGATGAGTCAGCTTCTTTTGCTTTACTAACCAGTGAAGGAGAACCTATTTCTTTTCAGAAAGTAGTATCAGTTTTAGAAAAAAAAAGTGGTTAGAGGCTATGGCTGAAAAGATTGAGTCACTACATAAGAATCAAACATGAGAGTTGGTAGAACTCCCTAAGGATAAAAGGCAGTTGGGTGCAAGTGGGTCTACAGAAAGAAGGAAGGAGCCTCAGAGAAAGAAGGTATGAGATATAAAGCACGGTTGGTTGCTAAAGGGTACTTACAGAAACAGGGGATTGACTACAATGAAGTATTCTCACCGGTGGTTTGGCATACCACTATTAGGGTGTTATTGGCCTTGACAGCTCATCTAGATTTGGAGTTGGAGCAGTTAGATGTCCAGACAGCTTTCCTTCATGGTGAATTGGAGGAGCAGATTTTTATGGAATAACCGGAGGGATTTGAGTAGCTAGGAAAGGAACACCTAGTATGCAAGCTCAAGAAGTCTCTTTATGGGTTGAAACAGTCCCCAAGGCAGTGGTATAAGCGGTTTGACTTCTACATGTTGAGTATTGGCTTTACCCGTTATGAGTATGACTATTGTTTATACTTCAAGTCTCTGAAGAATGGTTCTTTCATTTATTTTTTGATTTATGTTGATGATATTCTAATTGCAGCAAGAAATTTGAAAGAAGTGTGTGACTTAAAATCCTTGTTGAGTAGAGAATTTGATATAAAAGACCTAGGTGTTGCTAAGAAAATCCTAGGCATAAAAATTGATAGAGATAGAAAGAACATGAAGTTATGGCTCTTACAGAAGAAGTATATTGAGAAAGTATGGATAGATTTGGTATGGACAAAGCAAAGCCAGTTACTACTCCACTGGCTAATCACTTCAAGTGTTCAGCTACCAATGTCCTGAACAGAGGATGAAGTACAGTACATGTCAAAGGTTCCTTATACTAGTGCGGTGGGAAGTTTAATGTATGCAATGGTTTACACAAGACCAAACTTGGCACAAGCAGTTAGTATGATTAGCAGGTTTATAGCTAACACAGGCAAGGAGAATTGGCAGGCTGTAAAGTGGTTTCTTCGATACTTGAGAGGTACGTTTGATTATGGTATTTATTTGGTACAGTGGATGATTTAGTTTATGTTATTGGGTATGTGGACTCAGATTATGATGGAGATCTAGATGATAGGAAGTCTACTACATGCTATGTGTTCGCACTTACAAGTGGTCTAATTAGTTGGAGGTCTGCCTTACAGAGTGTGATTGCTTTATCCACCACAGAGGCAGAATACATGGCTATAACAGATGCAGCCAAGGAAGCGTTGTGGTTAAAACGGCTTGTCTAAGATATTTGTTTGAGCAGCAAGCTTTGGGTATATATTGCGAAGTCAAAGTTCCATTGAATTGTCCAAAAATCATGTGTATCATGCCAGAACAAAGGACATTGATGTGAGGTAGCATATGTTGACAAAGATGCTTCCTTTGGAGAAGTTCAAACATTGTTTGGACTTGCTCCAAGTTACAAACTGATATTGTAAAGATGTTGAGGGCTCTAGGTGGAGGTATGGGTCCTTAAGGTTGAGCAGGTCTTCTAAGGGAGCGGATTATTCACCAAGATGGAGATTGTTAAATAATGGCTCATAATCTTTCCCAAAACGGTAAGCAAAAAATTGGAAGTGGCACGCAGGTTTGGCAGCTGTCATGAGCAAGTGGATCTGGGCAAATCTAGGCGTGCAGCAAATTTGGCAACCCATGCTAGGAGCGGCAAGTGGAATCCTACGGATTTGGGTAGATTCGGGTGCACAGCAAATTTGACAACCTATTCCAGGAGCTACAAGTGGGAGCCTGCCAATGCATGGGCGCGCATAGATTTGGCAGCCCGAGCCAAGGATGGCATACATAGATTTGATAGCTTGAGAGCGAAGGATGGCGCACATAGATTTGATAGCCCAAGCCAAGGATGGTAGGCAAGCAAGTATGATGCGCAGAGAGAAAAACTCTAATAGATTTTTATAGCTGTAAGGCCTTTCTCTCAAACAGAAACCTCCCGTGGACATAAGTAAATTGCCGAACCACACGTAAATCTTTATATCTTTTGTTTTTATTTTTGCATTTAGATTAATTCCCATTCACATTCCACGAGTTCCACGGTGGTTTATTCTACAACACTCTCTGATCACATTCTCGTCCAATTTCACCCCAAAACAGATGAGAACCAGCAAGCAGAACATGGTGTATCAGAAGCTCTCCATTGCCATGACCACTCCGCCGCCTGTCTTAGCATCGGCTTTAAGCTTGTCGATGAGTATTTCAAGGACCCATTGGCGTGCCAGAGCGAAGAGCTTGACACGAGAAGGGTGGAGGATCTCGGTGGTGAGGTTGCGGCAGAGGAGGCGCCAGAGAGGGCCATAGATGGCAGAGCTGATGTCACGCTGGCCGCTGGAAAGGAAGTGGCTGGGCTCCACGGCGGGAGGCCAGTCGGCGAAGGTGGCGCCACTCTGGAGGAGGGCTTGGTGGGCGAGGTGGTGGTCGAAGATGAGGATGCTTGGGCAAGAGGTGATGCGAAGCGTTATGGACAGGGCCATGCTTCGCATGGAGCTCTCGGAGGATCGCTTCGATGTCGAAAATGGATTTCCTTAGCCATATGAACTTGGCGAGGAAGAGAATGGCGGGTGGACCTGGTGGAAGCCTTCTGGTCCTGTGGGTGTTGAAGAAGAGAAATTTTAGAGCAAAGCATAGGATGGCAGATAGTTTTTTTTTTTTTTTTTGGTACAAACGGGCGATCACACTTGTCTAGTGCGAATCAGCCCAGAAACATCTGATAATAAAATCTGCTGCAGCAAGCTAGGACAATGGGAATCAGGACTCCAGACCCAGGGACCAGAGTACTGAGCAACAAAGGAAGCCGTCCAATCCGCCGCCGAATTGGCTTCACGAAAGATATGGCAGATTTGGACAGAGGCGACCTCCCGAAGCATGGACCAAATCTCTCTGAGAACCGGGTTAGCAGTGCCCATGCCACTGTACTCATTCTTCATCCAAGATATAACAGTCATAGAATCACCCTCAACGATGATTCTAGCAGCGTGAAGAGTCCGAACAGCAAAAGAAATGCCCGTCCAAGCCGCATAAAGTTCCGCCATCGGGACAGAGAAGTCAATAGAGCCAAAACCTCCAGCCGCCCTCAAATCACCCGTATGGCCGCGAATGATGAACGCCGATCCAGCTGCTCTACCACGAACGCTCCCGTCAAAGTTGATTTTGATAGCTCCTGGAGGAGGGGGTTCCCAAGAAATAAAAACCGTATGACGGTTCGCTGCCGAGGCAACAGGGGAACCCCAGAGGCCAGAAGAATCAAAAGCATCTCCATGAGAAAATTGGGTGCATTCGGCAGACAGCGATCTGATCTTCCTCACAGTCTGATAAGTGGAGATGGGGGTCATTAGAAAAGGTTAGCTGATTCCTAGACAGCCAATCTGATAAGCCGTGATTGCCCAGAGAACCTTCTTCTGCTGAGGGCCCCTCCGAATATCCTGAAAGAATACGGAACGAGGGGAGCCCCCTCCATCCTGCCCTCTAGTATAACCAATCAGATACCATATCTGTCTAGCTCTGTAGCAGAGAAAGATAGCATGATCAGAAGACTCTTCAACCCGTCTACATATAGGACAAAATGGCTGAATAGACATGCCCCTTCGAGATAGGGAGAGACATGTAGGGAGGCAATCCCATAAGAGCTTCCATAAGAATAACTGAGCCCTAGGGAGAATAGGAAGCTTCCATATCCAGGCCACATCTTCCATACCCTGAGACTGCGGCCTAAGCATCCGCATAAGATCCCTGGTGGGAGCCCTAGACAACATGATCTCTGCCAAAGTCTAGAGTCACCAGAACGACGAGGGATGATGGGCAGAGATCGAATCCTTCTCGACAGCTCATCCCCAAATACATCAGAAACCACAGAAACATTCCAACCAGGAGGATCGAGGAGATCAAATCCTTAACCTTTAAACTAGATGGAGCTTCCACATCAAAGAAGGAGGGCCACCTAGATAGAGGGATCTCAGATATCCAAATATCCTGGAAGACATCAATTAACTGGCCATCGCCAATCATCCAGGAAATATTATCCCTGATCAACTGACCATGTCTACAAATCTCCTTCCAGATGAAGGAGGACCCCTGAGCCGCCGTAATAGGCAAACTCGACACCCACTCGCCATACCTCGCACGCATTACGACGCTCCAAAGACAGTGAGGCTCTAAGAGAAAGCGCGCAGCATGTCTGAAAATAAGAGCTTCTCTTCTAACAATCAAGGACTGAATACCCAGTCCCCCTTCCTGAATAGGCAAACAAACTCTGTCCCAAGATAAGAGATGAGTACCATGGCCTTCTTGCATAGAGGCCCATAGAAAATCTCTGAAGCTTCGCTCTAACCTCCTGAGACAAGTAATTGGAACAGCTGTATTCGACAGCAGATACAGCGGGAGAGAGGAGAGCACCGATCGAATAATGATGATCCTGGCCATCATCGATAAACTAGTAACCTGCCATCCCTCGATACGTTGCCGAATCCGCCTTTCCAATTCAACAAAGTCAGCACAGCGGGGACTTCTACCAGTGATAGGAATTCCCAGATACATGAAGCGGTCAGTCTGAGTAGTAATACCAGATAGAGACATAATGGCTTCTCTGATAGATCTAGAGGTCTTCGGACTAAAGCAAATAGAAGATTTGAGAAAATTGACCCTTTGTCCCGAAGCCTGACAATATTGATGCAGAATATGGTATAAGATAGCCGCATTATGAATGGTGGCCTGGCCCATAAGAATACAGTCATCTGCGAAGAGCAGATGAGAGATCGAAGGGCCCAATGAATCAGTCATAAAAGGGATAATCCGGCGATCCAGACTAGCCTGATGCAAAGCACGAGAGAGATCATCCACCGCCAAAATGAATAATAGAGGGGATAAAGGACAACCCTGTCTCAAACCCACTGAAGAGTGGAAATACTCTGTCGGCCTGCCATTAATGAGCAATGAAAAGGACAGCTTTTGAATGCAAGCCATGATCCAGTCAATGAATAGACCATCGAACCCAAACTCCTGAAGAGAGCGGTGCACAAAAACCCGCACATTCTGTCATAGGCTCTCTCCATATCGAGCTTGACCGCCATAAGCCTTCTATTGGCAGGAGCTTTATAAAGATCATGCATAAATTCTTGAGCAATAAGGACATTATCAGATATAGACCTCCCTCTGATAAATGCCCCCTGTTCAATAGAGATGAGCCTAGGAATCACCATACGAAGACGGCCAGCTAATAGGCGAGCACAAATCTTGTATAAGGTAGTACACAAACTGATCGGCCAAAAATGTTGCGGAAGGGTAGCCGCCGATCTCTTGGGAATCAAAGAAATAAAGGTTCGATTCCACTCCAGAGGGATTTGCTTAGTTTGGAATACCATTGCACAGCCTTAATCACCTCCGACCCCACAATATCCCAGTAATGACGGTAGAAAAGAGGCGGAAACCCATCAGGGCCAGGGGCTTTATCCAATCCAAGCTCCCACAGGGCCGACCGGATATCCTCCGAAGAGATCGGACTATCAAGCATAACATTATCCCGAATAGTAACCTTGGCAGTGTCAGACACCCGAGTAACTGGCGTCCCAGCTCCAGAGGACTCAGTCCATCGAGATTGAAAGAAGCGAAAAAGCTGCTCCCTAATAGAATGCAAATCCTCCACTTGATGCCCCTCCTCATCAACAAGCCTCCGAATCCTATTAGCGGCCCGCCGCCTCAGAGTAGCCTGATGGAAGAATCTAGTATTCCTATCCCCCTCCCGAAACCACTGAATCCTGGATCTCTGTCTCCAGAAAATCTCCTGCTGACGTAAGAGAGAATGGTGACGAGCAAGCAAGTCTCGAAGCAAAGAGAGATCCGAGTCCACCAAAAACCCATCCTGGTCCTCCTTCATCTGCAAAGCCGAAATATCAGCTTCAACCATATCGACTTGCCTATCCAAATCCCCAACCCCTTGTCTATTCCACAAAGAAAGACGACGGCTAACCAACATAAGGCGGCGGGATAGACGGTAAATGGCATTGCCCCTGATAGGAAGGTGCCACACCTAGGATATGATAGACCGAGCAATAGAATGAACTGTCAGGATGGCAGATAGTTGAATGAAAGCGTAGGCATCCATTGCTAATGGTTCTTTCAACCGGATTCGTGTAGTTGTTGGATGGGGTGATTATTTGAGATGGATGGTGGCAAGCTTTCTCGTTCCTTGTCCATTTCTGAAGTGCGTGAAGGCTTTGATGCACCAAATCAATAATAAAA
>UESW01001328.1:440199-466676 GCA_900491605.1 Calamus simplicifolius
TACATCCGATGATATTGAATAGGTCTAGCAATCCGAGCTTCGTATGCCAAAATAGGTAGATGTTCTATGCAATTAAAAAAACTTGAAGGAAAAATTTGTTCCAACTTGCATAAAATAATTGGAATCTCTTCTTCAGTCTTGCCATGTCATTAGTTCTAATAACTCTAGTTGTAAGCATTTTGAAAAATATAATGCGCTTTGTTATGCTTTCTACACATTTCCAGACAGTAATTCACATAATACTATGAGCATCAACCGCTACATAAAGATATGGCAATCATAGTTTTCATCCAAAAATGCTTAACTTATGCAAGTCCACACATCTACCCATGTTTGATGTATCCATCAGGAAATTTCCAATCTTTTCAACCAATTACACTAGACTGCTTTCGAATTCCTATCAAGCGTGTAGCAAGCCTTTGAATAATACCATCAATAGTTGATCTTGCAAGTTCGGAACGCTGACAGTACTGATTAAGTTCCTCTCTTTATTTAACAGTATCCTTTTTTTTTTTTTGAAATATTCATCACTGTATGAAAAATGTTATCAAAAATTCTTTTCAATATGCATCATATCAAGGCTATGTCTAATAGATTTGTACTCCAGTAGGACAACTCTCAAAAAATACTTTTTCTTCCTTCAGCCATGCTCTCTACATATCCGATCATTTACGACATCTACACCATCTTCCAAAACATTCATCAACCCTAACTGCTCAATAAAGTCTAATATTTTTTGCCCACTCAGAATAGGTGGTGCATCTTTCTTGATCACTGTATTCTTAAGAATAAAGTCTTGTTTTTTTTCTAAAAGAATGCCTAAACAAAAGAAACTTTCTATAATTATCAAGCCATGATTTCTTACCATTTCTGCATAATGTGAAAGCATCTAAATTCTTTATGCAATAAGGGCAAGCTAAATGGCCAATAGTGCTTCACCCAGAAAGCATAGCATATGCTGAAAAGTCACTAATTATCCACATTAGGGCTTCTTTCATTATGAAATTATGCTTCAATGAAATATCATAGGTCAAAACCCTCTGACCATAATAATTTTAGCTTTGAAATTAGGGATTGCAAAAAGACATCTATCTTCTCTTTAGGATTTGATAGCCTTGGTACTAACACGGTCAAAAACAAAGAAGAGTCTTCCATGCATAGCCAGAAGGATAAATTCCGTATAGTTTACAATTACTGGCCAGCAAGAGTATTGCTGTCTAGATTGTCCAAATGGTTGAAATCCATCTATGCATAAAACAAGCCTGACATTTCTTTTTTCATATGAAAAATGAGGATACATATTATTAAAATGCCTTCATGCAATAGAGTCTGACGGATGGCGCATAACACCCTCTTCTTCTTCATGTTATGCATGCCATCTCAATCTGAAATTATAACTTCTGATTGATACATCCTTTGCAATTGGGGTACCAGTGAAAAGTAATGCTTTTTTGAAAGCCACAGATTTCATCCTAATTGAACTTCTCCTTGCCATAAACCAAGGTTCATCACAAACTTTACAAATCTGCATCTACATCCCAATAAAGCATGGAATTATTCTTATAGCAGTCAATCTTTTGAATAGGTAAACCAAGCCCATGCACAATTGTTTTTATTTTATAAAATGTATCATTGACAATATTATCAGATGGCAAAACCTCTTTCATTAATCCAGCAGCTGAATCAAATGCCACTTCAGATAAGTAATATTCAGCCTTAATGTTTAACAATCAAGCTGCTACAGATAATTATGAATGATTTTCACACCCAAGCCATAATTGTTCATTTGTAGCACCTAGCATGTCATAGAAATGTTAGCTTTTTGAATTTGGTTCTTCGTAAAGGTGCCTTGATTGAAGCCCAAACCCCCTACATCCATCACCATTTCTTCATATTGCTATAAGTTGTCATATTGATTATAATTCTAAGATATCATATAATAAATTTTTTATACCACATTATAATTCTTTACTGTTTTATAGACTGTATCTACCCTCTGATTACTTGATTCTTTCCTAGCCTCAGTTTCTCCATGACAGTACCAGTTGTAGTAATCGGATAGAAAACTCTTTTTATAAAGATGAATTTTAACTGTTTCAATGTCCCTATAAATTTAATTCTGACACTTTCTTAGATATTACATGGACATCTGATTCTGGATCCATCCATCCACTCTGGTTAACTACATGCAAATGCAATAAATTCTTCTACTCTATTAACAAATTTAGGATTAAGAAATTATCCTTAACCCTTTGATACATCCATGAGCGATCAATATTCATTTTCAAAATAATTATGTGTGACCTAAAATATATATTTTGAAACAAACATTGGATCAGCAATATTGATATTAATATTCAAGTATAAATACATCTGATTTCAATAGCATTATTCCTAATAATTGAAGGTAACTAATTATTTTTTCAACATTATACAACATTTTAATCAGAAATAATTAACTTATATAATCAACAATCAATGTATAACATTTCATATAACTACCACTAAAATAATATATTTTAATATTATAAAATTTATATCAAATATACAATATAAAATTATTTTGAATTCACATAATATTTTTTACCAACAATATTGACCGGAAGGCAAGTAACGATAAAAAATCAGTCGAAATAGGGGGCCGGGGTGGAACCGACCAAGAGGGCAGCCAAAGGGGGAGTCGAGGGCCGGAGGGCCAAGGGGATCCTAGGGACCAAGGGGGCCAGGGGGGTAGGGGACCAAGGGACGAAGGGGGCCAAGGGGAGCCGGCGGCTAGGGGGCCAAGGGGGGAGGAAAGGGGGCCGCGTTGGCCAAAAACGAGGAAGCCGGGGCGAGGGAGCCGGGGGCCAAGGGGGGCCGATGGGAGGCCGAGGGGGTGAGGAAGAGGGGCCCGGGAGGCCAAGGCCAGGGAGGGGAGCCGAGGGCTGACGCAGGGCTAGGGGCCAAGGGCCAATCGGGGACCAGGGGGGGCCAACGGGAGGCCCGAGGAGGAGCAACAGGGTGGCACGGGGGGGGGGCTGCACCTCAATCTCGGGCGGGTTAGAGGGGGAAGAAGGCCGTGCACCCTAGATCAGGTGCGTGGCCCAAGGAGGTCCGACTTGCACGCATCACTAATCCGGCTCGCGCTCGACATATGCAGCGACAAGCACACTCTTTTCAGGGCACATCACTGGGACGTGCGCACTTGTTGCTAATTAGTGATGCCGATACAGATTTTAGGCATCGCTAATTAGCGACTACTTAGCGACAATATTTACGTCACTAATTTTGTTCATCATTAATTTATTATTAAGTTATCGCTAAATTTTTTTGCATCACTATTAGCGACGATAATTTTGTGGTGTCGCTAATAAGCGTTGCTAAAACCAAATATTCTTGTAATGCATTTTTAAGCTTTTGCAAACAACCAAGCACAATATCAAGATACATCCTTAGGATAGGAATTCATGATTTTATAATTTATTTCAAATGAGGCCTTACTCCTAAAGTTATTTGAATATAAAATAATATCATGTAAAATACAATATAATGTCTAAAAGATTAGTAAAAAATTTCAGTAAATCTTCAATGTAAGTTGCACTCCATGGCAAAACATAGACTATTTTCATATCATTATTTTTCCTTCTTTTTCCAAATTAACCTAATCTGGGTGGGAATTAAAGCCAGAGTTGTAGTCCTTTATATTATTATTATTACTACTTATTCTTGGTGATCCAGGATAATTTCATATACTATCAGGTATTTTGTAAATTTTATATGATATTAGAGCCAAAATGTTTTCTTACATGTGTTATGGACCATGCATAGCTTGTTGTATTTGTGCCTTGAGGATGCTCTAGAATTACTGTAAATACCTTTGAACTCAATTATTAATGGTTCATTATATGTTTGAGCAAGCAATTTTTTGATTAAAACTACAAGTATATTCTTATTTTCTATAATAAAAAAGTTGATCAATACTAATGGTTTTTATTGAGGTGCTTGCATCAACAAGACACTTAACGGATCAGAAATAATTAATAACATCACCTGAGATATTTGCTAATAAGAATGAGAGAAGAAAGCCTCGAATCAAATCTATTATAGCAATGTTTTGTATTCAAGTTATAATGGACTAGAAGAACTGTATATTTGAGGTGGTGAGGAATCCAAAAGAAGTTTGAGATATTCTTTTCAATATTTATTTTATAGTTGCAACATGACACAACTTTAATGATTGAAGTATGATCAGTGGTGAACAAGTTATTCTTTTAGTCTTCTCTTTTTTATGGAAGCAAATAAGTTGGGACTTCAGCATGATTCTAAGATAGCTATAGGTACAATCACTACTATAAAAAGTTAAATAGACTATAATAGGTTTTAAAAAAAACTACATTTTAGTTAAAAAATATAGTCTAATATTTTAGAATACATTTTTATAATTTTTCATAAATTAAAAGACTACATGTATAATTAAAAAATAAGTTTTATATTTTATAATATAAAAAGATTATTTTTAATTAAAACATAATCTTATATTATTTATAATATAAAAAATATTTTTTAATTAAAACATAGTTTAATATAAAGCTAAATTTTTTTTCTTTTAATTTACTTTCTCTCTTTCTAAAAAAAATCATCTATACCTAATTTCAAATTTCATTCTTCCAACTATAATTTTGTTCTGAATTAGAATTTTATTTGCGGAAACTCCGCCATCACCCGAGATTAAAGTTGCAGAGACTTCGTCAGGGTTTCGTACAAGGAGACTCCGTTACCGCGCGGGATTAACGTAGCAGTGGACAGAGAAAGGCAATGGACGGTATTAGAGCCGCTGCCAGACCAATGTGTCCGGTCGAGAGGCCCCGATCCCACCTCCCTCCTCTCCCCTTGTCTCTCTCTCTCCAGCCCCGCCCCCCACACACCCCCCCCCCCCCCCCCCCCCCCCCCCCCCCCCCCCGCCCTTTCGCTTTCCAACGTAGCCTCTGCTCAAAAGCTCGCATCTTGATCCCTCTTCGTATCCATCTCCGTTCCATGAGCCTAGGCTCGCGGTTCGGTCCATTCCTATACGAACGGTAGCGGCTGCGGCAATGGCGTGTCGTTGGTGAGGAGGCGTAGGGCTTCTTGTTTTCTTTTGTCATTGGCGATCCCCCCACGAAACGGCTCTCTCGTTCTAATATTAGACTTAATTTAAATATATTGATCTCTATCAGATATGCAAAAACATAAGATCATATATTTATCATAAAGTAAATGAAGATCGATAAATACCTTTGCTCCACGGTCTAGATACGGGTAAGGCTCTTCCACACCAAACACGATTGCGTAAACTTTCTCCATGAGACTAGGCACAGGAACCTTCCCGTTTTATAATTCTTTATGCCTTATCTATCCATAACAGAGAGCGCCCTTTAAACGGATATGGTTGAGGAATTCTTATTGTAAATTCAAATTTTGAATTTGAATTCACATAATCCCTCGATATCAGAATATAGGACCACCTTAATCCACTTTAATCGTATCTAACTGATACGCTTAACGAAGAAAAACCAACATTCTCCCACTTGATCCGTATATTCTATTGCTATAGTAAAAAACAGAATACATGAATCATGACAATAGGTCCTTTTAAAATCGAGTATTATTTACCATGTATCACAATATATTATATTTCCCAAACATAAACCCATATAACTTAATGAATAAACCCCATGTTATTTTAGGTCCAACTTAATGATGCTCATCATAAATAAATGTGTACACTAAATAACTGAATGTGAAAAACATCACAACCATAAAAAAGAGTTTCATTGTACAAGTAGTTGTCCATGCAACTAAATTATATTATGGGACCAACTCCCATTCGTACCACATGATCCTTAAAATTCTTAATTGGCATGCCTTTAGTTAAGAATCAGCTATCATCAATTCAGTGCTAACATGTTCTATGACTACTTTATTTTCTTTAACACGTTCTTTATGGCTAAATACTTAATGTCGATGTGTTTACTTCGACTACCACTCTTGTGGTTTTCAGCCAAAAAAATATAGCAACTAAATTGTCATAGTACAATTTAATTGGCATAGCAATAGAATCAACAATTCTAAGCCCTAAGATGAAACTCTTCAATTATACACCGTGCGATATAGCCTTAAAACAAGCTTGCATAATAGAGGTAGCAGTCAGCTATGTACCTCATGACCTTTAGCAGCTCTCAAATGGTCTAAACCTGGATGACTCTGATATCTCCCCAACATCCCAACTGCAAATGCTATGCCAGGCCTTGTACAGACCTGAGCATACATCAAGCTACCAACAGCTGAGGCATATGGAGTGTTTTTCATTTTCTCCCTCTTAAAGTCATTCCTTGGGCACTGACTCAAATTGAATCATCACCCTTAACTATGGGAGCTATACTAGGTGAACAATTTTTTATCCGAAATCTCTCTAAAATTTTGTTGATATAGGTTTCTTGAGATAAACCTAAAACACCTCGAAATCTGTCTCTCTGAATTTTAATGCCAATGACATAAGAGGCATCGTCCATATCTTTCATATCAAAATTCTCAGAGAGATATTGTTTCACCTCATGTAACATACCTTTATCATTGGTTGCAAGTAAAATATCGTCTACATATAGGATCAGAAAATAAATTTTGCTCCCACTGACCTTCTGGTATATATTGATCCATGATGTTCTCTACAAATCCAAATGAAGAAATCACATCATGGAATTTTAAGTACTATTATCGAAAGGCTTGTTTCAGTCCATATATAGATCTCTTAAGCTTGCATACTAATTGCACATTATCACTAGAGGAAAAACCTTTAGGTTGTTTCATATAAACCTCTTCCTCTATATCTCCATTGAGAAATGCAGTTTTCACATCCATTTATTGCAACTCTAAATCAAAATGCGCAACAAGTGCCATGATAATGCGGAAGGAATCTTTCTTAGATACAGGAGAAAATGTCTCATTGTAATCAATTCCCTCCCTTTGAGTGAATCCCTTAGCAACAAGTCTTGCCTTATATCGCTCAATGTTTCTTAAAGAGTCTTTCTTAGTCTTAAAGACCCATTTATAGCCAATGACTTTTGCTCCATCAGGCAACTCAACAAGATCCCAGACTCCATTAACTGCCATAGAATTCATCTCATCTTTCATAGCATCATACCATAAATTAGATTCCTTACAATTCATGGCTTGTGAAAATATTTCAGGATCATTTTCAGCTCCAATGTTATAGTCCAACTCTTGAAGATACACAATATAGTCACTAGAAATTGCTGATTTCTTTTCTCTTGTAGATCTTCTTAATGTTGTAACAATCTCCTCTGGAGGAGTTGATTGTTCAACTATCCTTGGTAACTCATGAGAGAGTGGATCTACTAGTTCATTATCAGCAAATTATGGAATTTCAATGATTGGTTATATAATTCCCGTTTGATCTTAAGGGGTACTATGAACGATAATCAGTCTGTCACTTGAAGTGGAAGGTTGAGCATCAGAATGTTCCCTTTCAGGAATCATGCTCTGCAATTGATCACTCCCACTGATCAAGTCATTCTCAAGAAATTTGCTATTTCTTGATTCCACAATCCTAGTTATGTGAGATGGACAGTAAAATCTATATCCCTTGGACCTCTCGGCATAGCCAACAAAATACCCAGTAATGGTCTTAGGGTTCAGCTTTTTCTCTTATGGATTGTATACTCTCACTTCATATGGGCATCCCCATACGCGTACATGTCGCAAACTTGGTTTCCAACCTTTAAATAACTCAAATGGCATTTTAGAAACAGCCTTGGTTGGAACCCGATTCAATATTACGGCTATTTTGAGAGCTTCTGTCCACAAAGATTTAGGTAGCTTGGAGCTGCTAATCATGCTCTTCACTATGTCTATCAATGTTCGGTTCCTTCTTTCTGCTACACTATTCTGATCAGGTGAGCCAGTTAAACTGTATTGGGCAACAATCTCATGTTCTTGAAGGAACTTCGCAAATGGACCAGGCATTTATCCATCCTCTGTGTATCTCCCATAATACTCACCTCCTCTTTCAGATCTCATAATTTTGATTTATTTTCCACATTGTGTTTCTACTTCTGCCTTGAACACCTTAAAGGCATCTAATGCTTCGTTCTTATTATGAAGCAAGTAGAGATACATAAATCGTGAGTAGTCATCAATGAAGCAGATAAAGTATTTCGGACCATGAAAATCCATATCCGGACAACAAATGTCCATGTGTATGATCTCTAATAGGTCTGAACTCCTCTTGGCACCTTTCTTTGACTTATTGGTTTGCTTGCCCTTAATGCAGTCCACACAAGTATCAAAGTTAGTGAAGTCCAAAGTATTGAGTACCCCTTCATTCACTAACCTCTTGATTCTATCTATGGAGATGTGTCCCAATCTTCGATGCCACAACATAGAAGAGTTATCATTTATAACACATCTTTTTATGCCAACCCTAGCATGCATCTCATCATGAGTGGTATTACTTTACAAATTAATATCGAAAAGACCATCAGACAAAGTACCATTCCCAACAAGTTCAGAGTTATAATATAAACTGGAAGAAGTATCTGAAAAGTTGAAGGAATAACCTAAAGGTACAAGTTTTAAAACTGAAACTAAATTCCTAGAAAAACTAGGTACATAAAAGGTCTTTTCCAAATTTAAAAATAAAACCACTATTAAGAACTAAATTGTATGTCCCTATAGCTTCCACATGTGAGCACATCTTATTTCCTGAAGAGATATACTGCTCACTTCCTACTGGCTTTCTTAGGTTTTGCATACCCTGCAAAGTATTGCAAATGTGGATTGTAGAACCAGAATCAATCCACCATGTGTTATAAATAACATTAGTCATATTAGATTCATAACAGACAAATGAGATTGTTTTACTTTTCTTTTCAAGCCAAGTCTTGAACTTGATGCAATCCTTCTTCATGTGTCCCTTCTTCTTACAGAAGAAACACTTGGATTCCTTCTTAATGTCAGATTGGGGTGGTATTTTACTTTTACCCTTTTTCTTGGCTCATGCCCGATCCTTTCCATTTGTAGTCAGCATTGCACTCTCATCCAATTCCATCAACAGTCTACCCTCTTCTTGAACACATATGGCCAAAAGTTCATTGATTGACCATTTTTCCTTATGTGTGTTATAAGATATCTTAAATGGTCCATACTGCTGTGGAAAAGTATTTAAAATATAGTGCACTAGAAAGGACTCAGACATTTCAACCTCAAGAGTCTTCAGTTGAGCTGCAATGTCCCTCATTTACATAATGTGCTCACGCACATCTCTCACTCCAGTGAGCCTCAGAGATAACAACTTCAATATTAGGATACTAGCAAGAGCTTTGTCTGAAGTACTGAATTGCTCATCAATGGCCTTTAGTAGCTCCCTGACATTCTCATATTTATCGACTGAACCACGTATACCAACAGAGATTTTTGTCTTTATGAACATTGTACTCAAGCGATTAGATCGCTCCCAACGTTCATAAATCGCAATCTCACTAGAAGTGCTGGTCTGAGTTACTGAAGGTGGTTCATCCTTCCTTATAGCATAATCAATGTCCATCCAGCCCAGATGAAGGAGAATTCTCTCCTTCCAAACCTTATAGTTATCACCCCTCAATTCAGGTATGTCACATTTTATATCAGAGAAATTTACAGGTTGCATAACTGCAAAATTTAAACATACATGCTTATTATAAAAAAATTGAGGCTAATAAAATGCTTTACCAATGTAAAATATGCATTTAGAAAATAGTGAATCTACTGACATAAAACTTGCCTATAGGCTAAAGCTCTAATTCAATTAGATTCACTTGAGTATGTATGATAAAACCATCAAATTATATTCCTTCTTTCTAATTCCTATGGGTAGATTAGAAAAATATAATTTGATATTTTATCTTAATTAATTATTTAAATATAAAATAGTGAATCTATTAACATAAAACTTGCCTATGGGCTAAAGTTTTAATTCAATTAGATTCACTTAAGTCTGTATGATAAAACTGTCAAATTTGTTCCGTCTTTCTAATTCCTATGGGTAGATTAGAAAAATATAATTTGATATTTATCCTAATTAATTATTTAAATACAAAATAGTGAATCTACTGACATAAAACTTGCCTGTGGGCTAAAGCTTTAATTCAATTAGATTTAATTAAGTTTGTATGATAAAACTATCAAATTATGTTCCTTCTTTCTAATTCCTATGGATAAATTAGAAAATATAATTTAACATTTTATCCTAATTAATTATATAAATATAACAAAATTTTCTGTGGGATAAATTTTATTATATCCATATAATTAATTATAATTAATGTCTATTATTTATGTGATTTATTAACTTTATTATACAATTTTATAATTAAGGATGCTGTGGCTACTCCTCAATTATTCAATTGTATTTATCACTTAGACATTATTTAAATTTTATGCTCAATTATGTCACTTAAGATGCATGCATAATTAACAAAATTTATACACATAAATTCTAAATATAATTGAACATAAATAGGCCAGGCCAATGGCCCAACCACTTGATAGACGAGCCAGCAGCCTGTCATCCTCACCCAATTTCAATAGTTTAATTTAACCAAAAAATTTCTCAATCACCTCAAAAACAGTATGATCAAGACTGTCACATGATTCAGACTGAATGCAAAGCCCAGTGTGATGTAAATCAAACTGGGCCTACGGCCCATCCTTTCCGCAGCTGGCCAGACTGGGCGCATGCCCAGCCTGGCTGCTGGCCTAGGTCTGGGCCAACAACCAGGCTGGGCCCAGGCACCTGGCCAGCGGCTGGCCCAGGCCGGTGGCCCAGCTAGGCGCTGGGCCTAGGCGCTGGCCAGCACTGGCTGGCAGCCAGCGCGAGCGCCAGGGCGCTGGCAGGTAGCCAGCGCCTGGGCGCTGACCTCTTTTTTTTTTAAAAAGCTTTTTTTTCTTATGTATGGCAAGCATGTCTTCTTCCGTAAGAGGCTTTTTTTCATTCCGTGCACATATCCAAAGTAAGGAAACCCACACTTCCTCCTCTTATGGTGATTTGATTGTGAGATATTTGGATTTATCTTTTATTTAAACTATATCCAAAAGGGTGAGCGAACAGATAAGGGCATGTTTCATGGCATAAATCTTACTGATTAATCTATTAAATAAAACTAAATTAAATCAACTGAATATTAAGAGTTTATCAGATCTAATGCCCTTTCAGATGATTCTTGAAGACAACTCTCCCGGTACGCAGGTTGTGGGTCAAACGCACCAAGGTACTACAGCAACCTCCCTTATTGGTACGTCCCTAATATCCCTACCGTACGCCCGTTGGGTGAAATAATTCAGGGTACTACCAGTAGCCTCCCTTTGGACTATCCCTAAACGAGAGGAATAGAGATCAAGAACGCCTTATCCCTCTTTATCAAATAAATGATATAAAGATTGTTTCACAGGGATTTTATCATATCCGTATATTAATGGAAACAATCCTAATAATCAAAGCAGAGGTATTTTTAAATGCTCCGATACCAAATGTTAGACTTAATTTAAATATATTAATCCCTATCAGATATGCGGAAATATGGGACCAATATATTTATCATAAAAATAAAGTAAGTCAAGATCGATAAATACCTCCGGCCATTGCTCCACGGTCTAGATAAGAGTAAGGTTCTTCCACACCTTACGATCTCTCTCAGTGATGGTGTAAACTTTCTCGATGAGACCAGGCATAGGGACCTTCCCATTTTATAATTCTTTATGCCTTATCTATCCATCACAGAGGGCGCCGCTTTAAACGGATATGGTTAAGGGATTCTTATCTTAATCATGAATTCAAATTTTGAATTTGAATTCACGTAATCCTTCGATATCAGAATATAGGACCACCTTAATCCACCTTAATCGTATCTAACTGATGCGCTTAATAGAGAAAAACCAACACCTAGATTATGGCATTCGCGTGTTGGTTCCCGTTTCCTATTCTAGTGACTACAATACTGCGGTGGATCAAGATTTCTTTCGTCTCCTATTATTTAATTGCTCGCAAAGCATACTTTTTTTTTGATTTTGTAGTTCCTCGTCTCTATTTTTTTAAATCTCCTCCTGTATTTTATCCTATCATTAAAAATTCTTTTTTATTCATCTTATTCCTATTTTCCTTCCATTTTGTCATCTTCTTAACATTTTTTCCTCCTCATCTACATTTAATCTCTATCTTTTTTAGCTTTTAAACAATACTCTATCCTTCTATCTATCATGAAAGTTCCATTGTTGCTACACAATCTAAATGTTTCGCAAAACTCTCAGCTTTTTAAGAATATGTGCTGGATTTTTTTTTAACATGTTTGATTCGCAAAGATTTCATTTTTATCAAAATACTAATGTGCTTTGCTCTCGTATTCAAATCTTCGGAATTTACCCTTGTTGCCGTAGAAATCTGCTCTCCGACTCGGGTGCGGCCTGGCTCCAGATCTAGACGTTGATCTCTCGCCCGGGGTAAAACCTGTAAGACAGTCCTCACCCAGAGAGTGTCTGGGGTGGCCCTCTGCGGAAGACCCTTCGATGCCCAAGTCAGTGAAAATTCACAGCAAGTAAATGTGAGGAGAAGGCTCTCGCAGAAGAGTTCCTCAAGATGGATAGCCCTTTGAAAACTCAGAGCTTTGCTCGAGCTTCAATGGTTTTTAGTATGAGTGTCAGTGAGAGCGTACCTGAGAGGCTTTAGGACTGTGGTATTTATAGGTGATCACCTGATACCTTGGGCATGTCACAGGGGGTCTGAAACTATTTTGATTCGAATCGGATTCGAATCAGGTTTGTTACAGGGCCGGTAGGATCAGTATGTCGTTAGTTAAGGAATCGATGGCTAGGGGAGCCGGTCGATGCCTTAAGATTCAGTGATTACATAGGCCCTAGGCCATTTTTATAGCCCTTAAGCCACTTTCTGGTATTGTTTGCATAATTTTTCATTTGGAATCTTGTTTAGCTATCATGAATTTGAAATTCTCCTGCGCTTGATTCCGCAGAGGTGCTTGAGTGCCTCGGTCCGACCGAGGCATAGGACAGCTCGGTACACCGAGGCGTAGAATAGCTCGGTTCGCCGAGGGATAGGAGCAACTCGATCTGGCCGAGGCATAAGGATGGCTTGGTCTGCTGAGGTATGAAAATGGCTCGGTTCGCCGAAGTATCAGAATGGCTCGGTTCGTCGAGGTGACTCGACTCAGTTGAAGGCGATTCGGCTTTGCTGCCTTTCGGATATGACAGTTGGCTGATGAAATGTTGAGATTGGTCTCGACTCAATTGACAGTACATACGAACATTAATGCAATGATAATTTTACCCCTATCAACCCTAAAAAAAATATCTTTTCGTTTGGGCTTTAACCCGACGCTTCTTAATCCCTAGGAGCAACGCTCTTGGAGATCAAGAAATCATTCCACAATGCAGACAATGTCTTGTATGATTGGACCGATGCCCTGGGTTTGGACTATTGCTCGTGGCGAGGGGTTACCGGCGACAACATGACCTTTAATGTCGTTGCTCTGTAAGGACGCCCTATCTGCTCAATTTTCGAAGATAAACGATGGCTTTTGTTTCCTATTTTAAGGTACTTGTTGATGTGGCTGATCCGACGCCGTTAGAGAACCGTGAAGGAAGGAAACTGACAAAACCCCCTTCGGCCTCAGCTTCCAACATCCATCCACGGCATTGCTCCCAACTACGCATTTAATGGTAGGGTTGGAGGGCATTTATGACTGCCATGATAGCCCCATCGGCCTTAGAAATGTTCCACCTTCCACCCCGAGACCCCTCTCGGTTTCGATCTCGGTCATAATGACTTGGAGGGCATTTATGGCTGCCATGATGGACCCCGAGACCCCTCTCTGTCCCGGCCATAATAACTTGGAGGGCATTTATGGCTACCATGATGGCCCCATCGGCCTCGGACATGTTCCACCTTCGACCCCGATACCCCCTTTCGGCCTCTCGGTCTCGGCCATAATGACTTGGAGGGTATTTATGGCTGCCATGATAACCCCATCGGCCTTGGACATGTTCCACCTTCGACCAAGACCCCCTCTCGGTTTCGGCCTCAAGTCATTTATGGCCTCATAAAGGCCATGTGCATTATACATTTAATGCCTTATTTCTTTATATGCATTAAGGCATTTATGGTTGTCACGTTGGCCCCTTCGACCTCAAACGTGCGCTTCTTCCCCTCGGCATGAATAGCTTATTCACCCTCGGCCTTTTCTAAAGCTCATCTAAGGGCATGACTTTTCTAAAGCTCATCTAAGGGCATGAACAGTGTCACGCAAGCACTCTATAATCAATGCTCTACGAGGGACAGTTGCTTCAACTCAACATCATCTTCCCCTCAACGGCTGTACCTTGGGACCCACACGACTAACTTTATCACCCATCGCTATTTGCGTAGGACAACCAAAAAGGTGACGTAGGGGACACATTTGGCAAGTGCCATAACGATCGGCCATGCCGTGCAGCCACCTACTCTGACGGGATATGGCCTGCAGCTTGACACATCACATGGAGGTAAGCTCCATTGTGCCGCCATCAATTAATGCTTTGACAAGTGATCACACCCCAAGCCCACGGACTCCGAGCATCTATAAAAAGGGTAAGAGGAACCCCAACAAGGTAACACTAAGAACTCCAAGAATTGTGCCGCCATCAATTAATGCTTTGACAAGTGATCACACCCCAAGCCCACGGACTCCGAGCATCTATAAAAAGGGTAAGAGGAACCCCAACAAGGTAACACTAAGAACTCCAAGAACTGAGAACGCACTACACTGTTAACACTCATTCTTGCCCACAAAGAGCACGGCTCTAAGCCTCTTTCTTCTTCTCTCTTTCGAGCTTCCTCAAGCTCACAGCTGTTGCCCAGAGCACTGACTTGAGCATCGAAGGGTCCCCGCCGGAATCTTCGGCCTTCGGAACTTGTTTGCAGGCCCGTAGGCGCAAGGAGTTTGCCGGAGGATCCCGGGCCCGCTGGAGGAGGCGACCGGATGCTCGGGGATGGTGATTTGGCATCAACAGATTAGCACGCCAGGTAGGGGGAGAAAACAGAGTTCTGCGACACTAAGCTACAAGCTCTCACTCCCTCTATGACAACAATGGAAGCTTCCGCTAGTTATGCTGGGGGGCACTCTCAACAAGCTAAGCAACAAGATGCTAGTTCTATGTTCCACCATCACCACCAGTTCATGCCATTCAAGCAAAATACTGTGCCACCCTCACCCTGAAGATCCAAGCATTAGCGGCAGTTGTTCAAAGGCTATGGGAGCAATATTCCATGGCCACGTGGCAACAAGCTCAAGAGCAAAAGCAACCTCAAACTCAAACTCAACGGCAATTTAAGGCTCGGGCTCGTTAGCCAGCAAGAGCGCCACTCCTTGCCATCCAAATCCTAACTCCTAGTCACCTCAAATATTTATGGGCATTTTTTATTTCTAGCGGTGATAAGCTAAGACATGCTGATGCTATTAATGCAAGGTGGGAGATGAGGACAAAGGGCTTTGACCGTTGACTTTATCTACCCCCTCTCTCTCTTTTCTCTATTGCAGCCAGAGCCAATCTGAACCCAAGACCTCCTGCGGATTCCATTCCAGCTGCCTTCGGATTTTAGCAACAGTACCCTCCGCCTTCAATCAACATAGTTATCTGGGGGCAGGTCATCAACTCAGCGGAAGGAGAGAGAAACCGTGGAAGCTAGAGGGCTCCTTGCCTTGAACCAATGTGGAGGCTGACCAAATCCTGATAACTCCCAGCAACATCCTCTCCTAACTGTCCGCCTTCAGCAGACTCTCCCGGCCGCTCATCTTCAACGGCCGCTGGCTGCCCGGGCTTCCCTCGGCGACCTCTAGCTCTTGAGTCCGACTCCGACTCTCGTCCATGGCTTCGCTCTAGCGTCCCCGGCCCTAGATCCCATCTCTCTCTCTTTACTGCACTCTGAAGATGGGTCCCCAGCTTCATTTCGGAGAGGAGCTAGTCATCAACCAACTCTAGGCTCTGTCCCAACTTGATTCCCTGGGGGGCAGACCACCAGCGAGCGGAAGTACTCAAATCCGCAGAAGAAAAATAAGGGTGCTACAAGAGCTAAGTACGCTGCACTTTAGATAGTTTTCTTTCATTGATACTTAAAAATATCATGCAGGAAAGACAACGTTGCATCAGCATTCAAGACCAATATACCATTGGCACCGAAGACCGATGTACCACCGGATCCAAAAGCCCGACTCCGGTCGGCACTTAAAGCCCGATGTACCATCGGCACTAAAGCCCGATGCCAGCTCACGACTCTCAACTCTCAAGTCACCCTTCGGGGTTAAAAAGGCACCTGATGACTCTCAACTCTCAGGTCACCCTTTGGGGTTAAAAGGCACCTGACGACCCTCAACTCTCAGGTTACCCTTCGGGGTTAAAAAGGCATCTGACGACCCTCAACTCTTAGGTCACCTTTCGGGGTTAAAAAGGCACTTGACGACTCTCAACTCTCAGGTCACCCTTCGGGGTTAAAAAGGCACCTGATGACCCTCAACTCTCATGTCACCCTTCGGGGTTAAAAAGGCACCTAACGACCCTCAACTCTCAGGTCACCCTTCAGGGGTAAAAAGGCACCTGACGACTCTCAACTCTCAGGTCACCCTTCGGGGTTAAAAAGGCACCTGACGACTCTCAACTCTCAGGTCACCCTTCGGGGTTAAAAAGGCATCTGATGACTCTCAACTCTCAGGTCACCCTTCGGGGTTAAAAAGGCACCTGATGACTCTCACCTCTCAGGTCACCCTTCGGGGTTCAAATGGCTCTCAACAGCCTCAACTTTGCCTCAGCAGCTTCGTCACAGCCTCAACGGCTTCATTTCAGCCTCAGCGGCTTCAACTCTGCATTAGCGGCCAACGGCCAATCGGGTAATACCTTTGCTTAAATTGTACACTTGCAACATATTGCTGGTTTCTTTCAGCTATCAAGAAGCCCCAAGACAGCTCACAGCTGGGAGAGGCCAACTCCTCATCTCACAGTTGACGGGCACCCACTTCTAAACTTCACGCCAAAATTAAGAGCCCCTCCAAGCTCACCAACAAATGCCACAAACGTGGAGCCTCCCAAAACGAAGTAGAAGGAGACAAATTCCTCCAACAAAGAGCTAAGTACACTACAAGAAAAGGTTTCTTTTCATTAATATCTAAATGCATTATGGGAAAATCAACCATTCAAAAGGCTCTTGACGGTCCTATGATCAAAAGGTCACCCCCGGGCCGGCCGCGAAACCCCCACGGTGGTGCAAGACCTATGATTCCAGCGACCTCGAATCACCCTTGGGCCAGCCACGAAACCCCCGAGGTGGTTCCGGAGTAGCTCGATGGTATGGCGGCTAACGGATACCACTCGGCCTGGCTAGCATACGCCCCGAGTCGGTTCAAATCCCTAATAGCTCGTACCCGCTCGAGTCACCTTCCGGACCAGCACACAAACACCCGAGGCAATTTTATTTCAGCCCCTGTGGCTCTATTTCCACTTCGGTAATTTTATTTCAACCTCAACGGCTTATCTCTACCTCCGCAGCATTATTGCAGCCTCAACGGCTCCCTCTGTCTCAGGAGCATCATTGCGGCTTCATTGGCTCTCTGCCTCAACATCATGTGGACGGGGACCCACATCCAAACTTCATGTCAAAAGTTAAAGACCTCAAAGTCAGGTGGGGATCAGCCATTTGGGAGGTGACACCCCTTTTGCTTTGCTGGAGTGGGTCTGCTTCATCTCAGGGGCGAGGGGGCATCTGATGTGGCTGATCTGATACCGTTAGAGAATCGTGAAGGAAGGAAGCCCCTTTCGGCCTCAGCTCCCAATATCCATCCACGGCATTGCTCCCAATTGCGCAAGCATTTAATGGTACGGTCATAATGACTTGGAGGACATTTATGACTGCCATGGTCCCATCGGCATTTATGACTGCCATGGTCCCATCGGCCTCTGACATGCTCTACCTTCAACCCCTCTCGGAATCTGTCATAATGACTTGGAGGGCATTTATGGCTGTCATGATGGCCCTATCGGCTCTGACATGTTCCACTTTCAACCCCGAGACCCCCTCTCGGTCTCGGTCATAATGACTTGAAGGGCATTTATGGCTGCCATGTTCCACTTTCGACCTCGAGACCCCTCTCGGTCTCAGTCATAATGACTTGGAGGGCATTTATGGCTGCCATGATGGCCCCATCGGTCTCGGACCCCGAGACCCCCTCTCGGTCTCAAGTATCAACCCCTCGGCATGTCACACCAAGGCACTTAAGGCCACGTGCATTCATTACTCTAAGGTATTTATTGTCTTATTCATTGCATTTATGGCCATTTATTGCCTTATTCATTCCCATATATAAAGGTATTTATGGCCTCATAAAGGCCACGTGCATCACCCGCTTTAAGACATTTAATGCCTTATTTTCTTCCATGCATTAAGGCGTTGCCATGTTGGCCCCTTCCACCTCGTGCTCGGCTTCTTCCTCTCGGCATGAATAGCGCTCGGCCTCGAACAGTGCCATGCAAGTATTCACCCTCGGCCTTTCTAAAGCTCATCCAAGGGCATGAACAGTGTCATGCAAGCACTCTATAATCAATGCTCTACGAGGGACAGTTGGCTTCAACTCAACATCATCTTCCCGTCAACGGCTGTACCTTGGGATCCACACGACTAACTTTATCACCCATCGTTGTTTGCGCAGGACAACCAAAAAGGTGACGTAGGGGACACATCTGGCAAGCGCCGTAACGATCGACGATGCCATGCAGCCACGGGACATGGAGGTAAGCTCCATTGTGCCGCCATCAATTAATGCTCTGACAAGTGATCACGCCCCAAGCCTACGGACTCCAGGCATCTATAAAAAGGGTAAGAGGGACCCCAACAAGGTAACACTAAGAACTCCAAGAACTGAGAACGCACTACACTCTTAACACTCATTCTTGCCCACAGAGAGCACGGCTCTAAGCCTCTTTCGTCCTCTCTTTTGAGCTTCCTCAAGCTCACGGTTGTTGCCCAGAGCACTAACTTGAGCGTCGGAGGGTCTCGCCGGAATCTCCGGCCTTCGGGACTTGTTTGCAGGCCCGCAGGCACAAGGAGCCCATCGGAGGATCCCAGACCCGCTGGAGGAGGCGACCGACGCTCGGGACGGTGATTTGGCGTCAACACTTGTGACTGATGGTTGCTTTGGTTTTTTTCCTGCTGTCAAAATTTAGGAACCTATCAGGGTTGAATCTTGATGGAGAGATCTCACCAAAAATTGGAATCTGAAATATCTTGCATCTATGTAAGATCTACCAATCCCTCTATTTCCAAGATGTTGATTTGTTATTCCTTGTGATGTTGATTTTTTATTCTTGTGTTGAGCTTTAGTGTAACAGAGATAAGGATGTGCCTAATGGTATTTATAATGTTCCATGTTGCCTTATCTGGGTGTTTATATTGCTTGCACTGTGATTTGGGCCCATATTTTGGATATGTTATTTGTTTGTTAAATTGTTTCACTTCTTCGATGCTCTTAAACAGCGACCTGAAGGTAAACTCTGTTGAGGCTGGATCACCGGATTTTCTTGTCTTGGATTTTTCTTAAGATCTCTCTTTTCATTTTCTCTGGAAGAAGAAGATGATCCCCTCCCCTCCCCTCGTTCCCCCTTTATCCTTCTTTCTTTTGACTTTTTATTTTTAATTATCGTGGACGTCCACGTGTAGGGCAGGCGTTCATCTTGCACTACGTGGTTATCCAGTGATAATTCTTAATAAGGATATTAAGAAACTTGCATGAAGGAATCCTTTCATGATGATCTTGATTATTCCAAAGGAATGTCAGAGGTAGTGGAGACGTCAGGGTGAGGGAAAAGGGATCTGGCTCTAAAATAGAGGTTCAATGTCCCCTTTAGGGGGTTTGTCTTATGCGAACCAATTAAGCATGATGATTTTGGCATCTCTCGATTTCTGTTCCGGATGTGACGGTTTATTTCTTTTTAATCATTTTATCGTGGGGGTTGTTCTTAAACCGGGGGATCGCTTAAGCTCTGGAGGCCGCCCAGGATTGGGGGCCGCCCAGGATTGGGGGCCGCCCAGAATTGGGGGCCGCCCAAGACTGGGGGCCGCCCAAGACGGGGGGCCGCCCAGAACCGGGGGCCGCCCAGGATTGGGTTGCCCAGAATTGGGGGCCGCCCAGGATCGGGGGCCGCCTAAGACTGGGAGCCGACCAGAACTGGGGGCCGCCCAGGGTTGGGGGCCGCCCAAGACTGGGGGCCGCCCAGAACCGGGGGCCACCCAGGATCGGGGGCCGTCCAGGATTGGGGGCCGCCCAGGACCGGGGGCCGCCCAGGATCGGAGGCCGCCCAGGATTGGGGGCCGCCCAAGACTGGGGGCCGCCAGGACCGGGGGCCGCCCAGGATCGGGGGCCACCCAGGATCGGGGGCCGTCCAGGATTGGGGGCCGCCCAGGACCGGGGGCCGCCCAGGATCGGAGGCCGCCCAGGATTGGGGCCGCCCAAGACTGGGGGCCGCCCAGGACCGGGGGCCGCCCAGGATCGGGGGCCGCCTAAGACTGGGAGCCGCCCAGAACCGGGGGCCGCCCAGGGTTGGGGGCCGCCCAAGACTGGGGGCCGTCCAGAACCGGGGCCGCCCAGAACCGGGGGCCACCCAGGATCGGGGGCCGTCCGGGATTGGGGGCCGCCCAAGACTGGGGGCCGCCCAGGGTTGGGGGCCGCCCAGAGGGGCCGCCCAGAATCGGGGGCCGCCCAGGACCGGGGCCGCCCAGGATCGGGGGCCGCAGGATTGGGGGCCGCCCAAGACTGGGGGCCGCCCAGAACCGGGGATCGCCCAGGATCGGGGGCCGCCTAAGACTGGGAGCCGCCCAGAACCGGGGGCCGCCCAGGGTTGGGGGCCGCCCAAGACTGGGGGCCGCCCAGAACCGGGGGCCGCCCAGAACCGGGGCCACCAGGATCGGGGGCCGTCCGGGATTGGGGGCCGCCCAGACTGGGGGCCGCCCAGGGTTGGGGGCCGCCCAAGACTGGGGCCGCCCAGAATCGGGGGCCGCCCAGGACCGGGGGCCGCCCAGGATCGGGGCCGCCCAGGATTGGGGGCCGCCCAAGACTGGGGCCGCCCAGAACCGGGGGCCGCCCAGGATCGGGGCCGCCTAGAACCGGGGACCGCCCAGGATCGGGGGCCGCCCAGAAACGGGGACCGCCAGGGCATCTTTTATTTATTTAATTTAGCTATTTTCATTGTCATCCATATCATATGCCCCCTCGCCCATATTTCTTGTATATGTGCGAGGCATGCACATGCAAGGGAGAAGGGCGGAAAAATTTGAATTTCGAAAGCTCCGCTTGTAATGAGTGACATTTTGGGAAGAAGGGAAAAAGAAGGGGGTGCGTGTCTCTGAAAGGACGGCGTCTTTTCACTCGTCCGGCTGTACTGACGGGTTATTATGTACCCTCGCGGTGTTCGAAGCGTCGTGTCTGGCTTTTATATGCTGAAAAGATCGTCCCCTTCCTTTAGTCCCCGATTTTGTGTGTCTTCCTCAGTTCTTATCCTCTCCAGCCCAGGGTAGTTGGCTTTTCCTTCCTCCCAGGTTAGTTGGCTTTTCCTCCCTCCTTTTTCTTTATGGACCCCTCGGTAGATAGAAAAGGCAAGGGTCCCATGATAGAGCCCTCCCGAGAGGAGATTCTCCGGACACGTCGAGAGACCTTGGGAGGGGTAATCATCCGCGGGGACCAACCCGCTGTTCAATCCGCCCAACCTGTATCTAGGCCCTTATCTCAATCTTTTAGGACTTCTTGCTCATCCGCCGGTCATGAGGGGGAGCCCCCTGCGGCTACCTCAAAACTGGCCGGACCGGCGGGTATTGCTTCCGTGATATCCCCACAAGACCTCAGAAACCTTAGGGCTCAATTTGGGGTTCCGGGTGATATTCGACTCTCTGTCCCTCTTCCAGAGGACAGGGTTAATCGAGGGCAACCGGGTAAGATCGCTTTATACGAGGAATTTTTTAAGAGCGGTCTACGGTTGCCGTTTCATCCCTTTTTCATAAATCTGTTAAATCGATACCACCTCATTCCGGCACAGCTCACCCCTAACTCTATCCGTGTTATATTTTCGTTCTTAGTTCTCTGTTCTTTTCACGGAGCCCCTGCTAGGCTTTCTCTGTTTAGGTCCCTATATAGAATCCGCAACCCAGTTAGGGATGGGTGGTGGAGTTTTGCCTCGAGACCTAAGAGAGTCTTAAAGCTTAACCTTCCCTCCAAAATTAAAGGATGGAAGTCGCGGTTCTTTTACGCGCATTTGGAGGGGTTAGACACGGATTGGGGCACTCCGGATACTAGTTCAAACCAAAATGCGAGTATTGAAGAAAGGGACCGCGAGCTATTCAATACCTTAATCTCTACAATTATCCCTCCTAGTAGGGAGTTGTTATCGGAGAGTAATCTCCGGGAGGCTTCATTCGTGCCGGTGTCGCTGGCTGCAGCGCCCGGTGAGCTTCACAGAATTTATCTTCTCTTTCTTTATTCGCGCTAGTTTAGCTGACCTATTGTTTGTTACTTTGCAGCGATGAAATTCTCTCGAGAGTTCTTGGAGTCCAAGCTTCGAAAAAGGGAGAGAGGTGAACATGACACGCCAACGGGGGGTGAATCTAAAAGACCCCGCCAATCAGGGTCGGACAATCAAGTCCAACCTCCGGCGGTGATTCCTGAGGTGACCTTAGTAGAAGACAGTGACAGGGATGTGAGTCCTCCGACGGGGGGCCCTATGGGAGGTCCCGCCGAGGGGGAATCTTTCGAGACGATTTCGTCTCCTGCCCAAAGCGTCGGTGAGTCTACAAGAGAAGTAGAAGCGGCCAAGGCTGATTTGCCAGGACCTTCGCTACCGGCGGGAGCGGGTGTCCCCACTCCCGCCTCACCAGGTACTTCAATGGCTCCTCCCTCAGCTTCCCAACCACCCAGCGGGGATATCGGACATAAGAGCTATCTATCAGAGATGGTCCTTAAGCTCGCGATATTACCCAGATTTCAAGATAAGCTGAGGAAGGCAACACAGGCGGAGGCCTTCGACACTATGTTTACCGCTGCATTGCAGGTAAAGTCCGCTTTTTTTTTTTTTTTTTTTTTTTTCTGATCACCCAATTCGGACACTGACAGAGAGCACTTTGCAGACAGCTAATGGTCTCTTCGTGCTGCGTGAAGACCTAGACAGGACCAAGTCTCAGAATGTCAGCTTGAATAAAGAATTGGCGGATGCGAGGGCCCGAGAATCCAAAGCACTATGTGACCTTCAGGTCATGCAGGAGGAATATCGGACTTGGAGAGGGAGGGCGGAAAAGGAACTGCGAAGTTTAGACGCCCAGTTGTGCGAGATCCGGGCAAGGGTGCTACCGACGGAAGAAAAGCTAAAGGAGACTTCCCTTAGGCTGGAGCACACAGAGAATCGAGCGGATAGCGCGGAGGCCGCTGCTCGTGATGCTATGGAGAAGCTGGTCTTAGCCGAGAAGGACGCTAAAAACGCTCTTGATAAAGCTGCAGCAGCAACGGTGGAGGCACAGAAGAAGATGGCCACAGTCGAGACTGCAGCTCAGAAAAAGATAGCGGAGGCCGAGGCCAGAGCTCAGGAAAGGGTGGCCGCAGCTGAGGCAATAGCCAAGGAGGCAATAGCCAAGGGGCTATTGAAAAATATAAAGGCTCCCCAGACTTTGAAGCGGAGTTCCAGGAGGCCGCCCTGGACGCTTTCGTGGAGGGCTTTGAGAAATGTAAGCGGATACTGGCCCGGCAGTTCAACCTAAAGGACCTTGAGCGTTTTCGACCCGTGGATGTAGAAGTTCCTGATAGGGAGGTCGAAAACGTGGTGGGTGAAGCAGCGGCGACTGGGACTCTCGTTGCAGAAGAGCCTCTGGCCGAGGAGCCGACCGCCAACCCTGACGCTGAGAAAGGGCCTTCAAAAGCTGATCCAGAATGTTGAGTTTTATTTTGATCTTTATCTTAAATTCGGTCCCCTTTAGGGACCTCTTTATTGTGAAAAACCTGTCTGCTGACGAGATTTAATTCCAAGTGAATGAACGTTACTTTTATCGATCTGGTTTAGTTCAATACTTTCTTTGCTTTATTTTTGGCTCCCGTTTGCTGATCAAGACAATGGTGCTGTTTGATTTAGATAGCCTGCCAGTACTTGACTATTCTTGAAGCGCAACTCAAAGTTACCCTAAACTTTCTTAGGGATGAGTTATACTTGGACCGTAGGACCGTTGACCCGCCTGTCGTGGTCGAGGCCGCTTAAGTCAAGGACTTGAACCTCCTCAGGGGTGAGTTACACCGGCCTGGGGGTGTCCTTTAGACCGCAGGGCCGTCGAGCCGCTTGTCGTGGTCGAGGCCGCTTAAGTCAAGGACTTGAACCTCTTCAGGGGTGAGTTACACCGGCCTGGGGGTGTCCTTTAGACCGCAGGGCCGTCGAGCCGCTTGTCGTGGTCGAGGCCGCTTAAGTCAAGGACTTGAACCTCCTCAGGGGTGAGTTACACCGGCCTGGGGGTGTCCTTTAGACCGCAGGGCCGTCGAGCCGCTTGTCGTGGTCGAGGCCGCTTAAGTCAAGGACTTGAACCTCCTCAGGGGTGAGTTACACCGGCCTGGGGGTGTCCTTTAGACCGCAGGGCCGTCGAGCCGCTTGTCGTGGTCGAGGCCGCTTAAGTCAAGGACTTGAACCTCCTCAGGGGTGAGTTACACCGGCCTGGGGGTGTCCTTTAGACCGCAGGGCCGTCGAGCCGCTTGTCGTGGTCGAGGCCGCTTAAGTCAAGGACTTGAACCTCCTCAGGGGTGAGTTACACCGGCCTGGGGGTGTCCTTTAGACCGCAGGGCCGTCGAGCCGCTTGTCGTGGTCGAGGCCGCTTAAGTCAAGGACTTGAACCTCCTCAGGGGTGAGTTACACCGGCCTGGGGGTGTCCTTTAGACCGCAGGGCCGTCGAGCCGCTTGTCGTGGTCGAGGCCGCTTAAGTCAAGGACTTGAACCTCCTCAGGGGTGAGTTACACCGGCCTGGGGGTGTCCTTTAGACCGCAGGGCCGTCGAGCCGCTTGTCGTGGTCGAGGCCGCTTAAGTCACCCTGAGTAATTATTGAAAGATATGTATTTAAAAGTACAGACTTATTCAACATTTACGTGAATACATTACATCACTGGTAATACTGCCGAAGATTGTCCGCATTCCATGTTCGGGGAATTAGTTGTCCGTCTAGATCTTCCAATTGGTATGCTCCACGGTGAAGAACCTTTCTTACTCGATAGGGGCCTTCCCAGTTAGGGGATAGTTTGCCCCCTTCCATAGGTTTGGACACCGAAGCTCTTCTTAGCACCAAGTCTCTCTGATGGAAGTCCTTCGGACGGACGCGGGTATTGTAATACCTCGCTACCCGTTGTTGGTACGCTGCATTCTTAATTCGAGCCTGGTCTCTTGCTTCATCGATGAGGTCAAGACTGGCTCTTAAGCTGAGGAGGTTGTCCGCTTCATTATATGCCTCTACTCGGCCGCTTGGCAAGCCGATCTCAACGGGAATAACAGCCTCGGACCCAAAAACCATGTTGAATGGTGTTTCCCCTGTCGGCACCCTGGGTGTCGTATGGTATGCCCAGAGTACACTCGGGAGCTCTTCTACCCACCTTCCTTTGGATGTATCCAATCTAGTTCTTAGCCCTCGTAATATCATGCGATTTGTGACCTCGGCCTCTCCGTTAGATTGCGGATGGCCGACGGAGGTGAACCGTTGCACGATACCGAGGTCAGCACAGAAAGTCCGAAAGGCGTTGTTGTCAAACTGTCGGCCATTGTCAGTAATAAGAGTGTGCGGGATGCCGTAGCGACAAATAATGGCTTTCCAGAAAAAGGCTTTAACTTTAGCCTCAGTAATTCTGGCGAGTGCTTCAGCCTCGACCCATTTAGTAAAATAATCAATGGCCACTAGTAGAAATTTGCGCTGTCCTGTTGCAGGGGGAAAAGGGCCGAGGATATCCATACCCCATTGAGCGAAGGGCCAGGGGGAAGAAAGAGAACTTAGCTGAGAAGATGGTTGCCGTTGAATGTAGGCATAGCGTTGGCATGAATCACATCTTTTCACTAATTCTGTTGCATCCTCTTGCATGGTGAGCCAGTAGTATCCTTGTCGGAGAGCCTTGCGTGCCAAAGATCGTCCTCCAGAATGATTCCCACAGATGCCTTCATGAATTTCCCTAAGGACATAATCAGCATCTACTGAACTAACACATTTGAGGAGGGGCTGAGAGAAGGATTTTTTATAAAGTTGACCTTCTAATAGTACAAATTTAGAAACCCTCCGTTTAAGCAGCTTAGCTTCTTCAAGATCAACTGGGAGAACGCCGTCCTTTAGATACCGGACATAAGGTTCCATCCAGGTTTCTTTTTGAATAATGGGCAGGACTTCCTCAGTA
>UESW01001328.1:471580-504041 GCA_900491605.1 Calamus simplicifolius
GATGAAAGAACTGAGCAAGAGAGGTCTGCTTCCAGACTTGAGTAGCGGAGATATGGAGATCTGTGAGCCTTGTCAGATGGGAAAGCAGAGGAGAGTACAGTTCTCAGTCAGCACAGCTAGGAGTGCTGAACCCCTGGAGTTAGTACACACAGATGTCTGGGGACCAGCCCCAGTTTCTGCAAGGAATGGGGCCAGATACTTTATGACCCTGATAGATGATTTCTCAAGGAAGCTGTGGATCTACTTTATGAAGGAGAAATCAGAGGTCTTCACCAAGTTCAAAATCTGGAAGGCTGAGGTGGAGAAGGAGCAGGGTAAAAGTGTGAAGTGTCTGAGGTCTGATAATGGCGGGGAATACACCAGCAGGGAGTTCCAGATTTTTTGTGAGGAGTGGGGCATCAGAAGGCACTTCTCGGTGATGGGAACTCCTCAACAGAATGGGGTGGCTGAGAGGATGAACAGAACACTATTGGAAAAGGCAAGATGCTTAAGGCTGCAGGCAGGGCTTCCAAAGATGTTCTGGGTTGACGCAGTAGATGCAGCTAGCTACTTGGTCAATCGGTCACCGCACACCAGGTTAGATGGAGACATTCCAGAGGAGATATGGTCTGGAAGGAAGACAAGCCTAAACCATCTAAGGGTGTTTGGATGCACAGCATATGTGCATGTTGGAGCTGGGGAGCGGAGTAAGTTGGATGCCAGGTCTAAGAAGATGGTGTTCCTAGGCTACCCGCGAGGAGTCAAGGGGTATCGGCTATGGGACCCCTTGGAGAAGAAGGTTGTCATCAGCAGAGATGTAACCTTTGATGAGAGCTCAATCCTCCAGAACAGAAGTGGCATGGATGCACAGCAGGGACTACAGGAGGTAGAACACGGTAACACTAGTCAGACAACCTCCTATACAGTTGTGCCATTTGCTAGTGGACCAGGAGGATTTGAGATTCAGGTGGAGAGGACTGACAGAGGGGGTAGAAGCCAGGGAGTTCAGCAGGATGCAGCTGGACAGGGGACTGATACTGGGATCGCACAGCAAAGGCCCAGGAGGAACGTGCGACCACCAGTTCGATACGGCTTTGAGGATTCGTTGTCATATGCCCTGGTGACAGCAAATGGAGACCCTTTCACCTATGAGAGGCTATGGAAAGTCAGGATAGAGATAGGTGGATCCATGCTATGGCAGAGGAAATGCAGTCTCTTCACAGAATAATACGTGGCAGGTGGTCCAGCTGCCACAAGGAAAGAAACCCATTGGTTGTAAATGGGTTTATCAGCGCAAGGAAGGAGCTTCAGAACAAGAGGGTATCAGGTATAAGGCAAGACTAGTGGCCAAAGGATACTCTCAGAAAGAAGGCATCGATTATGGTGAGATATTTTCTCCAGTTGTCAGGCACACTTCCATCAGACTATTATTGAGTATTGTAGCAGCTCAGGACTTGGAGCTGGAGCAGATGGATGTGAAGACAGCATTCCTCCATGGTCATTTGGAGGAGAGCATCTACATGGAGCAGCCACCAGGGTTTAGAGAACCAAGATCAGATGGGAAAGTCTGTTTGCTGAAGAAATCTCTGTATGGGCTGAAGCAGTCGCCGAGGCAGTGGTACAAGAGATTTGACACTTATGTTAGGAGCATTGGACTTTCAGGTGTGAGTATGATTCTTGTGTGTATGTTAAATCTCTGGATGATGGGTCTAGGATGTACTTACTCTTGTATGTAGATGACATGCTGATAGCATGCAAGAGTAAGAAGGCTGTACAGGAACTGAAGATAGCTTTGTCTCGGGAGTTTGAGATGAAGAATCTGGGGCCAGCCAGGAAGATCCTAGGGATGGAAATCATCAGAGATAGATCCAAGGGTGTGCTGCATCTGAGTCAGGGTGGCTACATTAAAAAGATTCTGGAGCGATATGGGATGAAGGATGCCAAACCGACAGCACTACCTTTGGCAGCACATTTTTCCTTATCGAAGACCATGTCACCACAGACTGAGGTGGAGGCTCAGGAGATGGAGAAGGTACCATATGCTTCTGGTGTTGGGAGCCTTATGTATGCCATGGTATGTTGTAGGCCAGACATAGCCCATGCAGTGAGCCAGGTGAGCAGGTTCATGGCGCACCCTGGCAGGGAGCACTGGCGAGCACTAAAGGGAATCTTCAGGTACTTGGTAGGTACAGTTGGGGTTGGTATTTGCTATGGACAGCAAGAAGGTGCTGAGAGATCCAACTTATCCAAGGAGGCTCGTGGGCAGTTATATGGGTATGTGGATGCAGACTTTGGTGGAGATGTGGACACTAGGAGATCCACAACAGGCTTTGTGTTCAGCCTGTTTGGTGGTCCAGTATCGTGGAGATCATGTCTGCAGCCCATCACAGCCTTATCTACCACGGAGGCAGAATACATAGGTATCACAGAGGCAGCAAAGGAAGCTCTTTGGCTGAAGGGCTTGATGCTGGAGATGGGACTTGATCAGAAGGTTGTCCAGGTGCATAGTGACAGCCAGAGTGCTCTGATGCTTGCGCAGAATGCAGTCTATCATGCCAGGACGAAGCACATTGACCTCAGATACCACAGGATCAGAGAGCTGGTGGAAGATGGTGAGGTGGAGCTGGTGAAGGTATACACCAAAGAAAATCCAGCAGATGCACTGACTAAGGTTCTTCCACGGGACAGTTTTCAAAAGTGTATTTCGTTGTTAAAGCTGATGGACACAGTGGACGTGCTGAGGCCTTGAAAGCACCAAGGTGGAGATTGTTGGGCCTGGTGTGGTGCTATCAAGGCCCAGGTGGGCTAACTTGTATTGGGCTGGGT
This sequence comes from Calamus simplicifolius, assembly GCA_900491605.1. Lineage (NCBI taxonomy): Eukaryota > Viridiplantae > Streptophyta > Magnoliopsida > Arecales > Arecaceae > Calamus > Calamus simplicifolius. The sequence continues at coordinate 474,386 of UESW01001328.1, forward strand.
TTGAGTCCAAGGGTTGAGATTAAATCAAGTCACGGGTGTACACGGGCTTGGGGATTAGTTTAATCTCATTGGATTAGTCCATGGGAGTTTTTTATTGAGTCTGGGCCTGGCCCACTTCGTGGATGTATTTAAACTCTAGTCTCTAGGGTTTGGATGAAATAGAGAACAGATTCTTTTCTCCCAAAAATTCCGTTCTCTCATCATAGGGCAGCAGCCCTTTCTTTCTCCTCCCCATCTTCCTCCTTTTCAAGAAGTAAACCTAACAGGATTAGAAATCCTTAGTTCTAGTTCTTGTTGAACGGGGAATCCCATTGCTATTCATCAAGGTCTAAACCTAACAGGATTGGGAATCCTTAGTTCTAGTTCTTGTTGAATGGGGAATCCCATTGCTATTCATCAAGGTCTAAACCTAACATGATTAGGAATCCTTAGTTCTAGTTCTTGTTCAACAGGGAATCCCATTGCTATTAATCACAGGTCTAAACCCTAACAATCAGGAGTTAGCTTAGTATTTAGTTTCCTATATAGTTTGATATTCTTGTAGATACTTTGATATATGGTAGTATAATGAGATTTAGTGTTTAATTTTCTATATCATGAAGACATTATTGTAAATACTTTGATATGTGCTAGTATAATGAGATTTAATGTTTATTTTTTTTATCATTTAAGATTGTTGAAGATATGTAAAGTACCTAGATATAATTTATAGAGAAAGATGATATAGTGCCTATATAAATAATATAGTGGGTTTTAAAGAAAAAAAAAGTTACCAAAAGGTATATAGAATTAAAAAAATATATGTTTGATAGAGTAAAAACTATTATCAAATAATAATATAGGAGAAAATAGTGAGTTTTTAATTACTGTAGGATTATATCGAGGATCTGCCTTAAGTCTATATCTTTTTGTATTAGTTAGGGATGAATTAACTAAACATATTCCAAATGATATCCCATGGTATGTTATTTATCGATGATATAGTATTGATTGATGAAACTAAATCTAGATTGAATGCTAAGTTAGATATTTGAAGAAAGGCTTTAGAATCTTAGGGTTTCAAGATTAGTAGAACTAAGACTAAATACATGAAATATAATTTTAGTGAAACTAGAAATACAAATGAAGAGACAATAAAGATTGCAAGCCAAGAGATACCAAGAAGTAAAAAATTTAAGTATTTAGGATCAATTATCCAGCAAGAAGATGAAATAGATGAAGATGTGAATCATAAAATTAAAGCAGGATGGATTAAGTGGAGAGTGTTTAAGAAGTATTGTATGATTGACGCATCCCATTAAAATTAAAAAAAAAATCTATAAACCCACTATTAGACCAGCTATGTTATATGGAATAGTATGTTGGGTAATACAGAAACAACATGTGAATAAAATAAGGGTAACAGAAATGCGCATGTTAAGATGGATATATGATAAAACTTTAAAAGATAGAATTAAAAATAAACATATAAGAAATGATAGAGTAGTCCCCAATTACAGATAAAATGAGAGAAATATAGTTTGAACATATACAACGAAGACCTTTAGATGCTCCAGTTAGAAAGAGTGATCTTTTAATAATCCATGATAATGATAGAGATAGAAAACCTAAACTAATATGAACAGAAATAATTAAAAAATATATAAATATTTATAATTTGAGTGTCAGTTTAGTTCTAAATAGAGCAAAGTAGTTGGAAAAAGGCTTAGATGAGTTAAATTGAATTGAGTTTAAGAGTGTTGAAGATAGTTTGATATGTGTTGATATCTTTATGATAATATTTTAAGATATATAAGATTTAAATATTGCTTTGATATATAATAGTATGATATTTTTTGATAATATTTTAAAATATATGAGATTTAAATATTATTTAATATGCCTTGCGTGCCCTTGTATATCATTTCATTGAAAGGATAATGAATTGTAAGAGAAGAAAGATGATCCCATCAAAAAATAAAAAAGATGCAACGCTCATCAAGAGATCAGGATGTAAGTATTTCTTTTATCACTTCTAGAAGGATGTTAGGATTCAATAATACCACATTAGCCCGCAATGGCATACGCCATGCCCTTATGCAACTAAGCTGCCACACCCACGGTAAGCCTCTACATACCATCGAAAGACTATTTGCGGACGCTTTAAGGATCCATGGAGCTCCATGGATCATAACTAGGAATTCTCTCTCCACAATTTATATGGAATTGCGAGGCCTGAGACGCTTCCGCATTCATGGTTCAAGCGTCCGATCATTCCTTCGTGAAAGGATTCGCGCATGGAGAGTCTTCTTCATTACAACCGTGAACTCGAGCTTCTCAGACAAGTCCACTTCTTCATCTACCGGCTTCCACTCGAATTCCCTCACCAAATTAGCCACAAAGTACTCGAGGTGAAGCATTGCCAGCCCAAGCCCTGGGCATATCCTTCTCCCCACCCCAAACGGCATCATCTTTATCTCCCTGCTCCCCGTTATATCCACCCCCTCTCCCGACCCGCCGGCCAAGAACCTCTCCGGCTTAAACACCATTGGCTCTTCCCACACCTTTCCGTCCCTACCGATCTCCACCACCGCAAAATTAACTGCCGCGCCTCTCGGTATCAAATAACCATTCAGGGTCACGTCCTCCGTCACCGTGTGCGGCAGCACGAAGTGGCCCGGCGGGTGCCGCCGCAGCCCTTCCAGCACCACCGCCTTAAGATACGGCATCCTCTGCAACTCGTCCTCCTTAATCTCCCCTCCGTCCCTTCCCACCACACCATCGATCTCTTCCATTAACTTCGCTTGTATCTCTTGATGCTTCACGAGGTTCGCCATTATCCACTGCAACGCCGTCGCCGTCGTGTCGGTGCCTGCACTCAAGAACTCGGAACAGAGGCTCACAATCTCATCCTCGCTAAGCTTCCTCCCTCCATCCTCAGGATGCCGTAGAGCAAGAAGAGAATCTACGTACGAGTAAACCAAGCTTGATCTGTCGCCGTCACCGTCGCCGGGCTCCTGCTTCCGGTCCTTCCGTGCCCTTATCAAAGGGATGAGGATTTCTTCTTGTTTCTGGCGGAAGGCTAAGAGAGAATTCCACCTCTTTCTGAAGACGAGCTTAGTGATCTTGGGAAGAAAAGAGAAGACGTTGAATTTCATGAAGGACGAGAGCAGACGCCTCTGGGCGGCTTCGATGTCTCTGATATCCTTCTCGTCCAATCTCTCGCCGAAGCACATGAAGACCAGCAAGCAGAACATGGCGTACTGGAAGCTCTCCATGACCACCACCACCCCGTACCCTCTCTCGGCCTTGACCTTCAGGTCGTCGACAAGGATGTTGAGGACCCAACGGCGGGCGGGGGCGAAGAGCTTTACGCGGGAGGGATGGAGGATCTCGGCGGCGAGGTTGCGGCGGAGGAGGCGCCAGAGGGGGCCGTAGGGAGCCGAGCTGATGTTGTGGCGGTTGCTCGTGAGGATGCGGCTGGACTCGGTGGCTGCGAGGCGGTCGGCGAAGGCGGCGCCATCCTGGACGAGGGCCTGGTGGGCGAGGTCGCGGTCGGCTACGAAGATGGCCGGGCGGGAGGTGATGCGAAGGGTGAGGATGGGGCCGTACTTAGCGTGGAGGGAACGGAGGATGGGTTCGAGGTCGAAGAGGGAGCGCTGGAGCCAGAGGATGGGGCTGAGGATGGGAATATATCTTGGTCCCGGGGGAAGCGTCGGCTTCTTTTTAGAAGCGTTGGATAGTTTGGAGAGGAGGAATTTGGAGACTAAGCATAGAGAGATGGTGAGGAAGAGCAGAATCCAATCGTCCATGGTTTACAGCTTGAAAGCTCCTGAGATCGGGAAGATAGGAAACGGGTTGGGGACAGGAAGGAAGCAGTATTTATCGGCTCGCTTCCTTGGCTTCCGCCGATGGCTTCGGGGGTGAAGATATTCTTCAGTTAGTGGATTTCGCATCTGCCAAGTGGACGGTTTGGAATCGCGCATCAATTATTTATTTGTTTGTTTGTTTATTATTTTTATATTTATAAAATATTTTTAATTATTTTATTTATATAAATAGATTCTTTCACTATTTTTCAACGTCAAATAAAAAATAAAGATAACAATGATTGCAAAAAGACAAAATTTCCTTAGCTTAACCTTAACGCAATGCGGCGCTTTGTGATGATAAATAGGGACGAAGGTATGAAATCAACATAGAAAGGATAATATAAGTGAAATATTTTGTCATCATTTTTTTTTTTTTTTTTTCATCGATGACCACATCAATTTAAGGTGAATCAGACCCGATATATCATAATATAAAATTTAGATTAGAATAAGAAAACATAGGTCTCTCAGATTCTAGCTTCAAAAATCAGAATGATAGGTCATCCTGACGACAATCTAGTCTACCACTGAGTTAGCTTTTCTATACATGTGTCAAATCTGGATGCAGTAAACTTGCTGAAGAAAAGATCAAATGTCATAAATTAAGGGATTGGTAGCAGATGATCGCAGTGGTCCTGACGGAGCCAACGAATCACAGTAATAGCATCCCCTCAATAATAAGACTACGGGCGCCAGGCTACGAATGAATATAGAAATACCATCCCAAGCGGTATACAGCTCTGCTAGAGACACCAAGGAGTCAAGAAGGCTGAATTCATCAGCTGCCAACATCGCACCATTCGGCCCTTGAGTCACAAAAGCGATCCTGCAAATCTACCTCGAACACTCCTATCAAAGTTGATTTTGATAGACCTTAGAGGTGGAGGCTCCCAAGATATAAAGACCATACGCCGATGCGCTGCCAAGGCAGCATGGGAACCCCAGGGGCCAGGCTATCAAAATCAAGAACTGTCGGATGGAAAGTGTACTCCGCTGATAAGGAGAAGGTTGTCCTAACAATTCTATGTAAAGGAGCAAAGTCAGCAGTAAACACAAGCTAGTTCCGAGATAACCAGACTTTATAAGCTATGTAAGCCCTCGTCGTACCCCTCTGAAGGATGTCTCTCCCCAAATCCTGCCTGATCAAGCCAGAAAGGAGATGCAATGAGAAGCAACACCTTTGTCCCAAGGCCGGTCGCCAGAAATCTGCCAGATCTATCTAGCTCTAGAACAAAAAATAGCATGGTCAACCATCTCCTCCTCACTGCCACATAACGGGCACGTAGGTTGGATGCCCAATCCATGCCCAGAGAGCACGAAGCAGGTAGGAAGATAATTTCGTGCAAGCTTCCAAACAAATAGCCAGACTCTAGGTGAATGAAAAGTTGCCAGATCCAAGCCACATCCAGCGACTGCTGGGACTATGGTCTGTAAATCCTGAGGAGGTCCCTGATAGGAGCACGAGCCAAATAGGATCTCCTTCAAACCCTGATGTCGGGGGTGTGACCCAGACGAGAGGAATAGAAGGAATGCGACGATAAAGCTCATCCCCAAAGAAGCTGGACAGCAAAGGGGTAGCCCAGGTAGAATGATCTTGGGCAGTAAGATTAATGACTTCATCCCACTAGGAATGGCAGTGCTAACAAAAGTAGGCCATCAAGACAGGAAAAGGTCAGCAATCTATGTATCCCAAACAATATCCACTGAGGCTCCATCATCAATCATCCATGATATACTGTTCAGTATAGCCGGAGCGTGCCGATAAACCTCTTTCCAAAAGAAAGAGTGCCCATGAGAAGGCTGTGGATCAGTGGAAGAATTCTAGTCTCGTATTTGGCACGCATGAATGAGCTCCACATACATGTGGATCAAGTAAGAATCGAGTGGCATTCCTAGCAATCAACGCCTCCCTCCTAACAGTGAGGGACTGGATCCCAAGCCCCTCCTTAATGATCGGTAAGCAGACAATGTCCCAAGCCAATAGATGAACACCATGTCCATCCTGCATCGAGCCCCAGAGGAAGTCCCTGAAATATCTCTCAATCTTTCTCAAGCAAGTCAATGGGATAGCAGCATTAGATAAAAGATAGAGAGGAAGAGAAGAGAGCACCGATCGTAATAGAGTAATCCTCGCCATCATAGATAGCCCAGTGACCTGCCATCCATCCAGCTGATCTCGGGCACACCTCTTTAGGTCACTAAAGTCAGAGATCCTTGGCTTGTCTCTCTGTTATAGGTATCCTCAGATATGATAGCCAATCAGCCACGCAAAGATGCCCATGATTTGCATGATAGGCCCCCTTAATGTAGGATCAATCCTTGGACTAAACATATCAAGGATTTACTCAGATTAATTTTTGTCCAGAGGCCAGGCAATAAGACTGAAGTATAGTGGCAAAGGTGGTAGCATTACGAATTGTAGCCTGGACCAGGAATATGCATCATCAGCAAATAGTAGGTGGAGAATCGAGGGCTCCTGGGGGCCTACATTGTAGGGGACAAGACAAGAGCCATGCTATGCCTGATGTAGAGCCCGAGATAATGCATCAGCCGAAAGAATAAATAAAATGGAAAAAGAGGACATCGCTACCTCAACCTAACCTCATAGTGGAAGAAATCAGTCTGGCCACCATTAATGAGGATAGAGAAAGACGGTCGGTAAACATGGGCCATGATCCAATCAATAAATAGCTCCTCAAACCCAAACTCATGAAGAGTACGGTTCAAGAAATTTCAGCTCAATCTGTCAAAGCTCTCTCCATGTCCATCTTAACAGCTATGAGACACTGACGACTAGAGGCTCTCTAAGGTCATGCATGAATTCCTGAACTAACAGGGCATTATCAGTGATGCTACGCTCTCTGAAAAAGCCCCTTGCTCTAGAGAAATGAGACGAGGGATAACCATACGCATCCGAGAGATCAAGAGTCGAGCACATACCTTATATAAGGTAGTGCAAAGACTAATAGGCCGGTAGTGCTAAGGAATGAAAGCATTAGGCCGTTTAGGCACCAGGGTTATAAAAGTCTGATTCCAATCAGAGGGAATAGCTTTCAACTAAAAGAAGTTGGATCGCCTACAACTTTCTGACCCAAAATACTCTAATAGTGATGAAAAAATAATGAAGGAAATCCATCAGGCCTAGAGCCTTATCAGCACTAAGATCCATAAAGCCATCCGAATATCCTCAGCAGTAATCGATCTAATGAGAAGGATTGAGATATAAACATCAGGACAAACAAGCCAATATCATATTTTCTAGAAAAATCAATATATACGTGTAAGTCTAAACTAAATATAAAAATAATTGTAGGTGTAATATAATATTATAAAAGATAAAAAAAGGCTAATTTAAAAGGTAATTAATATATTTTGATTAAACTAAATAAAGTAGGACAAAACATTCAAAGAATATAATACAAAAATTTCAAAATCCAACCTTTCACTTGGTGTGGCTTGAACTCATCTTCAGGTTACATATAAGTCTAAACTATTGACTTATCTTCAGGTTACATGTAAGTCTAAACTGTCTCCTTCGTCAAGTCCTAAATCTTATATATAAGAAAAATAATAAACTAATTAAATTCATCAAATGATACTTAAATATCTTAGTAATTTCCTAAACATAGATTCATAGCTTGGGGTTTTTGCTTTGGCGAATATAACTAGACTAATATAATCCAACTTGACTAGATTTTTTTTTTCACTTTAAAATTTTGCATGAGGATTAGGTTTCAGTTCAATTAGTTAAATTTAATTACTATTATTATTTTTTGAGAGAACATAACTCGAGCATGCTCATCCAACTTATCAGATTTGTGTTCAGATTTAAAATTGTTATTTGGAATTGGGTTAAACTTCAATCATTTAAATAATGGGTCACTTTAAGTTAAGTTTAGGTATTTTGTTGGTTGCTACGCTGAACTTTTTTTTTTAGGTAAATGGTTGTTAAACTGAACTCAAATTACATTGAAGTAAAAACCGGCAAAAGTTTTGACTCAGATGCTGGTCATTCTAGATCAATTTCAAAAAGTAGACAAGAAACATTTTAAACCCACCATCTACCGGATATAAGTCCATATATGCTGGTCACTCTACAAAATATAGACTTTCATGGCAACCTAAAGCTTCCCCTGCCGTTCATTTTAGCCACCAAGAGCCAATGTTTCACTGCTTCATGGAGGAAGGCCGCTGAGGGTACATGGTTCTCCAGTCAACTAGTTTTCTATATTTTTCTCTTGGTTATGAGAGAGAGAGAGAGAGAGAGAGAGAGAGAGTTTAGTGCTTTTATTTTATAATTTTGGGACTAATAAAAATATTTTTTTCTTAATTTATATATCTCTATTGATTTTTCTTCCTGCGGTCTTCTTCTATATTATTTTCCATACTTATTTTTAATGATCCGAAGATGATCGATCTTCTTCTACAACTGATCATGCCATTCTGTATATTATTAGATAGTCTATAAATTTTCATAATATAAAAGGTTAGGATGAGGCCTTTACTTGGCACAAAGGGAGAGGATGGGATCGGCATGCTGTCAAAGAGCGATGGCCTAAGCTATAAGATAATGTAAGAGTCTGCTAGCTTGAAGATAAGGATTTTGATGTCTATAAGACTATAATGATGAAGGAGAAAACTTTAATCATCCAATTGTTTTAAATAGGCCTAACCTCCTACAATGACCATATGGTGGTCGGAGTTTCTTTTTATTTCCCATGAGTCACCACCCGTACGATTTATTTATATCTAGTTGATATCATTTTTGTTTGCTAGATTGCGCATCCGATTTATAATTAGAGGATGTGACGTAGCATTTGCTATCAAAGCTTGTCTACGCCAAAGGCTCGAGATTTATGCGGAGAAGTTGATCATATAGAATATCAATTGTTCGAGAGTAAACTTAAGGTGGTATTTGAAGGCCAATGGTAGTATATGGTTGAAGGAGTGCTTGCACCTAAGAAAGGGTACCAGGCTTCCCATCTTCCTTTCGAAAAAGCTTTGTACATCGCCTTTGGTGCAGCAAATTCTACATATGAAGGGGGATTCATCCTCTTTCAACCCTTGGAGGATGGCACGAATTTGATCACCCCAAGTCGTGTGGAGATGTGGAAGCAAGATGATACCCCTGCTGAAATTCTGCAGCAGAATTTTGAATCTTAATCTTGATAATTTCTCCCAATAGATGGCAACCGGGATTTTTTTTAATTTCTTATACCCCAAGATTACAAGAGAGGGTCATGATCTCTCTTCCTTCACCCGTGAAACTTCAGATTAGATCCACAATCAAGAAAGGGATGCTTCTTGGATGAAGGGCGGCTAGGGTTTCTTTCTTCTCCAAGAACGTGCAGCTTTCTTCACCCTTGGGAAACCGGTGGCAAGAAAGACGTCTAGGGATTAGATGATAGCAAAAAAGCCCTAGAGATCTAAGGCATCAATGTGTGACACGGATGAAACAAGAGAGAGAAAATCATGAGTGTTAGAGAAGAGGAGAGAGGCGAATTGATTAACAGAAAGAAAAGGGTTCTGCATGATTCTTCTTCTCTCTTCTTGAACAATTACATGAAGCCCCTTAAAATAACCCACGACTCATGATTGCATCCAAGATAAAAAAAGATGCCAATTACTTGCATAATAAATTCTAAAAAACTTTCTTGGACCAATTCACACCTTAGGCCTAAACTTGGCCCAATGACAGACTAGCCCCCTCAAGACCCAACAACCTAGGTCTTGAACCCGTGATGCCCATAAACCTCCACCCTTGGACTAAAACCAGCCCTAGACCCATGAGATCACATGAACCACATGCCCCCCTTGGGTGTCACCTCATGGATGAAGAACTATGGGCATCCTCTTGCCCAATTCAGGCTTTGAAGTACCACACTAAGCTCTATAATCTCCACCTTCATGCTTCAAAGCCTCTGCAAAATCTGCATACTCTATCAGACCCATCAGTGTCACACATAAGAGAAGTTATCTTGTGGAAGAGTCTTCATGAGTGCATCTGCTTGGTTCTTCTTTGTATGGACTTTGATCAACTACACTTCACCTTCTTCTATCAATTCTATGATCCTGTGATACCTCACATCTATATGTTTTGTGCGTGTATGATAGATTAGGTTTTGAGTCAACTGCAGGGCACTTTGACTATCACTGTGCAACAATACTGTATCCTGCTTCACCCTCATTTTCATGATGGGTCTCTTCAACCAAAGAGCCTCCTTGGCAACCTCTGTAATCCCTATATAATTAGCTTCTATTGTAGACAAAGTTATAATAGGTTGAAGGGTTGATCTCCAAGAAATTGGTCCATAATACATACTGAACACATACCCTATGGTAGACATTCTTGTATTAAGATTACCAGCAAAATTTGCATCCACAAACCCTTTCAATGGACCTAATGACTTATTTGGGATATTAGATTTCTCCTTAGGTCCTTCTTGCTACCCAAAAAATAGATCAAGTCCATGAGTTCCTTGAAGGTACCTCAAAATCCACTTGAGTGCCTTCCAGTGCTCCTTCTCTGGGTTTGCCATGAATATACTCACCTGACTCACTGCATGTGCTATATTAGGTCTGCAACATACCATAGCATATATAATGCTGCCCACTACATTGGCATATGAAACTCTCTTCACATACTCTTTCTTCTCATCTGTTTGGGGGTTCTGTAACTTAGAAAGAGATATTGACTAGCCAAAGGTGTTCCAACTAGTTTGGCCTACATCCATGACTCTCTTTCTGAACTTTCCATGGCTTCTTAGAAGGTCTCTGGATCTTTATTTGCAGTGATAAAAGCATAGAAAATCATCTCATCAATGCGATACCGAACAGGTTGATGATGGTATGCTTTGCCTTGTGCAGTGCCATACCCCTTTGATTATCTCTCAAAGCTGAAGTGCATGACTCCACCTACATCTCCTTCTGGACTAATGGCTCTCCTAGCTGATCCTTTATATGTATGAGAACATGCATACCAAACTCCACCTCAAAAGAAGCACATTTGAAGTAGAAGTAGAAGGTACATCACCTGTCAGCCAATGTTATCTACTGTTGTCCTATCTAGCCTTTTTAGCCCCATCTGCAATCTCTGATCTCTTCAAGATGCTCTTCTCATCAAAAATGAATGTCTCTACTGATGATACACTTATGTGAATCTGAACTCCATATCAAAGCCTTTAACTTCTTATGGAAATCTAGCTTGCTCCTTTCAATTGCCTCTACATGTGCATAGGCCAGACAACCAAAAATCCTTAGGTGTCTAAGCTTCACCTTCTTCCCACTCCATATCTCCTCTGAAATGCTTCATTCGGGATCTATTAACCAAAAAACCAACATACATAACCGCATTACCCCAAAATACCTTGGGCAATGATGCCTGCAACCTCAAACTCCTAGCCTTCTCTATTAATGTATGATTCATCCTCTCTGCCATACTGTTCTACTAGAGAGTCATCTCACTGTGTAATGGCATTGGATCCCATTTTTATCATAGTAGCTTTGAATTCATTGCTTGTGTACTCCCCTCCATTATCAGATCTCAAACACTTCATTGGTTTTTTTATCTCCTTTTCAACACCAACTCTCTAAGCCTTGAACTGGGTAAATACCTCTGATTTTTCTCTTATAGATATACCCATACCTTTCTGGAGTAGTCATCAATGAAGGTCAAATACTAGCCCCACCTCTGGCTGACACAGGAGCTGGTCCCTATATATCTGAGTGAACTAATTCTAGAATACCTTCACTTTGCTTGGAACTGCTGGCAAACCTTACCCTATGCTGTTTGCCATAAATACAGGGCTCACATATGTCATTGTCCGCCTTCTTAAGTACTGAAATCAGGCCTCTTTTATTGAGTTTTGTAAGCCCTTTATCACTCATGTGTCACATCCGATAGTGTCACGGTCTGTAGACCAACTGTTCCTCCTGTGCCGCTACTAGCACTTTTGCACCATCTGTGACCATTGAGCCTTCCATTTGATAGAGATTATTTTTCAACCTTTTCTCTTTCATCACCACTAATACACCCTTAGTTATCCTCAAACATTCACTCCCCGGCTGGCTTTCAAAAGCATATCCATGCTTCTCCAGGTAGCCCAAAGAAATCAGATTCTTCTTCAACTCCGAGAAATGTTTGACATTGGTCAAAATCCTTATAACCCCATCATGCATCCTCACCCTTATGTTTCCAACTCCAGCAACCTTACAAGGATGATTATCACCAAGGCATACTCCCTCCATCAAATTCTTCATAAGTTACAAATAACTCCCTATGCGAAGTGTAGTGGTGAGAATAGGCTGAGTCAAGTGTCCAACAACTATCACACTTCTTGATCTCATCTGAAACTACCAGTAAATCATCTTCATTGTCTTCAGATGAATTTGCACCACCATTGCTGGCTGAACCTCCCTTGGAAATGCCCTTCCCCTTCTCATTCTTCAGAAGTGAGTAATTTCTCTTCAGGTGACCAATCTGATGACACTTGTAACACTTTTATGCTTCCTTCTTTCCCGAGACTTAGATCTGTCTTTAGATTTGCCTCTAACCTTTTTCCAAGGTCTCCCTTGCCTCTCATTCATAGCAAGCACTCTGTGTTAGAGTTCCCCAAGTGGATTTTCTCTCTTTGCTGGTTTGATCTCACCCCTATAACCTCTTCATAATTCAAGGTTTTCTTCCCATACACCATGATTGTAATTAGACCATCATAGAACTGGGTAGCGAACACAATAAGATGGGATCTTATCTTCTTCATCAATCTTCACATCAAGGCTCATCACCTCTAAGCACACCTTATTGAATTACTAAATATGGGCCACAAGATCACCTCCCTCAGGCATTCTTAAGCTGTACAATTGTTTCTTCAACCATAGCTTGTTTGTCATGCTCTTTTCTATGTAAGTGTTTTCTAAAGTTTTCCAGAGCCCCCTTTACAGTGGTCTTCATGCAAATATCTAGCAAAAATTGATTAGCCAAGCACATCTTGATAGTGCTAAATGCAATCTCCTCTAACTCCTTCCAATCCTCATAACTCATATTATTCGATCTTTGTTTCATCAAGACCTTATAAATCCTTTATTGTACCAATAAATCATTCACCCTTTGCTGCCATAGGATGAATTTTTCTTTCTATCAAACTTCTCAAAATCCAATTTGAGACTACTAGATACCATACCAACCAAGAAAATAAAGCAAACACAGCAAAATAGAAATTTAATTTGCTGCAAAAATTTTCTGGTTTGATACCTTACCAAGAAATATCCAATATCCAATATTTTCTTCACTAAATCACCGAGTCTCTAATACCAGATGAAGAAGAATTCATCCTCTTTCAACCCTTGAATGATGGCATGAATTTGACCACCCCCAAATTGTGTGAACATGCAGAAGTAAGATGATACCCCTACTAAAATTCTGCAGTAGGATTTGAATCTTGATATTAATAATTTTTCCCAATAGATGGCAAGTAGGGTTTTTCTTGATTTCTTATGTACCCCAATATTACAAGAGAGGGTCATGATCTCTATTCCTTCACACGTGAACCTTTAGATCAGATCATAATCATGATAGGGATGGCTTCTTGGATGAAAGGCGGCTAGGATTTCTTTCTTCTCCAAGAACATGCAGCTTCTTCATCCTTGGGAAATCAGTTGCAAGAAAGATGTCTAGGGATTAGATGGTAGCAGCAAAAAGCCCTAGAAATCTAGGGCATCAATGTGTGAAAGGGATGAAATGCAAGATAGAGAGAGAGAATCATGCATGTTAGAGAAGAGGAGAGAGATAGATTGATTAATAGGAAGAAAAGGGTTTTGCATGCTTCTTCTTCTCTTTTCTTGGAAGATTACAAGAAGCCCCTTAAAATAACCCACAACTCATGATTGCTTCCAAGACAAAAAAAGATGCCTAATTACTTGCATAATAAACCATAAAAACTTCCTTAGACCAATCTACATCTTGGGTCTAAACCCGACCCAATGACATACTAGCCTCCTTAAGACCTAACAACCTAGGCCTTGAACCTGTGGTGCCCATAAACCTCCATCATAGGACTAAAATCAGCCCTAGACCCATGAGACCACATGAACCACATGCCCCCCTTGGGCGTCTCCTCATGGATGAAGTGCCATGGGCATCCTCTTGCCCAATCCAGGTTTTAAAGTACTACACCAGGCTCTATAATATGGGTGCACCGCCCCTCCTTATTGGTTCACATGGATCCCATATGTGTTGGGGAGATTGCTGAGAAATTGTTGCCCCAATTCTATTGATTTTGATGATTACCAAAAGCCATGAGTATATTAAAAGATGCAATGAATTTATTTACATGAGCAATGAATTTATTTAGATAATCAATGAGTATGTTAAGTATGACTTTAATCAATTGGAAAGTAACTTCAAGCTCCATGTTTAAGCTTTCAAAAAGAAATTTTTATACTTCATATTTCAATCAATGAGTTTTTGGAACATTCTTGAATTGATTCCTAATGTCAATTTATTATATTCAAGTCAAAAATTGATTTAAAATTAATCTGGAACGAATTTCAAAGTCAATCAGAAAATTCTCTGATTTTTGATACGTTCCGGAGCCGACTCTAGAGTTTCAGAGTCGACTCCACTCAGTATACAGAGATGTCTGTTTTCTCGAGTCGACCCCTGTGATTTCAAGAGTCGACCCCCGATTTGTCGAGCCGACTCCATGACTGTGTGAGTCGACTCCGCTCAGACACCAGAGAGTTATTTTTCTGAGCACTTCTCGAGTCGACCCCTTGCTTTTCATGAGTCGACCCCCGACTGTCAGGAGTCGACACCTTATTTTCTTGAGTCGACCCCTTAACTTTCTGTTTCTATTTTTGGCATCGCGTCTTCGAGCCGACTCGCCTAAAGTTGGAGCCGACTCCAACAAATCTGGGCGTGATTTTTCTGAATGCCAACTCAGCGTCAACGGTAAGATTTTTCAATAACGGCTAGATTTCTTTGTTTCTAACGACTATATTTTTGCAGAGTCTATAAATAGAGAGGCCGTTTTCAAATCAAAATATATATAATCAAGAGAGAAAAAGAAAAATCTTTCAGAAAGAGGAAAAACAGAGCGTCATTTGAAAAATCCGAGATTCAAAAATAGAGTGAAAGAAAAGGAGTGAAATCAAAGGAGACTTCATCTGTGCTCAAGTTCATCAATCCAAGAAAGTCTAGAAGAAAATCCAAGAGCCATTCAAGATCAAATCAAGAGATTTTCAACATTCAAAGAAAGGAAGAAAAGCTCAAATCAACTCCAACATTCAATCCGTGAAGAATCTGAGCTGAGGCCCGATTCCACACTTCAAAGGAGTTGAGGAAAAGAAGAAAAGAAGAAAAGCCTGCACTCAAATCAATCTAAACAGGCCCTTCTAAACCTTGCTTTTATTTTGAAATATCTGCTCAAAAGGAGCTGTTTTGTATTAAACTCATATTTTTATCTTGTGGTTTGCTAATTCAATCAGTGGATTGAATTAGTGGAGGTAGTTTACCTCGGCACAAGCTAAGGATAGCTTGTGTGTTGGGTTTTGTGCTGGTGAGCCCGTGTAAAACCGGCTGGGTTCGTTGTGATCCCGGAAAACAACAAGTTTGGGTTGTAAGCTTGTAAAACAACTCGACTGTAATCGAGGAGATTATAGTGTGGACCCAAGTGGAGCTTGGGAGTGGACGTAGGTGTTGGATACACCGAACCACTATAAAATCTTTGTGTTTGCCGTGCTTATTTATCTCTCTCTCTTGCTATCGTGCTTTAACTTGAATTAATTGTTATATCCTCTCATCAATAGTTTAAATTGTTTTAAAAGGCTTAATTTTTAAAGAACCCAATTCACCCCCCCCTCTTGGGTTGCCATCTGGGCCAACAATTGGTATCAGAGCTTGTGCTCATTTGTTTTTGATTGATCACACGATCAAGAGCGAAAGATCCAAATGGCAACACAAGCCAGCTCAAGTTTTGCTGAGGGCCATTCCACAAATAGACCACCCTTATTTAATGGTTCCAACTATTCATATTGGAAAGCAAGAATGAGGATATTCATTCAAGCTTCAGATTATGAATTGTGGAGTGTCATAATTAATGGACCTAGTACACCCACACACTTAGTTGATGGTTCTATAGTTCCTAAGCCCGAAAGGGATTGGAATGAAAATGATAGGAAGATGGCTCAGCTTAATGCAAAAGCCATGAATGTTTTATATTGTTCTCTTGATGCTAATGAATTTAATCGTATCTCTACCTGTAATTCCGCTAAAGAGATATGGGATAGATTAGAGGTTACCCATGAGGGAACCAACCAAGTTAAAGAATCTAAGATTAATATACTTGTGCATAAATATGAATTGTTTAGCATGGAACAATCTGAAACCATAACATGCATGTATACTAGATTTACTGATATTGTTAATGGTTTGAAGAGTCTTGGAAAAACCTATACTAATGCTGAATTGGTTCGCAAAATTCTTAGGTCATTACCAAGATCATGGGAAGCCAAAATGACAGCCATTCAAGAAGCCAAAGACTAAACACTCTACCTTTGGAAGAGCTTCTTGGATCCCTTATGACCCATGAATTGACAATGAAGCAACATGTGGAGGAGGATAGCAAAAAGAAGAAGACAATTGCCCTCAAGGCTGCAAAAGTTGAAGATAGCAGCAGCGATGATGAGGATGATGATGAAGACACAGCTCTTCTAGCAAGAAAGTTTAAGAAATTTATGAGGAGAAAGAAACCCTTCCACAAAAAGAAATTTGGAAATAAGATGGAAGGAGAAAAGGAAAAAGATAAGGACAAGGACAAAGAGAAAGACCCCTTGATCTGTTATGAATGTAAGAAACCGGGGCATTATAGATATGATTGTCCGCAATTGAAAAAGACTTTCAAGAAAAAGAAGAAAGCGTATGTTGCAACTTGGAGCGACAGTGATGAATCTTCTTCCGAAGAAGAAGAACAAAAAGAGGTTGCCAACATTTGTTTTATGGCGAATGACGACGACGAGGTAAGTTCTGAAAACCCTTGTGATGATTTTGCTTTCGATGAATTATTTGAAGCCTTCAATGAACTTGTAGATGATTTTAAGATTTTGAAAAAGAAATATAAATCTCTGAAAACTGAAAACATAAACTTAATTAAAGAGAAAAATGAAGTGATGCTTGCAATTAAAGATTCAAAAGATAAAAAGGAAATGTTTCTTAAAGAAAAGATGATTTTACTCATGAAATTAATATACTAAAATCTGAAAACGAAAATCTAATAAAAGATTTGAAAAAGCAAATGCAAACTCTATCTTTGGAAAATGAACAGCACATTGTAGAAAATGAATCTCTAAAGAAAGAAGTTAAAAAATACAAAGATATTGTTGATAAATTCACCTTAAGTTCTACTAAACTAAACATGATTTTAGATAGTCAAAAAGCAGTTTTTGATAAGGCTGGATTAGGATATAATACATTTAGAAAACAAAAATCTTTGAAAAACATTTTTGTACGTGCTAGCCAAAGTAACATCACTTGTTTTAAATGCAATTTAAAAGGGCATAAATCATTTGAATGTAATTTACAAAACCAAATAAGAATTTAAATTTTAAAGGGAAGAAAATATGGGTTCCGAAAGGAACAATATTTGTTGCTACTAACCATGAAGGACCCAAGAAAGCTTGGGTACCTAAACATAAAGTTTGATTTCATTGCAGGAATGTCTTGTGGCCAAGAGATCAAAGAGAAAGTGGTATCTTGATAGTGGCTGCTCAAGACATATGACGGGTGACAAAGAAGAATTCATCACCCTTGAAGAAAAGAAAGGAGGAGTTGTTACGTTCGGTGATAATGGTAAAGGTCAGATTATGGGCCTTGGTAAAATCCGTATAACTCCATCCACTTTATAGATAATGTACTTTATGTTGATGGTTTGAAGCATAACTTAATTAGTATAAGCCAATTGTGCGATAAAGATTTTAAAGTATCATTTGAAACTTCTTTCTGCACAGTATCTAATTCCATTATAGCATTGATTTACTGGTTAGACATGGCAATGTTTATTGGTTTGTTGACCCAATTGAGGATTTTGATGATTAACAAAACTATTTGAGTATAACATTTGATGTTACTAATAATTTTGATTAAGTTTTTCAGATTATAAGTCTATTTGATGATCAAAATCAAGAAGGAAATCAAGTTCTGGTTGAATCTAATGTCAAGGTAGACTGCAGACATTAGAGTCGACACATGGAATCACAGAGCTGACTCCGAAAACGGCACAGACTTAGAGTCGACTCCGGGACTGTGAGAGCCGACTTTATCAGAAACAACAGAACGTTGGATTTTCAAGCCACGACTTAGAGTCGACTCCCAGACTGTTAGAGTCGACTCCAGAAGAATTTTGTATCGACCCCAGAAAAGTCAGAGATGACTTCAGATTGAGCAGATTAAATTATTTCGAGTTAGAGCCGACTCCAGAAAAGCCAGAGCCGACTCCAGAATGTCAGATACGGCTCCAAAACTGTCAGAACGACTCTAAACTTTATCTTTATCTATTTTAATCCCAACGGCTATTGTTATTTATGGATCTAATCCTTTTTCACTTGCTTCTAACGGATAGTTTTACACTATTGTGGATTAATCGGATCTATAAGAAGAGGGTTGATTGCATCCCAATAAAGAGAGAAAAGAGAAGAAAGAGGCAAAAAGAAAAGAATAGAGAAAATCCTTGAGATCCATCAGAAAAGAAAGAGGGAAAACCTGTAAGGAAAGATCATACTCATTCCCCAAAAAAGAGAAAGAGATTCCAAGCCTTGTGTTCTATTAGAAGAAATCTCAAAAGAAGGAAGAAGCCCTAGTTTTTCAATCTTTTGAGCCTCAAGAGCATATTCAAAGGAAGATTCATTCAAAGGAAGAGAAGGAAGAAGCCACCAAGATCTTTGAATCAGGCTTGGTTCCTAATCTCTATTTATTGTTTCATTATTGTATATTGCTCATTGAAGGAGCAGTTTGCTTTTGTAAAATCAAAATACTGTTTGCTGGGTCAATCTGGTGATTGATTCAGTTGAGGCTGTTAGCCTTGTGCAAGCATTAACTTGTGGTTTTAGGTTTTGTGCTGGTGAGCCTTGAAAACCAGCTGGGTTCATTGTGCACCCGGGAAAACAATAAGTTTGAGTTGTGAGCTTGCAAAACAACTCTGCTGTAATCAGTTTGATTATAGTGTGGACCCAAGAGGTACTTGGGAGTGGACATAGGTGTAGGTACACCGAACCACTATAAAATCTATTGTGTTTGCCGTGATTGTCTCTTTATCTTCAACTCTCTATTTATAGTTTGCTTAGTTTTAAATCTGTGAATCTAAGTTTTTATTTCCACTAGGGGTTATCTTTCAAAAGAGTTTAATTTTTAAAAAACCCAATTCACCCCCCCTCTTGGGTTGCTATCTGGACCAACAATTGGTATCAGAGCTAGTGCTCATTTGATTTGATCTAACGATCAAGAGTCAAAGATCCACATGGCAACTCAAGCTGGTTCATCTTTTTTTGAAGGTCAATCTACTAATAGACCACCCTTATTTAATGGTTCTAACTATGGTTATTGGNTATGGCCAAGGCTTCTCAGAATAACAGATGCACTTCGGCTCTGGCCGAGGCTTTTCATAATAAGAGATGCACTTCGGCTCTGGCCGAGGCTTTTCATAATAAGAGATGCACTTCAGCTCAGGCTGAGGCTTTTCAGATGCACTTCGGCACTGGCCGAGGCTTCTCAAAATAACAGATGCACTTCGGCTCTGGCCGAGGCTTTTGATAATAACATATGCACTTCGACTCTGACCGAGGCTTTCCAGAATAATGGATGCACTTTGGCTCTGGCCGAGGCTTTTGATAATAACAGATGCACTTGGCTCTGGCCGAGGCTTCTTAGAATAACAAATGCACTTCAGCTCTGACCGAGGCTTTTCATAATAAGAGATGCACTTCGGTTCTGGCCGAGGTTTTTCATAAAAAGAGATGCACTTCGGCTCTGGCCGAGGCTTCCCAGAATAACGGATGCACTTCGGCTTTGGCCGAGGCTTTTGATAATAACAGATGCACTTTGGCTCTGGCCGAGGCTTCTCAGAATAACAGATGCACTTCGGCTCTGCCGAGGGTTCTTAGAATAACAGATGCACTTCGCTCCAGCCGAGGCTTTTGATAATAAGAGATGCACTTCGGCTATGACCGAGGCTTTTCAGATGCACTTCGGCTCTGGCCGAGGCTTCTCAGAATAACAGATGCACTTTGGCTTTAGCCAAGGCATTTGATAATAAGAGATGCACTTCGGCTTTGGCCGAGGCTTTTGATAATAACAGGTCCACTTCGGCTCTGGCCGAGGCTTCTCATAATAACAGATGCACTTCGGCTCTGGCCGAGGCTTCTCAGAATAACAGATGCACTTTGGCTCTAGCCGAGGCTTTTCATAATAACGATGCACTTTGGCTCTGGCCGAGGCTTTTTATAATAAGAGATGCACTTCGGCTTGGCCGAGGCTTTTAGATGCACTTCGGCTCTGGCCGAGGCTTCTCAGAATAACAGATGTACTTCGGCTCTGGCCAAGGCTTCCCAGAATAACGGATGCACTTCAGCTCTAGTCGAGGCTTTTGATAATAACAGATGCACTTTGGCTCTAGCCGAGGCTTCTCAGAATAACAATGCACTTCAACTCTGGCCGAGGCTTCTCAGAATAACAGATGCACTTCGGCTATGGCCGAGGCTTTTCATAATAAGAGATGCACTTCGGCTTTGGCTGAGGCTTTTGATAATAACAGATGCACTTTGGCTCTGGCCGAGGCTTCCTAGAATAATGGATGTACTTTGGCTCTGGCTGAGGCTTTTGATAATAACAGATGCACTTCGGCTCTGGCCTAGGCTTCTCAAAACAATAGATGCACTTCAGCTCTGGCCGAGGCTTCTTAGAATAACAGATGCACTTTGGCTCTGGCCAAGGCTTTTCATAATAAGATATGCACTTCGGCTCTGGCCAAGGCTTTTGATAATAAGAGATGTACTTCGGCTCTGGCCAAGGCTTTTTAGATGCACTTCAGCTCTGGCCAAGGCTTTTCAGATGCACTTCGGCTCTGGCCTAGGCTTCTCAGAATAACAGATGCACTTCGGCTTTGGCCGAGGCTTTTGATAATAACAGATGCACTTTGGCTCTGGCCAAGGCTTCCCAGAATAACGGAAGCACTTCGGCTTTGGCCGAGGCTTTTGATAATAACAGATGCACTTCGGCTCTGGCCGAGGCTTTTCATAATAAGAGATGCACTTCGGCTCTGGCCGAGGCTTTTGATAATAACAGATGCACTTTGGCTCTGGCCGAGGCTTCTCAGAATAACAGATGCACTTCAGCTTTGGCCGAGGCTTTTGATAATAACAGATGCACTTCGGCTCTGGCCGAAGCTTCCCAAATAAGGATGCACTTCAGCTCTGGCCGAGGCTTTTGATAATAACAGATGTACTTCGGCTCTGGCCGATGCTTTTCATAATAAGAGATGCACTTTGGCTCTGGCCGAGGCTTTTCATAATAAGAGATGTACTTCGCTTGACCGAGGCTTTTGATAATAAGAGATGCACAATGTGCTGGGATGCTTCTTTGCTTTTGACCAACATGTCGTCGACGTGCTCCCCCATGTTACGGCCGATCTATTCCTTGAAGACCTTGTTAACTAACCTCTGGTAAGTAGCACCTGTATTTTTCAGACCGAAAGGCATGACATGGTAATAATAAGTACCTCAATCGATTTTGAAGGCGGTCTTCTCTTTATCCTCGAGCGTCATTTAGATTTGGTTGTAGCCCGAATAGGCATCCATGAAGGTCAGTATCTGGTGAACCGAAGTAGCGTCTACAAGCTGATCGATCCGGGGAAGAGGAAACTGTCCTTCGGGCAGGCTTTGTTGAGGTCGGTGAAGTCGATGCAGATCTACCACTTGCCGTTCGACTTCTTCACCATAACATCATTTGACAGCCAGCTAGGATAGTTTACCTTCCGAATGAAATTAGCCTTGATAAGCTTGTCAACTTCCTCCTCAATAGCCTCCTATCGCTCAGGGGAGAAGCTCCTTTTCTTTTGCTTAACGGGTCGGGACATCTTGTCCATATTGAGACGGTGGACGAGAACACCTGGGCTGATCCCCGGTATATCAAATGCGGACTAAGCGAAGACATCAGCATTTTATCGAGAAAGTCGATTAGCTCCAGCCGAGGTTTCCTCTTCAGTAGCGACCCAATCTTTATAGTTCGGTCGGGCCGGGTTTCGCTCGGTGGTATCTCCTCCAGCTCTTCGGCTGACTCTCCTCGATGCTCGGCGAAACCTCCTGAGCGTCTACCCAATCAACCTCGGGCAGTTTGGACTGAAGGCTGATGATGAAGCATTGCCGAGCCATAGCTTGGCTTCCTCGAACTCCCCTAATTTCCTATTCGGTAGAAAACTTCATGACTAGATGCAGGATGAAGACAGCAGCTCTCAGGAACATTAGGCCGGGTCTTCCAAAGATTGCACTGTAGGACGATCGAAGCTTGGTCATTAGGAAATATATGTAAATAGTGGCAATACAGGGCCAAGTTCCTGCCCAGACCGTCAAAGTCACGACTCCCTCTGGGGGAATAACATCTCCGGTGAACCCCATTAGGGTGGAGTCCATGGCTGGAGACTCTCCATGAGTAGTTTCATTTTTGCAAACACATCGAGGTACAGAACATTGGCAGAGCTCCCACTATCAATAAGAATTTGGCTTACATCTTAATTGTTTAGATTGAGAGATACAGTCATCGCATCATCATGCGGAAAATGTATCTTCTAGAGATCATCATTGGAGAGGAAGAGCCCATTAGTCCGTGCTCCCTTTGGTGCCGAGTTTTTTCATCATCCTGCTGGCCCGATGGACTGCCGACGCATTGATCATGTTGATGTGGCAACAACCGGGGGATTTGGAGGAGGAGGCTACTGAGGCTCGAGCTGGCGGTTACCCTCATTTCTTGGCTCAAGCACTCTCCTGAATTGGTTCAATCTGCCCTGCTGGATGAGCCTCTCGATTTCATTCTTCAGCTGCCAACATTCTTCGGTGTCGTGGCCATGGTCCCGGTGGTAGCGGCAGTACTTGGTGGGGTCTCTCCGGGTCACATCCACTCGAATGGAAGGTGGTCAAGGGAGTTGATGCTCTATCTCCATGAGGATCTGTGTCCTCGGGGCAGTGAGCGGGGTGAACTGGCTGAACCTCCTAGGCGGTCTCGGGTGCGGTTCCTCGGCGGTGGTGAAGGAACCCTTTGGTGGCAAGGTGGGCTCAGCTGACGGATAGATTGGTGTCTATCCGAGCCCTTGGACTCCTTCTTTCTTGCCAGCTCGGTGCCGGTAGTCCTTTGCAATTCCTCGACTCTGGCGTACTTGTCCGCCAGGGCCATCATATCGGAGAGGTTCGAGGGTAATTGACCTCCAACGCCAAGTAGAAGTTACTCTCCTTTGACACTCCACCCGCTATGGCTGACATGGCCACCTCATGGTTAAGGTGATCCACTTCCCGCATGGCCATGTTAAATCGATCGAGATAGCTCTTCAAGGATTCCTCCTCTCTTTGCTTAACCTCAGAGAGGAAATCAGATCTCCATCGGTAACGGCGGCTGCTGACGAACTGGCTGATAAAAAGGCAACTTAGCTCGTCGAATGAACCAATGAAACCTAGTTTTAAGGCATTAAATCAGGTTCGAGACCCTCTAAGGGTAGAGGGGAAGCGCGGCAGAGAATCGCATCTGATGCCCATAGAACATCATGATCGATCAAAAGCTACTGAGGTGATCGTCGGGATTGGAGGATCAGTGATAAGGCTCGATGGCGAGTAGCTTGGCATGGGAGGGAATCACTTCCCCCATGATCTCCTTGGAGAAGGGAATGCCCTGCTCTGCCTTATGCTGAAGCGGATGGCTTGTCTGACGACGTCTAACTCCTGACGCATCTCCTGCATCTGTGCTTGATCCCTTCATCCAGAGTGGTAGGAGGGATCGGACAATGAGAAACGATGGTGGTGTTGAATCCTGAGAGGATACCGGGAGGAAGAGCGAATCTGCCTGGATCTGAGTGGGCTCTTCCCTCCACTTGTTGCAGCACTGGCCTCACCTTTGCAGGCTGGCGATCGCGATCCGCCGCCCCAGGCGGATCGGAAGAAGAGATTGTAGGCGGAGAGGGGGCAGCGGCCTCCTCGCGATGTTGGAAGGCTGGAACGGCAGGGCCAGGGATTGCCTCGAATCCCTGGATCATCTGGGTCAATGCTTGAACCTGCTGGACCAGAGTGGCAAACTGGTCCAGGGTTACTGCCGTTGCTAGTGGGGAAGGAGTTTCAGCTGGTGGTGGTAGCGAAGGTGCTATATCATTGATTGGATCAGGCCTTTGAGACGCGGCCTGATCGTGAGCCTTAGAGGTGGCTCTCTTCCGATTGGCCATTAGACGATGCTTCTTCTGATTTTTTAGTCTTGTCCCCTGGATTATAAGTTTATGGGACTTAAGGCCCTTTCTCTAGCGCCATTCTATTGCCGCAGAAATCCATTCTCCGACTCGGTGCGCTTCTGGCTCCGAGTCCAAACTCCGATCTTGACGTTCGGGGTGAAACCTGTAAGACAATCCGCGCTCGCAAAGGATTTCCTTGGGGTTGTCCTCTGTGGGGGACCCTCCGATGCCCAAGTCAGTGGAGATTCACAGCTGGCAGATGTGAGGAGAAGACTTTTCACAGAAGAATCTTCCTCCAAGCTCCCAATCGAAGATCTAATGGAGTGATCGATTCTCTAAAGCCAAGTGAATGTGTGGAAGTTTTTTGTAAGGTGATTCATGCGTACCTGAGAGGTTGAAGTGCTGTGGTATTTATAGAGGATCACCTGATTCCCTGGGCGCGTCGTGGGGGCCGAAAGTTGTTATGATTTGAAACATAATCGAATTGAGTATGTTACGAGATCAGTAGGATCTGTATCTTGTCAGTTAGAGGATCGATGGCTAGGAGAGCTGGCTGATGCTTTGGGATTCCACGATTGCGTAGGCTCTAGGCCACTCCTGGGTATGTTTCTCTGTTTGGAATCTTATTCTGTTTCAGCGAATAGGGACTCTCCCGCGCCGAATTCCACAGAGGTATTTTGAATGCCGTGGTTGGCCTAGTTGAGGAATAGCTTGATTTTCCGAAGTGTAAAATGGATCGGCTCGAATGGCTAAGGAATAAGGATGGCCCGGCTCGGACAACCGAAGTATAAGGATAACTTGAGTTACCGAGGAATAAGGATAGCTCGGCTCAGATGGCCGAAGTATAAGGATAGCTCGGGTTACCAAGGAATAAGGATAGCTCAGCTTAGATGGCCGAAGCAAAAGAATAGCTTGGGTTGCCGAGGAATAAGGATAACTCGGCTCAGATGGCCAAAGCATAAGGATAGCTTGGGTTACCGAGGAATAAGGATAGCTCGGGTCAGATGGCCGAAGCATAAGGATAGCTCGGGTTGTCAGGGTGATCCGACTTCATCAAAGCTGATTTGACCTTGTCACTAGAATGTCACGCCAGTGGCCAGCTAGCAAGCAGGGTGTTTGGATTGGGCGTGACCTCATTGCTGATGTGAGCGATCAATAATACAATGATGATTTTACCCCTCATCATTATGGATGTTTGTATGATAGTATTGGATATTTCAATTCAATATTTTTGGGGTTTTTTTGGAATTGAAAGTATATGTTGGTATAATAGTATTGGATATTTGAATGACGGTATTGGATATTTCAATTCAATATTTTTGAGAATTTTTTGAAATTAAAAGTAGATATTTGTATGACAAGATTGGATATTATAATATGTTTTGAATATAAAAATGTAGTCTAAAATAAATGATAGACTATGTTTTTTAATAAAAAATAGTCTTTTGTACAGTTCTAAATTATTTTTTTGATAAAAACGTAGTCTAAATGTATTTAAAGACTATGTTTTTTCAACTTTTAACTACGTCTAAAACATAGTCTAAAAGAAAGACTTTTAACTACATTCATACTTTTAACTACACTCACCTAGACTATGTTTTAAAAAACATAGTTTATATATAAAAGACTATCTTTTTTAGACATAGTCTAATTAACTTTTGTAGTAGTAGGGTTGGATATCCTCATATATTCATTATAGAGATGGGGCTCGATATTAATCATCAATTATCGATAATCAATCATTGATCATGTATAGTGACTATGAGTCTATATTTATTGCATGAGTCGATCATATTTCATTTGTTGATAATTTAACATTTCATATTCAATAATCTTATTTACCAATCTCTATTTTCAATCCTCATATTATTTCATAATAAAATTATGAATTATTTTCTCATGATAATATTTTTGCAGCAAAAAGCAATAATAATAAACAATCATATCCTACTTATTTGATCCAAACTCGTAATAAATTTACCATGCAAAATTTAAACCTTCATAGCATTTCAAATAATTACTAAACTCTATTATTCCAAAATAACTAATCATATGAAAGTGTGATACCCCAAATTTATTTTTATATTGGATGGGAAAAAAAGTGTTATGTACTTATAACTAAAGTCTACTTGTTACCCATTAACTTCAACTCGAGTTTTTGGGCTACATAGTTTCGACCCACTAACAAAATTAATTGAATCATAAGTAGGCTTGAGATATTACAAAGTATATTAGAGTTGATTCGAGTATGCAAAAGTTAGTAGGCATGAGAAAAAGGCTATCCATGATATGGTGGTGGAGTCCTGCCATAGCGTGGAACCATCCTTGCAGCACCAACGATCTGGCTGAGGTAGATTCTAGCTATTTTGTGGCATGCGACAAGAATATCGCAATATAAGGAGAAAATATTATGATACCCCAAATTTAGTCTCATATAAATAGAAAAGAAAACGTTATGCGCTTATAACTCAAGTCCACTTGTTACCTATTAACTTCCACTCAAGTTTTTAGGCCATGGTTTTGGTTAATTAGGCCATAGGTTGGCTTAGGCTTATTAGGAAGTCAAAGCAATTATTTAAATTCAAATATTCAATTCTCAATTATAAAATAAATTCTTAGTAGTCATGCAACATTAATAAAATATTCTAACTTACCATGATTCATTAATTCATAAGTTAAGTCAAATTTGCTTAGGCTGTTGTTCATCTACAACTTTTTAAATTTTAAAATTTCATAATTAAACAATATAATAATTAACATCTTATTTCCCAAATAGCCAACCCCAATTTAGACTTAGCCTTACACTCGTTATCCTTCCTAGACTAGGTTAGGACCTCAGGTCTCACTTATATGCTATGACCTCTCTAGTAGAGTTCTTCAAGAACTCATCACCCAACTGATTATCCCATAGAATCCCAGCAACCAAGGAATAATTCGGTTAGCCAAAACCTTCGTAACCAAAGCCATAGCCAGATCTAGTTTTTGGTAGAGGCCTAGGCCCAAACCAATCATCACACACACAGGGGAATTTCTATTTGCATCGCTTCGTTTGCTCTGTGCAACCCCCCCCCCCCCCCCCCCCCCACCAAAAAAAAACCCAATTTTACCCTTTAATAATCGACCAAAATGCTTCCATTTTTACTCTCTTCACCCTTAACAAAAACAACTCCCCCTTCCACCGCACAGCCACCCGCCCTCCCCCTCTCCCCTTCCCTCTCCAAACGAACGTGAAAAAAATTGCTTGATCAATCGTTGAGTCTTTGATTGAAGATATTTCAACCATCAATTGAACAATGGACAAGCAAGTAGTGATTTGGGAAGGATTACAGACGGAAAGGTTTGTTATTTGAATTGTATCAAATTTTTTTTTCACGATCCACATCTTGTTCGGCCATACAGGGTCGAACAAAGGCCTTCTGTTCGGCCCTGGTTGGCCGAACAATGAGCTTTTGTTTGGCCAGTTGTGGCCAAACAGAAGCCTTCTGTTCCACCACAAAGGGCCGAACAAAGCATCATGTTCCGCCCTGTGTGGCCGAATAGATGGCCCTATGTCTAGCCCATTCCGACCGAATAGAAGGCTTCTGTTCGGCCACACAGGGCCGAACAAGGGGGTGGGGTTTAAGGCTTAGGGTTTAAATTGATTATTTTTTACCGTGTAGGGCGATGCTTCAACTGAAGGCAGCATGATTGGCTCTGAATGTGTGATGGATTACACAAATGAATTTACAACTTATGAGGTCTGATAATTTTGATTGCAATTGTTTTATTAGTACCCCAGGCGATGTGTAAATTGTTTACTGACATAAAATTTTTATTACGTAAATATTCAAGAGCAGAGAAGACTTGTGTAATTAGTGTCTGAAAGCTGGGAGGAGGAATGTATTTGTTATTATTAAAACTTCTGATTCGGGTACTGATAGCAAGAAACCAAGAATTATACTTGCTTGCGAGAGGAGTGGTACCTGCAGAAGTAAAAGCATAAAGGAAAATGGATCAAAGACTAGCACTAAGAAGTATGGATGTCCTTTTGCATTAAGAGGAAAGAATTGGACACTGCAAATGATTGGATGTTAATGATCATTTATGGATTGCACAATCATCCGGCTGCGAAGCATCTCAAGGGGCACTCATATGCTGGACGATTATCGAAGCAGAAGACTTTGTTGTTAGTGGATATGTCGAAGACTTTGGTTCGACCAAAGGCCATATTGTCCACATTGAAGCAAAGGAATGCCCTCAATGTTACGTGCATGAAGACGATCTACAATGTACAGAGGTGTAAGGTTGTAGAGAAAGCTGGGAGATCTCAGATGCAACATCTTCTGGTAAATTATCCCAGTATAAGTACATTGAGTGGCATAGGAATTGTATTGAGTCTGATGTTGTGCGTGACTTATTTTGGGCTCACCTTGGCAGCATATATTTCTTATGTACATTTTCTTGTGTTTTGATAATGGATTGCACTTACAAGATGAATATATATCGTCTTCTTGTCTTAGAAATTGTTGGGGTGACATCAACTAACCTCATATTTTCTATTGCTTTTTACATACATGGACTCTGAGCGAAAGATAACTATACATGGACATTAGAGAGATTGTGTAGCATCATGGATACTGATATTCTGCCTGAGGTGATAGTCACATATCAAGACTTGGCTTTATTGAATACAATTCAGAAGGTATTTCCTACGGCAACACATTTGTAATGTAGATGCATATTAGTAGGAATATTTTGGCCCAATGCAAAAAATTATTTGAAACGAAGGAAAAATGGGATATGTTTATAATGAGTTGGAATATACTAGTATTGTCAACCACAGAAGACAAGTATAACGATCGCTGGAATGCACTCCAGAGAGAGTTTAGTACCTATCCGGATGCTTTACAGTATGTGTCAGATACTTGGCTGAGCAAGTTGAAGGAAAGATTTGTCGCAACATGGACGAACGTATGTAGGCATTATAAAAATGTGACAACTAATAGGTATCACAAGAAATTGATTAAGTTTATAAATTTATAATTTAATTGTGTATTTATTATCTAACTTTTATTTAATTATATTTACTTTACTAGGGCTGAAAGTTCACATGCAAGGCTTAAAAGATAGCTTGGATCAAGCCAAGGGACTTTCGAGTCATCTTGGACAAAAATTCATAGTTTGATTGAGTTGCAGCATAGTGACATTAAAGCCTCATTTGAAAAGAGTTTGACAGTCATGCAACACAACTTCAAGCCTGCTGAATTCAAAGAACTGCGAGGTTTTATATCTATAACTGTATTAAATCATATCCTCACCCAAGCGAACCGAACCAATTCAGTTGGGATTAATGAATCAGTT
>UESW01001329.1:0-119904 GCA_900491605.1 Calamus simplicifolius
AAGTGACCTGCAAGAGGAGAACCAACTGGCTTTGCATTGATCATACTGAACCTATCCAATACCTTCTCAATGTACTTTTCCTGTGACAACCATATTTTCTTGATTCTTCTATCACGGAAATCTGCATACCCAGTATTTGCTTTGCTGGTCCCATATCCTTCATTTCAAATGAATTGCTCAGCTCCTTCTTCAACCTGTCAATCATAGACATATCTTTCCCAAGAATAAGCATGTCATCAACATAAAGTAGGAGTATGACAAAATCCTCACTAAACCATTTGATATACACACAATGATCTGAAGCCATTCTTTTGTATCCATTTTCAGCCATAAATGAATCAAATTTCTTGTACCACTGCCTTGGAGCTTGCTTCAGCCCATATAAGCTTTTTTTCAATCTGCAGACAAGATTTTCTTTACCTTTGACTTTGAAGCCTTCTGGTTGCTCCATATAGATTTCCTCCTCCAAATCACCATGAAGAAAAGCTGTCTTCACATCTAACTGCTCAACCTCCAAGTCTAGACTAGCAGCAATACCTAGAGCAACACGAATTGAAGACATTTTAACAACAGGAGAAAAAATCTCTTCAAAGTCAATACCTTTCTTTTGACCAAAGCCTTTCACAACCAATCTGGCCTTGTACTTTGGTTGAGAACAATGCTGTTGAGTCTTTAACCTGAAAACCCACTTGTTCTTTAAAGCCTTCCTTCCTCTTGGTAGTTCCACTAAATCATATGTGTGGTTCTTCTGTAAGGCATCCATTTCTTCCAGCATACCTACTAACCACTCCTTTTTCTGCTCACTTTCAACTGCCTCCTGGTAACATTCTGGTTCACCTGCATCAGTAAGCATTATATATTCATCTGTAGAATACCTTTTGGAAGGTTGACGTTGTCTGATAGATCTTCTCAGCTGAGGCTCTGTAGGAGGTTGCTCCTGATCTCCTTCTGCTCAACATGTCCTACAGGTGAGTTAATACCTGCTCCTGCACTATTTTCTTGCACATCTCCCCTATCACCCTGATTTACTAGAGGAGTAACTGGATCACAGTCTGTTAATCCTCCTGCAGAAGACTTGACTGACACCTCCTTCTTGAAGTCTTGAAGGGTTTGATCTTCAAAAAATACCACATCTCTGCTTCTGAATACCTTCTGCTTTTCTGGATCCCAAAGTCTATAACCAAACTCATCATGTGAGTAACCAAGCAAAGCACATTCTTTTGTCTTACCATCCAGCTTGGACCTCTCAATGTCTGGAACATGTGCAAATGCACGACAACCAAACACTCTCAAGTGCTTATAAGAGACATCTTTTCCTGACCATACACGCTCTGCAACATCACCATCTAGAGCTGTACATGGTGACAAGTTTATTACATCAACCGCTGTCTTCAATGCCTCATCCCAAAATCTTTTAGGTAACTTGGACTGTGAAAGCATACATCTGATCTTTTCCATGATGGTGCGGTTCATTCTCTCTGCAATTGCATTATGCTGAGGAGTACCAGGAACTGTCATCTCATGTTGAATGCCATGTGATCTGCAATAATTATCAAATAACCCTGTGTACTCACCACCATTATCTGACCTTATACATTTCAGTTTCTTTCCTGTCTCTCTTTCAACTCTGGCATGAAACTCTTTGAAGACATTAATAACCTGATCTTTAGTCTTCAAACCATAGACCCAAACTTTTCTAAAAAAATCATCTATAAAAGTGACAAAATAAAGTGCACCACTGATGCCTGGAACATTAACTGATCCACTAGGAGTTTTTGTCCTCAGAGGACCACAAACATCTGTATAGATACGATCCAAAACATGCATTTTTCTAGATAAAGCAGGACTAGCAAAAGAAACTCTATGTTGCTTGCCAACCAAACAATCAACACATGGGTTCAGATGTACACCTTTGAAGTCTGGTAGAACTTCTCCCTTGGAAAGAACTTGCAGCCCCTTCTCACTCATGTGTCCCAGTCGTTTATGCCACAACTCCATGCTGAAGTCGTTCTCTGTAACATTCAACTGTTCACCATAAGCTTTAGCCTGCAACCTGTATAAAGTGTGACATTTCTTCCCACTGGCTACAACAAGTGAACCTTTACTGAGCTTCCATTGCCCTTTATGAAATCTGCTATCAAAGTCTTCATCATCAAGTCTTCCAACTGAGATTAAATTTAGCCTCAAGTCAGCTACATGCCTTACATCCTTGAGCACCAACTTACAGCCAAGATTGGTCTTCATGTGGATGTCACCCATGCCAATGATGTCTGCTGTGCCTTGATTTCCCATCTTGACAACACCAAAATTTTCAGTCTTATATGTAGAAAAAAACTCCCTCCGTGGTGTAGCATGATAAGAAGCACCTGTGTCAATCACCCACTCATGATTCTGACACTCACATGAGAAGATACCATCAGAAGTAGACAAAATCAAATAATCATCACTCTGCACAGTAGCTGTGATATTCTCCTTTGACTCTGTATCCTCCACTTCTTTTCCTTTTTCTTACTCTTCTTAGGCTTCTTACACTGATTCTTGTAGTGCCCTTTCTCACCACAGTTATAGCAAGTAATATCTTTTCTTGACCTTGATTTGCTTCTACCCTTGTATGAATTGTCTCTATTTCTAGACTTTGACCGTCCTCTATTCTCTGAGACAAGTGCCTGTGAATCAATCTGAGAAGTTGCTGAATTTTTCTTCTTAACTCCTCATTCAACAAACTGCCTGTTACTTGACTCATGGTGATAACACCGTCTGGTGCAGAATTACTGAGGAAAACTACCAGTGTCTCCCAACTTTCTGGCAATGAACTGAGAAGTAACAATGCCTGCAACTCATCATCAAGAGACATTTTCATAGAGGATAACTGGTTATTAATACTCTGCATTTCATTCAAATGCTCAGCAATAGAAGCACCCTCTTTATATTTCAGATTCACTAGTTTTCTGATCAAGAAAGCCTTGTTGCCAGTTTTTTCTCTCATATAGACTTTCTAACTTTTTCCAAAGAGAGTTTGCAGAAGTCTCAGTGGAAACATGGTGAAAGACACTATCATCCAACCATTGCCGAATAAAACCGACTGCCTTCCGATCTAACATGATCCAAGCATCGTCTGTCACTGTAACGGGCTTTGCTTTGACCCCTTCTAAAGGTCCATATAGATCCTTGCAATATAAGAGGTCCTCCATCCTTGGTTTCCATATCATCCAATTGTTTCCATTCAGACTGATCATGCGGAAACATTACCGGCCTCCATGCTCGCACACACAAAAAAAAATTCACAGGCTCTGATACCAGTTGATGGAAAGAATCCATGTACGAGCAAATACTAGCAGACCGTAATACGCAGCGGAATAATAAATAAAAATGCGCAAACCACACAATCACAGAACACCAAGATTTACGTGGAAAATCCCTTCAAGATAAAGGAAAAAAAACCACGGGCAAGCCAGAGAAGAAGATCCACTATAAAATAATAAATATCCAAGTCTCAAAGTCCCTTGCCAGAACTTGAGAAACAATCACAAGAGAATAATAGGGATATAAGGATTACGTCACCGAAAAATACGGTCTCCTGCGTTACCTCCTTATTTTCTTCCCTTCTCTTCTTCTTCTTCTCTTGTTTTTCTTCTGCAGCACCTTCACGTGATTCCTGGAGTGGAAGTCCTCCCACGTAGTCAAGCACCAAGCAGCAGCCCTTCCTTCTCTTCCCCTAGCAATCCATGCTCCTAGAAAAAAAGAAATACCTGCTACATGCTTCTCCTCTTTTTTATACGGCTGCTCCTTTAAAAAGAGAAAACCAAAAAAGGAAGGCGGCTGCTCCTTTTATAAAAGAGAGAGAACAAATCCTGGTAGAAAAAGGAGTAGCACTCCCTTTTGCCCTAATGGGCTGAATAAGTGGGCCATGGGCCCAACACATCCACTCCCAAGTACCTCTTGGGTCCACACTATAATCAAACTGATTACAGCAGAGTTGTTTTGCAAGCTCACAACTCAAACTTATTGTTTTTTTGGGTGCACAACGAACCCAGCTGGTTTTCAAGGCTCACCAGCACAAAACCTAAAACCACAAGCTAACGCTTGCTCAAGGCTAACCGCCTCAACTGAATCAATCACCAGATTGACCTAGCAAACAGTATTTTGATTTTACAAAAGCAAACTGCTCCTTCAATGAGCAAATATACAATAATGAAACAATAAATAGAGATTCGAAACTAAAGCATGATTCGAAGATTTGGTGGCTTCTTCCTTCTCTTCCTTTGAATGGATCTTCCTTTGAATATGCTCTTGAGACTCAGAAGATCAGAAAAACTAGGGCTCCTTCCTTCTCTTGAGATTTCTTCTAAATAGAACAGCAAAGGCTTGGAATCTCTTTCTCTTCTTTTGGGGAATGAGTATGATATTTCCTTACAGGTTTTCCCTCTTTTCTTTTCTGATGGATCTCAAGGATTTGCCTCTTTCTTTTCTTTTGAGATTTCTTCTCTCTTTTTCCTCTCTTTTTTTTGGGATGCAATCAACCCTCTTCTTATAGATCCGATTAATCCACAAATAGTGTGAAACTATCCGTTAGAAGCAAGTGAAAAAGGATTAGATCCATAAATAACAATAGCCATTGGGATTAAAATAGATAAAGATAAAGTTTAGAGTCGTTCTGACAGTTTTGGAGCCGTGTCTGACATTCTGGAGTCGGCTCTGGCTTTTCTGGAGTTGACTCTAACTTGAAATAATTTAATCCGCTCGATCTGGAGTCGTCTCTGACTTTTCTGGGGTTGACATAGAATTCTTCTGGAGTCAACTCTAGCAGTCTGGGAGTCGACTCTAAGTCATGGCCAGAAAATCCATCGTTCTATTGTTTCTGATAGAGTGGCTCTCACAGTCCCGGAGTCGATTCTAAGTCTGTGCCGTTTTTCGGAGTCGGCTCTGTGATTCCATGTGTCGACTCTAATGTCTGCAGTCTTACCTTGACATTAGATTCAAACCAGAACTTGATTTTCCTTCTTGATTTTGATCATCAAATATACTTATAATCTGAAAAACTTAATCAAAATCATTAGTAACATCAAATGTTATACTCAAATAGTTTTGTTAATCATCAAAATCCTTAATTGGGTCAACAAGGCGATTCGGCTTCGCTGTCTTATTGATATGACAGCTGGCTGATGGGATGTTGAAATTGGTCTCGACCCAATTAGCAGTGCATACCAACATTAATGCGATGATAATTTTACCCCTCATTAGATGCTTTACTATAATTGAAGGTCTTGGTCATGGATGTGAAAGACCTTTGTGTCAGGCCGAGCCAATGTAGAAGATAAACTAATTCCGAACCGAAAGGATCCCTACCGAAAGTAGTAGTCGTTTGGTTGGGAGCATGTCAACTAAAAAGGCTTGATGACTAACCCTAAAACCTAAAAATGTATTTCCAATAAATCATGGTCATATTTCAAACTACCTTCTGTGGCTTTAGTTTTAAATTATGTAACTCTCTCTTAAGCAATAAAAAATAAGAAGGAAAGTCTTAACTTTCCTCTATATTCGAATCTTTACCTCTACATTGGCTAGATGAACCTGATTTTTCCAAACCATCCCGAAGACCTGATAGTATTGTCTTAACAGAAGACTGGCAATATCTGACCTGATCAATTGGCTAGCAACCATGCAACCATTCAACTAAGAATAACTCATATCAACCCTAATTCTAACCAATACTCCTCAATTTGATCTTCAAAGAACAAATTGGTCGGAGGCCAAAGGCAACCTCTATAAGCCAAGGTAGACTAAAGAAATCCAAACTAAGCTTATCAGGCCCCCACATGGCATAAGTCCCAAGAACCAACTCAAGTAACATCAAGTGACTCTAGTCACATGAAAAGATTGACCCTGGTCAACAATGACGTAGATCCCAAGCATCTGACTTAAGCGACCTCAACTCACCCCAGTCACGTAAAAAGGTTGACTTTTGGTCAACAATAACCTAAGTTTCAAAACTGACCTAAAGGGCTTGGACTACAAACTTCTAAGATTTGAAGTTGGACCCTAAGAATACTGACCTACTACGCAATCCACTAGACCGAATAATAAAGTTCATAATTAGCGAACCAAAATGCGAATGTATTTTGTTGAGCTAATTCACTTGGTGAAATTTCAAAGAGTTGGTGTTCAACACAACCTACTGATCTGTATCGTCTGAGCTGCTCTAAGGTCCCATAAGAAAAGAACATTTGAGT
Organism: Calamus simplicifolius; assembly: GCA_900491605.1. Lineage (NCBI taxonomy): Eukaryota > Viridiplantae > Streptophyta > Magnoliopsida > Arecales > Arecaceae > Calamus > Calamus simplicifolius. The sequence goes on from UESW01001329.1 coordinate 6,231, forward strand.
TAACCTACTAGACTTAGTAAAGATTCTTGCTGGATCGAAGATTGGAGAAAGCCATACTTTAGAGATAATTGACCTGCATGTATAAAGCAAATTGATGTGGCTGGTAAATGCTACGTGTAAATTAATGGTCAAAATTATCAAATGACGGGAGTCGTTAGGATGTTGATGGCCCCGACTTCAAGACGGCCCCTGCCTACAAGCGGCCCCAAGTCGCCTCGATTTACAGACGATTCCTAGGTGGCCCCGGCTCCTAGGCAGCCCCTACTACAAGCGGCCCTGATCTACAGGCGATTCCTAGGCAGCCCCGGCTTCTAGGCGGCCCCTGCCTACAAGTAGTTCCGGATCGGCCCCAATTTACAAGCGATTCCTAGATGGCCCCTGCCTACAAGCGGCCCCGAGTTGGCTTCGATCTACAGGAGATTCCTAGGTGGCCTCGGCTTTTAGGCGGCCCTAGCCTACAAACGGCCCTAAGTCGGCCCCGATCTACAGGCGGCTCCTAGGCGGCCCCGCCTACAAGCGGTCTCAAGTTGGTTCCGATCTACAGATGGTTCCTAAGCGGCTCCGGCTCCTAGGCGGCCTCGGTCCTTATCTTGTCTTATCTTCGAGGCTCACCTCAGCTTCCCAAGCAAGCCTTTACTTTTGACAAAGCCGGACCCACTAACCACCCTTGATTCATATCAGTATAATAATACAAATTTTGTCAATTCCAGCACAACCCCAAAGGTCATTACCCATCAGGCAACATTAATGACCCTGATCAATGAGGCCCCAAAGGTCATGATCCATCAGGCAAAATTAATGACTCTGATCATATGAGGGCTCAAAGCTCATAATCCATCATGAAGCTACAATTCTTCAAACCAATGAGGCCCAAAAAGTCATCAGGAAGATTTAATGACTCTAGCCAATAAGCCTCAAAAGGTGATCATCTGCCATGAAGTACCAATCATTCAGATCATAGGGGATGAATTTGATCCCATCGGTTCTGACATTCTATCTGTAAAAGTCATGGCTCATCATGAGATTTCAATCTTATCAAGCAAGCCATACAGGCTCGAAGGATCAACAAAACGGATAAGAGGGACCCTTGACCAAGGTATGAACACTCAAGCAAATATTTAGAGAACTCTCTCATTCGAGTTTCCTTAAGCTCACGACTGTGATACTGGTCACTAACTTGAGCGTCGGAGGATCCCTACTAGAATATCCGATCCCCGAAACTTCTTGTAGATCTTGATGCCAGGTGAAGCTTCTCAGCAAACTCACGACACATCCATTAATGCTCAAGGATGCCAGTTCAAGGTGATTGAGCGTCATAACAATCTATTGAGCTAAAAATGTTTGTCAAAAAGAAAAAAAAGGCACACAAGCAGATAAGAAAAAGTTATTTCATTGATAAGTAAGTTTGTTATATGCATTCTATCATCAACAGAAGGATATAAAATATGCCAAAGCCGAATATCAACCTGAGGCTGAACTACAAGGCTTAACAGCCAAAAAGTCCAATTGCAGCAACTTGGAAAAGTGAATTGCTAAAACAAGCTCAAAAAAGTGAAGCTGAAATTAAAGCAGAATCAGGATGATGACCTCTAACCTCAAAAGTTTATTCAAAAATACTTGGATGGCAGTCCAAAACAGTAAGAAAACTCTTTATGGCAGACCGTCACTCGAATCTCCAACCCTTTTAGGTGTCTTTAAAGGTCATTCCACTCCTCACCATTCGAAGCTAGATATCTACGATCTTTTTGGCACCAGTCCCTTCCTAAAGCAAGCTAGGATCACGGTGAAACTTTGGTGAAGCCATGAGTTGAGTGGTGGAAGCCTCTCCTCTTGGAATAATCAAAGTGGCTGAGGAGTCTACCTCCATCTTCTTGCACTTGAGTGCCTACTACAAGCATTTGCACTGCAGCCAATAAAAGCAAATTCTTGTATTCACTATGGCTTCAAAATCAGCTATGGACAATTTACAAGTCCGCATTTTAGCAAGCTTTATCCAAATACATTGGAGGCATTAATGTGTGCACAAGATTGATTGTGGACTTAAATAAAAGTTATTTATAATTATATAACTATTTAGTAAATTAATTCCTTTTTTTTTTAATATAGCATACACAATTAATTAGTTTTAATTAATTTTCTTTTACAATTAGATTCTTGTTCAGCTGCCTATTTCGGATGTTGCGCTTTTTTTTTAAGATTTAAGTGTAGATGAGGTAAGTGAAGATTCATAATTTTGCATATTATCTTGAATCTTTTTTAAGTCATCTTAAGTCGTACTATAGATATATAACTTATGCTTGGATTATTTAGGTAGAGTTTGAAATAGGGGATAAGAGGGGATATCCCTTGGATATCCCCTTTTATTTCCAAAAGCCATAACTATAAGGGATAGCTGGGAATAAAGTTAACCAAAGAGATAATCCATGGTTAACCATGGGATATTCCCTTAATTTATTCCCTAGAAAATGCAGGAATAGCTGGTTATCCCTCCAAATAAGAGTAAAAAAAAGTTATCATATGGATTTACCTTTTTGCATTTGATATGATCAATGGGATAGCCAGGGGATATCCCTAGGGATAGCCAAGGGATATTCCTAGGGATAGCTAGGGGACAAACTTTATCCCGTACACTTATCCATGGATAATATTTTTTCTATCAAACACTACCTTAGTGTTGTAGGAATCATGTCATGATGATACTTCTTGAGTGCATTGTGTCTTTTTTAAGAAATGGAAGGTTTCATTTTGAATATTTGTTTGATACGATGGAATTTTTTTTAAACCATCAATTAATTGGGTACTTTAGGTGATGGACCTTATATTTGTTGAGACTTATTAGATGTTTTTATTTCTTATAAACTAATTCATGGTTATGGACTTGCGTTATTTTTTGTTTGAAGTTATTACATTCCTATTTAGTAGGTTAAGCACTTTGGTCATAGACATATTGTATTTATTGAGACTTATGGTTGTGTTTGTTTCTTACAAAGTAACTCACATCATATTTTGGTATATATGGGATTCTTGCGAGAATAGGAATCTCCATGAAAATGAGGATGGAACCTTATCATAAATAAGATTGATAGAGATGGAATTCCCAAAAAAAACATATGGCACTATAACAAAATTGACTGTTGCCTACGATTTTTGTACCTACGAATTTAAAATCGTAGGCAAAGATATCTTTCCCTACGATCGTAGGTAAAGATTGGATAGCAAAAAGGTTAGTGCCTTTCCCTACGATTTTTTAAAATCGTAGGGAAAGACTTTTTCTTGATCATCAAATTTTTGGAGGCAAAATTACTCGTCAATATTTTTCTGAAAAACCCTTTCCCTACGCTTTTCATAAAAGTCGTAGGGAAAGGCTCTAGAGCCTTTCCTATAATAATTTTTTTTTCATTCTAAACTTTTCCCTACAATTTTCATAAAAATCGTAGGGACACCCTTTCCCTACGATTTTCATGAAAATCGTAGGAAAATGCTATAGACCTTTGCAAAAATTGCTATCATTTCCCTATGATTTTCACAAAAATCAAAATCGTAGGGAAAACCCTTTCCCTAAATTTCGTAAAAATCGCAGGGAAAGACTCTAAAGCCTTTCATATAATTTTTTTATTCTAAACTTTGAAAATAGTAGGGAAAGTCTCTAGACCTTTCCCTACCATTGTTTTAAAATCGTAGGGAAAGGATATAGACCTTTCCCTATGGTCTTCAAGGGAAACCCTTTCCCTACGATTTTTTGAAAATCGTAGGGAAAGGCTCTAGACCTTTCCAAAAAAAAATTATTCTAAACCTTTCCCTACGATTTTCAAAAAATTGTAGGGAAAGGATCTAGACCTTTCCCTATGATTTTTTGAAAATCGTAGGGAAAGACTTTTTCTTTTTCAACAAAATTTTTGGTGGCAAAATTATTCCAAAAAAAAATTTCATTGTAAACCTTTCCGAAAATCATAGGGAAAGGTCCTATGATTTTCGTAAAAATCATAGGGAAAAGGTTCAATGTGGAGCTTTCCCTATGAGAAATTAAAAATCGTAGGCAAAGATTTCTTTTACCTACGACATTCATAAAAATCGTAGGTAAAGGTCCAAAGGAAAAGCTCCTAAACCTTACCCCTTGGGAAAAGTCTTTGTACAATGGATTTCAGTGCACAGAGCGCACATAGGGTGCGTGTATAGGCCGCGCGCTTCTGCGAGCACGCGTGCGGAGTGCGCCACGACCCGATGGGTCGTGGTACGCGTGCTCGCATGGGTGTACGGCCAATGCGTGCCCCTATGCACGTTGTCCATCAAATCTGTGCAAGCGCGCATGCGGGGGCGCTGCATCCCAATCGGCCATGGCACGCTCGCTCGCACGGGCACATGGCCATTGGCAGCGCCTGGTGCGCGCTTTGTGCATCAGAGTCCACTGCATAAAACTTTTCCTATCCCTTGATGGTCCTTTTCGATTCTTCACAGCTTTCCTCATTCCACCTTCTTCGTCTGTGAGCTCCCAATCCGAAGCTTACCTGATTATTCCCCATTGAAGGACTTAGGCTAGGGCTTCGCCAAAGCCACAATGCCCGAAAGCCCTCAATTGGTCTCCCAAAATCCTTTCTTTCTTCCCCCTCCTTCCTCCACTCTTCCTTTCGCCGCCATCGTCAAAAACCCTAACCCCAATCCACCTCCGAATACTACTCCTAACCCCAACTTCAATTCGAACCCCACCATCGTGACACCACCGCCTCAGTCGATTCGACCTTCACCCCTTCATTTCGGCCCTTGGGTGCCCCTCCCATCCCCCAGTACTCCATTCCAAATCCCAGCTTCCAAGGCCCAATGGTGTAAAACCCCAGCATCCAGCCTCGTGGGATCTCAAATCCGATTTTGATCATGCTGCTATTGAAATTGATCTTGATGGGTCTAGTTGGAACATATTTTATATGCAATTATTTTTTTTCCTTACAGTAATGTTACCCATAATTATCTGAGTGACTGGCAAAATGAAAATATCCGATTGCTATTTCTTTTAAAAATAAAATATAATTTTTATTTTTATTTTTAAAAATTATAATAAAAGAAATATTGTTGATCATCATCATTATTTTTATTTTTTACAATTTTTGTTATATATTTGATAACTATTATTATTTTTTATTTTTATTTCTTTTATACAATAAGAAATGCTTTTAAGGATTTTTTTTAAAATTATTTTTATTTTGGGGGTAAAATCACTTGCAAATATTTTTTCTAAAGAAAAGGCTCTGAATCTTTCCATAAAATAGATTAAAATTATAGGAAAAGGCTTAAATTTTTTAAATTTTTTTTTGGAGGCAAAAGCGTCCTCCAAATTTTTTTTTTCATAATCACCCTTTACCTATGGTTTTCGCGATATTCTCAAGGAAAGGAGAGCTATTTTTTTGGCAAAATAAACGCATAGGCCCTTTGCGGCAGATTAGCAAAAAAAAAAAAACAAAAAACCTTTAAGCTTTAACAACACCAGACTTCTGCCTGTGCCCTAACTTCCTCTCTTCCACCCAGCCCCTCCACTCCTCCATCGACCCCGCCGCCCTCCCACCGGATGCCAACAACGACGACGACCAGTACCTCTGCGACCTCCCTCCCTCCTCCTCTTCGAGCTGGGACACGGCCGGCGATGCCCCGGGTCCCCACTGCGCCCATAAAGAGAGAAGAAAGAAGAAACCCTCTCGAGCCCTCGTCGTCTCCTTCACGCTCGTGAAGTCCGAGCCCTCATCGTCTCCTTCGCGCTCATGGAGTCCGATTCCCCCAAATCCCTTAACAGATTACCTTGCAAGGCTCCCGGGCTATCTCGGCTCAATGTAAGTGTCCTTCCTACCATCAGGTTTTTGGTTTGAGCTCGATTTTTTGGGTGCTCTGACGGCAGGCGGCGATGTTGCAACCGCGGTGCAGGTGGCACCGGCGAGGCAGGGGCGGTAGCAGCAGGCAGGGTTCGGACAGACGATGGCAGGTTTATGGTAAGTTGGTTTAGGTTTATTTATTCATTTAATTTTTTAGAATACTGGAGTTTCTTGATGAGATAGTGTTTTAGTCGGCAATAGCGCCCTAATAAGCTACTTTTTGTGGGTAAGACGAATGCTGTGGGGATATCATAGATTTACTGCACTGGATATATGTTTCAGTATCATCGAGAGGTGGAGAAATGCTCTTAAATCTTGCTCGAGCATGGGAACAGGCTGATACTTCTACTTCAAACAACATTGCAAGTCGGCTCCCATCTTTAGAGAGTTCTGTGACCAACAATGTGAAACCAGGCAAGGATGAAATAGCTAATAAGTCTTGGTCAATAATTGACATATGACATAGCTAAATTCTGTTTAAGTTTGGCATTGATTTTGATATGGTTCTATCCATTTGATAATAATGGTTGGCTTTGCAGCACTGTGACAGAGGGAAAAAGATTACTTGTGGAGTGCTTTCATTATAAACTAGACAGGGTTAATCCTTTTCTTTTTCTTTCTTTTTTATATGTCTTTAGGTCAATTTCATGTGTGATGTAGCTTATTCAAGTTAGATGCTGATTCTTGATTATTGTTATCTGTTGGGCAGGGGCATTCAATGCCATGCCTTGGACTTGGGTCACCTTTTCTTCACCATGACCAGAAAAGCTCCATCAGTTTGAGAAGTTTCTAACGAAATTGATTTTATATCTCTTCAAACAAAACATCATCTTTTTCTTCAATGATTTAAAATTGATGTTTCACTTTGACTATCTTTAATTCCAATTTTGTTTTGCATTCTGTTGCTGCTGAAATCTATCCTCGGCTCGGGCGCGATCGGGCTACAGCGTGAGCTCCCTCCTGGGCGGACCTGCAAGACAGTCCTCACGAGAGGCGTTGGGGGTGGCCCTCTGCGAAAACCCTCCGATGCTCAAGTCAGTGGAGACCAGCAATCAACAAATATGGGGAGAAGGATCCCCTAGGAAGAATTCCTTTGAGCTCTCGTGGAAGCTTTCCTGCGGAGTGTGAGAACTGTGAATAAAAAATGGGCGTAGAATCGCCGTACCTGAGAGGCTTGAGGTGGTAGTATTTATAGGCGGTCACTGACTTCTTGGAATGCTCTGGATGAGGTCTGAAAGTTATTGGGATTCGAAATGGATTCGAATCAGGTTGTTACAGGGCCGGTAGGATCCGTATATGGTTAGTTAGAGGATCGACGGTTGGGAGGCGGGGAGAGCTGGCGATGGCTCGAGACTCAGTGGCTGCGTGGTCCCTAGGCCACTATTGTAGGTCCTAGGCCACGTCTTGGCATGATTCCTTGTTTGGAATCTTATTCTGTTACAGTGAATTTGAACTTCCCATGCCAGATTCCGCAGAGGTGTTTTGAATGCTGTGGTTCAGTCATCATGGCTAGCAGAGGCTCGGCGGAGGTAGGTGCCGAGGCACAAGGGGCCAACGTGGCAGCCATAAATGCCTTAATGCATGGAAGAAAATAAGGTATTGAATGCATTAAAGCATGTGGATATACGTGGCCTTTATGAGGTCATAAATGCCTTGATGCAAAAGACATAGGGTGGTTGCGGAGGCCGAGGTATGTTGGCCGAAGCTGGCCAAGGCTTAGGCTGAGCTATGGAGGCTGAGCTATACTGGCCGAGCTATGTTGGCCGAGCTATGTTGGCCGAGCTATGCTGAAGCTGGCCGAGCTATGCTTGCCGAGCTATACTTTCTCCTTTCTTTTTATTCCATTAAATGTGGCCAAGTCATTATGACCATTTCTGCACCATTAAATGCTCCAGCTTATTGATTTGACTGCCGTATATTAATGAAGGGGCCCTTGGGAGAACCCACGCACATGACGTGGCTCTTTTTTCCCTCTTGTTCTCTTTCTTCATTATGAGGAGACTCTTGTTGCTAGAATGTCACGCTAACAGGCCAGCAGGCAAGTAGGACATTTGGACTATGCGCAACCCCATCGCCGATGTGAGCGGTCAACAATGCAATGATGATTTTACCCCTCATCACATGCCCCCACTCCCTAGTCCAAGTGTAATTTCAGATATAGGGAGTAGAATTCTAGAGCAATCTTATTTAGGGACGTGTCATTCGATCCTCTGTAGAGGAAGTGTTTATCTCTGTGTAGGTTAGAGAAAGGCCTGGGCGGCCCTCTTGCTGAAGTAAAATAAGGTGCTTTAGTTGCACTAGAGTGTCTGAGAACTTATCCGGCTGGGATGAAGCTTTAGTGCTGTATCACTCGGATTGACCGAGGCTGCAGAAATATATCACTCAGTCTTCGGCCGAGGCTTTTGATAATAAGAGATGCACTCCGTCTCTGGCCGGGGCTTTTGATAATAAGATATGCACTCTTGTTGACCCAGATGGCAACCCAAGAGGGGGGGGGTGAATTGGGTTCTTTAAAAAATTTGACATTTTTAAAAATTATCTGCTCTAAGACAAATGAAATTAATTGTAATGCAAATATAAAGCACAAACAAGGAGATAAAGATAGAGATAATGAATGCACGATAAACATAAGGATTTTATAGTGGTTGGGTGTATTCAACACCTACGTCCACTCCCAAGATTTACTTGGGTCCACACTATAACCAACTAGATTACAGCCGAGTTGTTTTACAAGAGCACAACTCACAACTTGTTGTTTTTCCTCCGGGATCACAACGAACCCAGCCGGTTTTCCGGGCTCACCAGCACAAAACCCTAAACTCAAGCTAATCTAGCTTGACCCGAGGTTAACAACCTCCACTAGTTCAATCCCCTTGATAGAACTAGCACAAACAAATATAAGAATGTTTTACAATGATTCACAGCTCCTTAGTTGAGCAAATATTCAAAATAAAGTAAACAAGTTTAGAAAAGCCTGTTTGGAGATGATTGAATTTGAGCTTTTCTTCTTTTCTTCTCTTCCTCTTCTCCCTTTGGAATGATGAATCAAGCCTCGGCTTTAATCCCTCACAGTCGTTGCAGTTGAGAATATTGAAAATGGAAGAAATGGAGCTTTTTCTTCAATTTGGGAAATCCACCGATTTTTTGATTTGGCCGCCTTGGATTCCTCTTTGAGCTTTTTGGAGTGGAAGGATTTGAGTTTTAATGCTTTTCTCTTGAGATTCAGGCTCAGCTTTCTTAGATTTTTGATTTGAAATTTTTTTCTATTTTTCCATCGTCTCTTTTCAAACGGTGTTTTTCCCTTTTTATAGATTTCTTTTAATCCGTTTTGGGAAGGAAACTAGCCGTTGGAGTGTACCTATAAACAAAATATATATGTTAGAAATTAGGTAAAAAGGAAATATTACCGTTAGAGTTGATCTGGCAATTTAAATTTTTGTCCCAGACAGGTTGGAGTCGGCTTCAACTTTTCAGGTGTCGGCTCCAGATCGTTTTTCCAAAAATAGAAATTTCGAGTTCGTTGAGGAGTCGGCTCCGAAAAAGTGAGTGTCGGCTCCAGGATGCTCAAAAAACCAACGTTCTGTCCCCGCATCAGAGTCGGCTCCAGACACTGTAAGTGTCGACTCCGAAACTCTGGTGTCGGCTCCGAAACTCTGGGTGTCGGCTCCGGACCGTAACAAAAATCAGAATAAAATTTGAATGGCCATGGGGTCGGCTCCAGGGATTCTAGGTATCGACTCCAGGTTCTGAAACTTTGAAATTGAAGTTTTGCATTTGATTCAAAACACGTTTCTTAATTCATTTAAATTGATCAAATAATTTTAACTCTGAAACACTTCTCAAATCCATTAGTAATCAAATAAATATACTCAATTCCTTTATTAATCATCAAAATCAATAATTGGGTCAACAATCTCCCCCTTTTGATGATTATAAAAACATTGAGTATATGCATAGTATTCTTAAATTCAAATTTTTAAGGAAATGACCTTCACAAGTGGGCTCCCCCTGAATGAGGTAGCTCCCCCTATGAAGTTCAAATTATCAATTGTTCTTCCTTTGATACTTAAGATTTATGCAATTTCAAACAAACTTTATACTAATCAAATAAGCTTTAAACAATTTCAAACAAGTATTCTTACTATTTCAATCACATACTAACCAATGCATATACGACATAACTTTCTCCCCCATTTTTGTAATCAACAAAAAGAAAAAAAAAAGAAGTTAAGTCATAAGATAAAATTGATAGATCAAAAGGTAATTTCATTGCATCAAAAGTATTACAAAATGGAACTGAACTTTGACATTACATTAAACTGCACATCATCATATCAAAAACTTTCATTATATCAAAATTAAACTTTCATTACATCAAGATTGTATTTCCATTACATCAGAGTTCATTACATCATTACATGAAGATCAAAAATTAGTTCTAATAATCCTTGTTAAATGATCTACAATCTTCTGCATTCCTTCGGTCTGAAGCTTGACGTAGTCTTTTAGTCTTTCATCAACAAACGTACAAGCAGTGATAATTTTATCTTGTAACTCGGTATTGCACTTTGAATAAATATCAGAATCTCCACAGATGTCTTTAAGTTCTTCAAAGATGTTTTTCAAATCACCACTTAAAGATACAATAGAAGAGCTAAGAGTTGATTCAATTTTGGCAATCCGATCATCTAATGAATAAAGAGTTTCTTTAAGATTCATAAATTTGTTGTCAAACTCAGTCTTTAATTCGTCCTTCTAAGCAGCAAGAAGATTTCTAAGTTGCTCTAACTGAAGGTCTGAAAATCCGACTGAAGAAGTAGATGAAGTAGATGGAATCACTGGTACTAGGACAGGAGCAAGAGCAGGACTACTAGGATGCGGAGATGGAATCCTCATAGACGGACCAGCCTCACAAGATACAGAATGTCTAGGCTCGGGGACTCTCTCATCCAAGTTCCCTTTCCTTTCCACTGACCATTAATTTTAACAAATCCCATTCGATGCAAAGTGGCCAAGCTATAATAATCAGTATGTCTCAGGCTCTTGGAGGGTTCATTATCCAAAATTACAACCCCTTGGCTTCTGAATACCATAGTTAAGATCATGCGTAGGGTAGTGACGATCTTCTCTTTCCTCCAGCCTCGGCCATATAAAATATCATCATAGCAGCTAGATTAATGGGCTGACCGGTCAATACACTATCCATCACAACAATGTCCCGCTCGGAGACATACTCAAAACGTCCGATCTTCGGAAACAAAATTCTGCTGCAAATGTTGTGTAACAACCTTAATTCCAAGGGCAGCTGATTAGCCCTAATTTCCTCAAATTCAGTAACCTCTCTCCCTAACATCCTTGATAGGGCAGCTGATCTCTCACTGTGCACATCAGCAGCTAATCCAGTAATCGGGATGCTCAGGAGATTTCCTAATTTGTGAAATGTAAGGTGAATCTGTTTTCCTCTAACAGTGCTTACTAAACCACCATCTCCTCTTGCTAAATTAAGGTAAAATTCCTTTACTAGTGCTGGGTATGTAGGAACATCAAGAGAACATACTTGATCCCATCCAAGCTCCTTAAGTTGCCTACCAATCGAAAAACCCTTGGATTCAAAAAGTTCAAATCAACTTTTCTTCCCATAGTGATTACCCTCCCTGCTAGGGTATCTACCTGAGGTGAAGTGGCATTAGGATTGTCTCAATCGGTGGAGGAATCTTCACTTGGAGACGGCTCGCGGACGGGTCGCCTTACGGAACGCTTCCCGGTCACCACGGTCACTCCAATCACCGAACCTCTCCTCTTAGGCGCCATTGAATCCGTAGGAAGGCTTGAGAGAAGTGAATTAGAGATGGGGAGGTTTTGGAAGAGTTTTGGAGGGATTTGGTGAGGATTCGAAGAGTAACGAAATGACTAGGTGTCGACTCTGCCCTAATAAATCGATTTTGGAATCCCAGGTGTCGACTCCCGCAAAGTCGGGTGTCGACTCCAAATCGCTAACACAGTCAGCGCTCGAACTGGAGTCGGCTCCACTTACACGGTGTCGGCTCCAAGGTCAGGGACCGAGAGCGACACAGTCAGAGGTGTCGACTCCTCATTCTGAGGTGTCGACTCCAATGACAGTTTCAGAGAAAAATAATTGAAATTCAACCATATGAAACTTGTCAAAATATATTTTATAAAATCTTGATAAAATTTTGAAATATTAAGAATCAAATACCTCAGATGACTAGATAATTTGTCCTTAGAATTATGAAAGGAATATCAAGAAATTAATATAGATCTAGAAAGTCATTCCTTATAGTTTCAAAATCAATCCAAAGGGTCACATATCCCTAATTCACCTCTAAGATAACAAAATCTCTCTTCACTCAAAGGTTTTGTAAATATATCAGCTAATTGTTCTTCAGTATTAACATATTCAAGACAAATTTCATTATTAGCTACATGTTCTCTTATAAAATGATATCTAATTTCAATGTGTTTTGTTCTTGAATGTTGAATTGGATTTTTAGTTAGATTTATTGCACTTGTGTTATCACATCTAATTGGAGTTTTATCAAGTGTTATGCCATAATCTTCAAGTTGTCTCTTAATCCAAAGGATTTGAGCACAGCAACTTCCAGCTGCAACATATTCTGCTTCAGCAGTAGATAATGCAACCGAATTTTGCTTTTTGCTAAACCAAGAGATTAAGTTACTACCTAAGAATTGACATGCTCCACTTGTGCTTTTTCTATCTAATTTACATCCAGCATAATCAGAGTCAAAATAAGCAAACAAGTTTAGTGTTGAGTCTCTAGAATACCATAAGCCTACATTTTTAGTTCCACTTAAATATCTTAAGATTCTTTTTACAGCAATTAAATGAGATTCTTTAGGTTCAGATTGAAATCTAGCGCACAAACATACAGCAAACATTATATCTGGTCTACTAGCTGTTAGGTAAAGAAGAGATCCGATCATACCTCTATAATATTTCTGATCTACTTTCTTACCATCATCATCTTTATCCAATTTGCATGAAGGACTCATAGGAGTTCCAAGTGGCTTGATTGACTCCATTCCAAACTTCTTGAGCAGTTCTTTTGTGTATTTGGCTTGATTGATGAAAATTCCTTCTTTGCTTTGTTTGATTTGAAATCCTAGGAAGAAGTTGAGTTCTCCCATCATGCTCATTTCAAACTCACCCTGCATCAACTTAGCAAATTCTTGACATAACAAATTGTTAGTAGCACCGAATACAATATCATCAACATATATTTGTACTACTAATAAATCCTTGTCTTTTCTTTTCAAAAATAGTGTTTTATCAACATTTCCTCTTATGAAATCATTTTCAATTAGAAATTTACTTAATCTTTCATACCAAGCTCTAGGTGCTTCTTTTAAACCATATAGTGCTTTGTGTAATTTAAAAACATGATTTGGAAATTCATGATCTTCAAAACCAGGTGGTTGTTCAACAAAAACTTCTCATTTATAAATCCATTTAAAAATACACTTTTAACATCCATTTGAAATAAATTAATATGCATATGACATGCAAATGCAAGTAATAATCTAATTGCTTCAAGTCTAGCTACAGGTGCAAAAGTTTCATCAAAATCAATTCATTCTTCTTGATTATATCCTTTTACGACTAATCTAGCTTTGTTTCTAATTACTATGCCATTTTCATCTAATTTATTTCTAAATACCCATTTTGATCCTATAACAGAATGATCTTTAGGTCTATCTACAAGAGTCCAAACATTATTCCTAGTAAATTGATTTAATTCTTCTTGCATAGCTAACATCCAATTATTATCTTTTTCTGCTTCTTCAATAGTTTTAGGTTCAATTTGAGATACAAATGCAAGATGATTATTGATGTTTCTCATTGATGATCTAGTTCTTACTCCTTGAGATGGATCACCTATAATTAATTCTTTTGGATGACCATAGGCATATCTCCAATCTCTAGGAAGATCTACATCATTGTGATTTGCATCAACAACATCAACACTAGGAGAATCATTATCTTTAGCTTCTTGTTCATGATCCGAAGATACATCTATATTCAGTTTTTCAATATCTCTTTCTAGAATGTTTGTATCTTCCTCATCATCAATCTTTTCAGAACTTGATGCTAAATATTCATCAAAAATTACATGAATAGATTCTTCTACAATTAAATTTCTCTTGTTAAACACTCTATAGGCTTTACTAGATGTTGAATACCCTAAGAAAATGCCTTCATCAGATTTTGCATCAAATTTTTCTAGATTATCTTTACCATTATTATGAATGAAACATTTACAACCAAATGCATGAAAGTAACTTATATTTGGTTTTCTATTATTCCATAGTTCATAAGGAGTTTTCTTAATGATTGGCCTAATTAGAGCTCTATTAAGAATATAGCACGCCGTGTTTATAGCTTCCGCCCAAAAGTATTTTGGTAGGTTGCTTTCACATAGCATGGTACGGGCCATGTCTTCTAAGGTTCTATTTTTTCTTTCAACTACTCCATTTTGTTGCGGTGTTCTAGGTGCTGAAAAATTATGATGAATGCCATTTTCTATGCAAAAGTTTTCAAATAAATGATTTTCAAATTCAGTGCCATGATCACTTCTTAGAGACACTATGGTGTTGTTTTTCTCATTTGTGACCTTCTTGAAGAATTTCAGAAATAATGGAAAGGTCTCATCCTTATGAGCTAAAAATAATACCCAAGTGTATCTAGAATAATCATCTACAATCACAAGACCATATTTCTTTCCTCCTAGACTTGTGGTTCTAGTAGGTCCAAAAAGATCCATGTGAAGTAGTTCAAGTGGCCTAGAAGTGGAAACAATATTTTTAGTTTTGAAAGAATTTCTAGTTTATTTTCCAAATTGACATGCATCATAAATTTTGTTATTTTCAAAATCTAGTTGTGGAAGTCCTTTTACTAAATCCATTCTAATTAATTTTGAAATAAGGTGTGTGCTTGCATGACCTAATCTACGATGCCATAACCAACCAATCTCATTCATATTAGCATTATTAGCAACTAAGCAATGATTACTAGTAGACAAATTGTCTAAATCAATCAAGTATATATTGCCATTTCTATTTCCAATAAAAATAATGCTATTATCAATGGGATTAGAAACAGTGCAGATTGATGCTTCAAATGATACTTTAAAACCTTTATCACATAATTGACTAATACTTATTAGATTATGTTTTAAACCATTAACATATAAGATATTTTCAATATATGTGGAGGGAGTTATTTGAATTTTACCAAACCCCATGATTTGGCCTTCGCCATTGTCACCAAATGTAACAACTCCTCCTCTTTTGCTCTCAAGGGTGATGAATTGATCCTTGTCACCCGTCATGTGTCTTGAGCAGCCACTATCGAGATACCACTTTTGCTTTGATCTTTTGGCCGCAAGACACTCCTGCAAAAATAATTAAGTCTTATATTTAGGTACCCAAGCCTTCTTGGGTCCTTCATGGTTAGTAGCATAAAAAATTGTTCCTTTGGGAACCCAAATTTTTTTGCCTTTACTACTTAAATTTTTGTTACTATTTCTCATGTTACATTCATAGGTTTTATGACCTTTCTTGTTACAATAATGACATGTAACTTTATCTCTATTTTGTTCTTTTCTAAAAAAGTTTTTGATAAATTTTTATTTTAAGTTAGGTCTATATCCTAAACCAGCTTTATCATATATGGCTCTTTGATTGCTTAATAATAAATTAAGTTTTTCAGAACTATAAGTAAATTTATCAACAATACTTTTATATTTATCAACTTCATTCTTTAATTTATCATTTTCATTAGAAATTGATTCCTTTTCTTTTGTCAAATTATCATTTTTAGATTTTAGTATTTTAATCTCATTAGTAAGATTATCCTTTTCTTTGATAAAAATTGAGCTATCATTTTTCAAAGACTTGTATTTCTTTTTCAAAATTTTAAAGTCATCTACTAGTTCATTGAAAGCTTCAAATAATTCATTGAAAGCAAAATCATCACAAGGGTTTTCAGAACTTACCTCATCATCCTCATTTGCCATGAAGCAAATGTTGGCAACCTCTTTTTGTTCTTCCTCCGAAGAGGATTCATCGCTGTCGCTCCAAGTTGCAACATAGGCTTTCTTCTTCTTCTTGAAAGTCTTCTTTAGTTGAGGACAATCGTATCTAAAGTGCCCCGGTTTCTTACATTCATAACAAATCAAGGGGTCTTTCTCTTTGTCCTTGTCCTTTTCCTTTTCTTTTTCTCCTTCCATCTTAAATCCAGATTTCTTCTTTGGAAGGGTTTCTTTCTTCTCATAAATTTTTAAATTTTCTTGCTAGAAGAGCTGTCTTATCATCATCTTCTTCACTATCACTGCAACTTTTCTCATTTTCTGCAGCCTTAAGAGCTATAGTCTTCTTTTTCTTGACTTCCTCCTCTTGATGTTATTTCATGGTTAGCTCATGAGTCATCAAGGATCCAAGTAGCTCCTCCAGGGGTAACGTGTTGAGGTCCTTGGCTTCTTGGATTGCTGTCACCTTTGCTTCCCAAGTCCTTGGAAGTGACCTAAGAATTTTGCGAACAAGTTCAGAATTAGTATAGGTTTTTCCAAGACTTTTCAAACCATTCACAATATCGGTAAATCTAGTACATGCAAGCTATAGTTTCAGTTTGCTCCATGCTAAATAATTCATATTTATGAACAAGAATATTTATTTTAGATTCTTTTACTTGGTTTGTACCCTCATGGGTAACCTCTAATCTATCCCAAATCTCTTTTGCGAAATTACATGTAGAAATGCGATTAAATTCATTAGCATCTAATGAACAATATAAGACATTCATGGCCTTAGCATTGAGCTGTGCCATTTTCCTATCATTATCATTCCAATCCCTTTCGGGCTTTGGAACAATAGTGCCATCAACAATGTGTGTGGGTGTACTAGGTCCATTAGTTATAACACCCCATAATTCATAATCAGAAGCTTGAATGAATATCCTCATTCTTGCTTTCCAATATGAATAGTTGGAACCATTAAATAAGGGAGGTCTATTTGTAGAATGACCTTCGACAAATGATCCAACATGAGCTATTTGGATCTTTAGCTCTTGATCGTGTGATCAAATAAACAATGAGCACTTGCTCGATACCAATTGTTGGCCCAGATGGCAACCCAAGAGGGGGGGTGAATTGGGTTCTTTAAAAAATTTGACCTTTTTAAAAATTATCTGCTCTAAGACAAATGAAATTAATTGCAATACAAATATAAATCACAAACAAGGAGATAAAGATAGAGATAATGAATGCATGACAAACACAAGGATTTTATAGTGGTTCGGTGTATTCAACACCTACGTCCACTCCCAAGATTCACTTGGGTCCACACTATAACCAACTAGATTACAGCCGAGTTGTTTTACAAGAGCACAACTCACAACTTATTATTTTTCCTCCGGGATCACAACGAACCCAGCCGGTTTTTCGGGCTCACCAGCACAAAACCCTAAACTCAAGCTAATCTAGCTTAACCTGAGGTTAACAACCTCCACTAGTTCAATCCCCTTGATAGAACTAGCACAAACAAATATAAGAATGTTTTACAATGATTCACAGCTCCTTAGTTGAGCAAATATTCAAAATAAAGTAAACAAGTTTAGAAAAGCCTGTTTGAGATGATTGAATTTGAGCTTTTCTTTTTTCTTCTTTTCCTCTTCTCCCTTTGGAATGATGAATCAAGCCTCAGCTTTAATCCCTCACAGTCGTTGCAGTTGAGAAGATTGAAAATGAAAGAAACAGAGCTTTTTCTTCAATTTGGGAAATCTACCGATTTTTTGATTTGGGTGTCTTGGATTCCTCTTTGAGCTTTTTGGAGTGGAAGGATTTGAGTTTGAATGCTTTTCTCTTGAGATTCAGGCTCAGGCTTTCTCGGATTTTTGATTTGAAATTTTTTTTCTATTTTTTCGTCATCTCTTTTCAAACGGGTGTTTTTCCCTTTTTATAGATTTCTTTTAATTTGTTTTGGGAAGGAAACTAGCCGTTGGAGTGTACCTGTAAACAAAATATATCCGTTAGAAATTAGGTAAAAAGGAAATATTACCGTTAGAGCTGATCTGGCAATTTAAATTTTCATCCCAAATAGGTTGGAGTCGGCTCCAACTTTTCAGGTATCGGCTCCAGATCATTTTTCCAAAAATAGAAATTTTTGAGTTCGTTGAGGAGTCGGCTCTGAAAAAGTGAGTGTCGGCTCGCCATCGTCAGGTGTCATCTCCCGAATACTGTGTGTCGGCTCCATGATGCTAAAAAAATCAACGTTCTATCCCCGCATCGGAGTCGGCTCCAGACACTGTAAGTGTCGACTCCGAAACTCTGGGTGTCTGCTCCGAAACTCTGGGTGTCAGCTCCGGACCGTATCAAAAATCAGAATAAAATTTGAATGGCCATGGGGTCGGCTCCATGGATTCTAGGTGTCGACTCCAGGTTCTGAAACTTTGAAATTGAAGTTTTGCATTTGATTCAAAACACGTTTCTTAATTCATTTAAATTGATCAAATAATTTTAACTCCTGAAACACTTCTCAAATCCATTAGTAATCAAATAAATATACTCAATTCCTTTATTAATCATCAAAATCAATAATTGGGTCAACAACTCTGGCTCTGGCCGGGGCTTTCAATAATAAGAGATGCACTCCGGCTCTGGCCGGGGCTTTTGAAGATCAATAAGAAATTCCCTCTGGCTTTAGCCGAGGGTTCCAACATGTCACTCGGTCTTGGCCGAGGTTTCTGTTAATAGGTGATGCCCTTCGGCTCTGGCCGAGGCTTTTGATAATAAGAGATGCACTCCAACTCTGGCCGGGGCTTTTGATGATAAGAGATGTACTCCGGCTCTGGCCGGGGCTTTTTATGACCTGCTTCTTATTGTAACTTTCAAGGAGAGTTATAAAAATTTTGCAGGCCTTTTAAAAACTAAACTTAATTCAATGAATAAAAATGGGTCTAGAAAGAGTGTACTTTTATAGATGAATTTATTACTCAGTTGTTGCCGAGCCTTCAGAAATATATCACTCGGTCTTTGGCCAATGCTCTGGAAATTTATTACTCGGTTGTTGCCGAGCCTTCCCAAGATGCTACTCGGTTGTAACCTAGGCTTC
The DNA here is from genome assembly GCA_900491605.1 of Calamus simplicifolius. Taxonomy (NCBI): domain Eukaryota; kingdom Viridiplantae; phylum Streptophyta; class Magnoliopsida; order Arecales; family Arecaceae; genus Calamus; species Calamus simplicifolius. The sequence continues at coordinate 25,232 of UESW01001329.1, forward strand.
CAAATATTAATTGCTACTCGGTTGTAACCGAGGCTTCAAATAATAAATTACTCGGTGTTGCTGAGCCTTCCAAGGTGCTACTCGGTTGTAACCGAGGCTTTCAAATAATAAATTACTCGGTGTTGCCGAGCCTTCCAAGGTGCTACTCGGTTGTAACCGAGGCTTTCAAATATTAATTGCTACTCGGTTGTGACCGAGACTTCAAATAATAAATTACTCGGTGTTGCCGAGCCTTAGGTGCTACTCGGTTGTAACCGAGGCTTTCAAATAATAAATTACTCACTGTTGCCGAGCCTTCCAAGGTGCTACTCGGTTGTAACCGAGGCTTTCAAATATTAATTGCTACTCGGTTGTAACCGAGGCTTCAAATAATAAATTACTCGGTGTTGCCGAGCCTTCCAAGATTATATTTTACTTGGCGCTACCAAGGTTCGGAGACCGTTACTCGGTTGTAGCCGAGCCTTTAAGATTAATAACAAACTTCCTCAGTTTTTAGCCGAGGGTTCTGATATGTCACTCGGTCTTGGTTGAGGTTTTAGATAAATAGGAGATGCACTCCAGCTCTGGCCAGGGCTTCCGATAACAAGAGATGCACTCCAGCTCTGGTCGGGGCTTTCGGCAATAAGAGAAGCACTTTGGCTCTGGCCGGGGCTTCTGTAATAAGAGATGCACTCCGGCTCTGGCCGGGGCTTTCGATAATGAGAGATGCACTCCGGCTCTGGCTGGGGCTTTCGGTAATAAGAGATGCACTCTGGCTCTGGCCGGGGCTTCCAATAATGAGAGATGCACTCTGGCTCTGGCCGGGGCTTCCGGTAATAAGAGATGCACTCCGGCTCTGGCCGGGGCTTCCGATAATGAGAGATGCACTCCGGCTCTGGCCAGGGCTTCCGGTAATAAGAGATGCACTCCGGCTCTGGCTGGGCTTCTGATAATGAGAGATGCACTCCGGCTCTGGCCGGGGCTTTCGGTAATAAGAGATGCACTCCGGCCAGTCCGGCTCTGGCCGGGGCTTCCGATAATGAGAGATGCACTCCGGCTCTGGCCGGGGCTTCGGAGATCATTGCTCGGCCTAGCCAAGGTTTGGAGATTTATTGCTCGGCCCAGTCGAGGTTCGGAGATTTGTTGCTCGGCCCAGCTGAGGTTCGAAGATTTGTTGCTCGGCCCAGCCGAGGTTCGGAGAATGGTTGCTCGGCCCAGCCGAGGTTCGGAGAATTGTTGCTCGGCCCAGCCGAGGTTCAGAGAATGGTTACTTGGCCTAGCCAAGGTTTGGAGATTCCTTGCTTAAATATATAACTCGGTCGTGCCGAGGATTGGTAAGCAGCATCTGTTTTCTTCACGATTTTTGGTGATATAATTATGGTGGTCATGCCATGAATCATGAAAACAATATGCTGACAAAATTTAAGAAGGCGGGCCCGTAGAAGGCATACCTTATTGATGATATTTGCAGAGGTTGTCCGAATTCCACGTCCGAGGGATGGATCTTCCGCTTAGATCTTGCAGCTTGTAGGCGTCGGATCCGACGACTTCTGCCACTTGGTAGGGGCCTTCCCAGTTTGGAGCTAGCTTTCCTTGCTCTAGCGGTTTGGAGACGGATGCTTTTCGGAGGACAAGATCGCCGAGCGAGAAAGATCTCCCTTTGACTCTGGAGGCATGATAGCATCCACGGATAGGGGGGTCCTATCTCCATGGGGATGACAGCTTCTACGCCGAAGGCCATCCGGAACGGGGTCCTACATGTAGGAACTCTCTGGGTGGTGCGGTGGGCCTACTAGCCGAGGCTGAAGCTGGCCGTCGGACTTCTATGAAGCATGGAGTCAAGAACTCCTTGTCTTGGCTTCATGACGCCATCCTTCCCGCACAAAAGGTGCAAGGGGGCAACGTGGCAGCCATAAATGCCTTAATGATTAAAGGAGATAAGGCATTAAATGCCTTAAAGCAGGTGGATGCACATGGCCTTTATGAGGCCATAAATGCCTTGGTGCGCATAGCGTGGCTATGGAAGCCGATCTGTTGTGCCAAGGCAGGGAGAAGGCAGAGACGGCATCGAGTCGTGGCGAGAGGACACCGGAGAGAGAGATCAGGCCCGTCGAGATCTAGGGAGATCCTTATCGCAGCCCCCTTGCAGGACTGGTCTGGCCTCCTTAGGTCGATATGGGGGGTCCGCGACTCCATGCGGACCAGAAGAAGAAGTGACTGGAGAAAGAGGAACTGCGGCCTCTTCGAGGAGGCATGGAGCAGGGGCAGCTATGACTGGATGGGGAGCTGTAAGGCGCTCCTGAACCAGATGGGTCAGGGCTTGGACCTGCTGGACCAGGGTGGTGAACTGGTCCTGGGTCACTGGGATAGCTGGTGGCGACAGAGTCTTAGCTGGTGGCGGCGGCGGCACCATGCTGATCACCGGATCAGGTCTTTGGGAGGCGACCTGGTCCTGGGCTTCAAAAGTTGCCCTTCTTCGATTAGCCATTGGAGAGGTTCTCTTCTAGATCGAGATCCTTGTCTCCTTTCTTCAAGTTTAATGAGACTTGAGGCCCTTCCTCTAGCGCAAATCTATTGCCGTCAGGATCTGTCCTCCGACTCGGGCACGGTCGGTCTCCTGGTCTAGGCTTCCTCCTAGACAGACCTGCACAGAAGTCCTCACGCGAGAGGCGTTGGGGGTGGCCCTCCATGGAAGACCCTCCGACGCTCAAGTCAGTGGGGATCGGTGATCAACAGAAAATGAAAGAGGGATCTCTCCGGGGAGTCTCTCCAGGGGTGGCCGATCGGGAGCTCTAGGGGAGCGCCAACGAATAGTGGAGGAGAGTGAGAGTGAGAGTGAGAGTGAGAGTGAGAGTGGGCGTGAGCGCATACCTGAGAGAATCTGGGGGTGTCGTATTTATCGGCAATCACCTGGATCTTGAGCGCCTTCTGGAAGGTTCGAAGGTTGTTAGGATACGGGGATGAATCGAATCAGACCGTTGTAGGGCCGGTGGGATCCGTATCTTGTTCGTTGAGGGATCGATGGCTAGAAGAGCTCTTTGATGGCCTGAGATCTGATAGATGCGTAGGTCCCAAGTAGTTATATTAGGCCTAGACCACTCTCCAACATGATTCTTTGCCTGGGATCCCGTTACGATAGGTCTAAGCTCTCCCGCGTCGGGTTCCACGGAGGTGAGTATCGAGTCATGGATTGCTCAGGAAGGCCGAGTTATAGAAGCTCGGGGAGGCCGAGCTATGGGAAGCTTGGGGGAGATGAGCTACAGGAAGCTCATGGGAAGCCGAGCTATGAGAAGCTCGGGGAAGCCGAGCTATGAGAAGCTCGGGGGAGCCGAGCCATGGGAGGCTCGGAGAAAACCGAGCTAAAGGAAGCTCGGGGAAGACGAGCTATAGGAAGCTCGGGGGAAGCCGAGCTATGGAAGCTCGGGGGAGACGAGCTACAGGAAGCTCGGGGAAGCCGAGCTATGGAAAGATCGTGGGAAGCCGAGCTATGGGAAGCTCGGGGAAGACGAGCTACAGGAAGCTCAGGAAATCCGAGCTATGGAAAGCTCGGGGAAGCCGAGCTATGGGAAGCTCGGGGGAGCCGAGCCATGGGAGGCTCGGAGGAAACTGAGCTAATAAAAGCTCGGGGAAGATGAGCTATAGGAAGCTCGGGGGAAGCTGGGCTATGGGAAGCCCGTGAGGAGCCGAGCTATAGGTAGTTCGGAAAGGTCGGGCTATGAAAACCCAGAAAGAACGAGTCAGAGGTCGCATGGCCTGCCGGACCATATTAGTCTAGCTTGTTCCTCGGGGGCATATCGTAGCGGGCGGAGGGATGGGGCTGATCCTAGCCCCCTTGCATGATTATCAATGCAATGATGGTTCTACCCCTCAACACATGCCCCCCACTCCCTAGTTCGAGTCGTGGCGATAGGACACCGAAGAGAGGGATCAGGCCCGTCGAGATCTGGGAGATCCTTGTCGCAGCCCCCTTGCAGGACTGGTCTGGCCTCCTTAGGTTGATGTGGGGGGTCCATGACTCCATGCGGACCAGAAGAAGAAGTGGCTGGATAAAGAGGAGCTGCGGCCTCTTCGGGGAGGCATGGAGCAGGAGCAGCTATGACTGGATGGGGAGCTGTAAGGCGCTCCTGAACCAGATGGGTCAGGGCTTGGACCTGCTGGACCAGGGTGGCAAACTGGTCCTGGGTCACTGGGACAGCTGGTGGCGATGGAGTCTCAGCTGGTGGCGGCGGCGGTGCCATGCTGCTCACCGGATCAGGTCTCTGGGAGGCGACATGGTCCTAGGCTTCAGAAGTTGCCCTTCTTCGATTAGCCATTGGAGAGGTTCTCTTTCAGATCGAGATCCTTGTTTTCTTTCTTCAAGTTTAATGGGACTTGAGACCCTTCCTCTAGCGCCAATCTGTTGCTACTGAAATCTATCCTCCGGCTCAGGCGCGATCGGGCTGCAGCGTGGGCTCCCTCCTGGGCGGACCTGCAAGACAGTCCTCACGCGAGAGGCGTTGGAGGTGGCCCTCTGCGGAAGACCCTCCGACGCTCAAGTCAGTGGAGACCAGCAATCAACAAATATGGGAGAAGGATCCCCTAGGAAGAGTTCCTCCGAGCTCTCGTCGGAGCTTTCCTGGCGGAGTGTGAGAACTATGAATGAAAAATGGGCGTAGAATCGTCGTACCTGAGAGGCTTGAGGGTGGTAGTATTTATAGGCGGTCATCTGACTTCTTGGACGTGCTCTGGATGAGGTCTAAAAGTTGTTGGGATTCGAAACGGATTCGAATCAGGTTGTTACAGGGCCGGTAGGATCCGTATATGGTTAGTTAGAGGATCGACGGCTAGGAGGCGGGGAGAGCTAGCCGATGGATCGAGACTCAGTGACTGCGTGGTCCCTAGGCCACTATTGTAGGTCCTAGGCCACGTCTTGGCATGATTCCTTGTTTGGAATCTTATTCTCTTACAGTGAATTTGAACTCTTCCACGCCAGATTCCGCAGAGGTGTTTTGAACGCTGTAGTTCAGTCATCATGGCTGGCGGAGGCTCGGCGAAGGTAGTGCCGAGGCACAAGGGGCCAACGTGGCAGCCATAAATGCCTTAATGCATAGAAGAAAATAAGGCATTGACTGCCTTAAAGCAGGTGGATATACGTGGCCTTTATGATGTCATAAATGCCTTGATACAAAAGACATAGCGTGGTTGCGGAGGCCGAGGTATGTTGGCTGAGCTATGCCGAAGCTGGCCAAGGCTGAGGCTGGTCGAGCTATGGAGGCTGAGCTATGCTGGCCGAGCTATGTTGGCCGAGCTATGCTGAAGCTGGCTGAGGCTATGCTGGCCGAGCTATGCTTTCTCCTTTCTTTTTATTCAATTAAATGCTGGCCAAGTCATTATGACCGTTTCTGCACCATTAAATGCTCCAGCTTATTGATTTGACTGCCGATATTAATGAGGGGGCCCTTGGGAGAACCCACGCACATGACGTGGCCCTTTTTTTCCTCTTGTTCTCTTTCTTCATTATGAGGAGACTCTTGTTGCTAGAATGTCGCGCCAGCAGGCCTGCTGGCAAGCAGGACATTTGGACTGGGCGCGACCCCATCGCTGATGTGAGCGGTCAATAATACAATGATGATTTTACCCCTCATCACATTCCAACCTTGGACTTACTTTGGGTTGTGCTGAATTTATAAAGGATGCTTGCATGATAAAGTTGTATACTTTAACTTAGTTTTATACATATTTTTAGTTGTCTAGATGTTCTTTTGCAATTCAAGGCATAATTGTCAGCATAGAATCTGTTTTCCTTTTTACTCTTGGGGTTGCCCTCATTGCCCTTGTCGGATTGTGGGCGTATGGTCTAATACAGCAATTCTCAAGCATAAGTTGCTTTTAGCGAGTTCCTTCTTATGCCTTAAAATTCTGACTGTGATCTCATATTGTTTAATTAAAGAAATTAGATATTGTATGATGCTTAAGGGTAGATGACAGTGATTTCACATTGACAAAGTCATGATGCAGTTTGGTATACTTGATCCATATTAGTGCTACAAGTTGACAAAATCTCAGCCAGATGGTTGTAGTTGCTGGTTATAACTTAATCATTAGTGGCTAAAGCCTGTGCTTTATAAATTCCTTTTCTGTTCTTGCCAGCTATTTACTGTTTTGGTGGTTGGAATAAATTAGGTTCAGACACGTGCATGTCACATAATGTTTGCTTGTGTTGGCACCTGATTCCCACTGGGGATTCTATGCTGAAAAAAAAAAATGGTCCATTCTTTTGGACTGATGCATGGGCTGAGACATTATTGCACTGCAACCTTTGGTGCATTTGCCATATATTTGTCCAAATTAGTATCCTTCTATTGTTTCTGATATTTTTTGTGTCATTATTATTGCTATTTGCTGTTAAACTTATCTGCAATTCTGGGTGCTGCAGTAGGCTTATGAAACCATATTTTTAGTATAACTCAGACTTGTGTTATTAACTTGCACATAAGAACAAACAAAATCTGCTTGTAGGAAACAATTGTTGATGATAGGCCTGCTTACTGTTTGATTACTATTAGTACACATCTTTTCTGTTCTTCAAAAATTTAATAATGGATTTAGGTATCTACTTCTCGATTAGTGTTTTCTGTTTAATTACTATCTTGTTCTTGCTCATTTAGTGTAGTTGTATATGATTAGATGATTCTTATGTGCGTATATTATTATTCTTTGAAAACCAAGAGAGTGCCTAAGGTGGAAATAGGTACACGTGCAACTGATGCTGATATGGATGAGTGGTTGCAGGTTAGTTATTAGATGCCATGGAATCAAATGAATATTCCTTTTGGCAACGTGCTTAGCTTTTTGTTTTTGTTCTATTCTCACATGATTCAACACCTGCTTATTTTTTGACAAAGTATTGGTGTTCGTGGTACACGTTTGCTGTTTGCTCCACACTTTGGTTTTAAGCCTGATCAGTTGTTCCAATACATCTAGATGCAAATGAAACATTTTCTTTTTCGTGCATGTATGTTTGTTGTTCAGGAACTGCGTATGCTCAGTCACTTTCAAACAAGTCAAAGAAGAATTAGATTTCCATGTGCTCCAGGGTTGTCTATCCTATAATCCAGCTTTCTAGAGCAGAGCAGGGAGATGAGGTAGATTCTGACATGATAGTTTTCAGTCTGTAGGTGAGAAACTTTGATGTAAGTGATACATGAACATAGCTTTAATACCAGCATCTAGTGTGTTTATTCAACTGCTGAATTTATTCTGTACTACACGTAAGACATATCTTGAGAAAAATTTAATTTTGGTGAAAACTATTATTTATATATTATGCATTCTTAATGGTACAATTGAATTATCATTACTTTCTTCAGCATTTGCATAATGTTGATGTGATCATCTATCTTGGACATCATATGTATGTACACTGTCAGATTCTTGGTTGCCTCGTAATGGTTGCAAAAATTCTGTCCAGATCCATAATATGGTAAACTTCTAACGCAAAATTTACCAGTCAAATTATGCTTAGCGGGAAAATATTTAAGAGTCAAATTAGTGAAAAGATTATCTTCCACAGGAAATATATGCCATCAATATATTGCTGGGGTCAATTGTTAGAGCAGTGTGAAATTTGTAACTTTAATGAGTCTACACTAGTTCATTGCCCTAGGATATTGGCATCATTTACATCTATAATGAAGTGCCTAATGTTGTAAAGATACCTCGGTATTTTCTTTATATTAATTTTTATGTTTGATATGTATCATGAAGTTTATGTAAGCAATTGGATGTCGTGCAAATGATTGTAGAAGAAATGAACATATTAACTACAATCTTCCTTCGGTACGATAACGAGAAGATCCTTTACCCAAATGTAGTATTGTTGATGAGGCCCATCAGCAACTTCAATAGAAGTCCCAACATGGCTGATACAATTGAGTTTTCGATCATTACTTCTACCCCAGTTGAAACTGTTGCTGCTTTGAAGAAATCTATACGGACGTAAGTATAATTAAACCCTTTGGTTTTAGTTAATGCTAATTGTCTTAGCTCTGCTTTTACTTTTTTATGTTAATTGAACTATTTATTTGTACAGGCTGTTCTGTGCCATGCCAAAGTTCTTTATGTAAATAAGATCTATTTTGTGTATTTTATTTGAGTCATTGAATTATGTGCACATGACCATGCTGTTATGGATGGAGCTTAATTTCATCAAGAGGGAGTTTGAATTCGAATTTTGAATTCGATTTGGCCAACTAAGGAAGCTGATTTTGGGGAGGATTTGTTGCAACTTCCAAATCTAATCTTGGGGAGGATTTGTTGAAGATTTTCAAGGCTGCAAATCAGTCCATGGTTGCCAAAAGTGTGGAGCTAGTTTTGGGATGGGATTAGATTGGAGGAGTGTCTTCGATCCTTTGTGTGTCTTCTTCAACCGATGAAATTGAACAAAAAAAAGGAGAATAGGAGGCTCTATGAGGACATTCTCCGTGTGCTATAGATCCTGATTCAACTCTCTGATCATAAGAGTTTCTGAGAGTGTGTTTTGAGGGCTTGTACTGATTCAACTCTTAGTGAAGCCTTGCAGATCCTGTACCGCCGTGGACGTAGCCCAGTTTGGGTGAACCATGTAAAATCCTCGTCTCTCGCTGTTTTCTTTTGGATTTTGGTTCTTATTATTATTCTATATTTTTTGTTGATTTTATCGCAACTGTGCTTGGCCATACTAATAGCAATCTTATTAGAGGAATATTTCTTGTATTTCCTATCAAATTGGTATCAAAGCTTGGTTTTTTTCATATTATTATGATCGGATAAATCAACAAAGAGATGGCAGAAGACAAGATCAAAATTAAAAAATTTAATGGTCACAATTTCGGATGGTGGAGGATGCAAATTGAGGACTACCTATATCAGAAGGATCTTTACCTTCCATTAGAGGGAAAGAAGTCGGATTTAATGAGCGACTCAGATTGGATGATTATGGATAGGAAAGCCCTGGCCACGATCAGATTGTCGTTGACCTCAAGTGGCGTATAATATTGCAAAGGAAAAGACCATCGTGGATATGATGATCGCTTTAACAAAACTGTATAAAAAACTTTCACCTCAAACAAGATATTTCTCATGAAAAAGCTCTTCAATTTGAAGATGGCTGAGAATAGTTCAGTGACGGAGCATCTGAACGAGTTCAACACGATGATTAATCAATTGGAGTCGGTCTCTGTTGCTTTTGATGATTCATTCAGGGCTCTTCTTTTCTTATGTTCCTTGCCAGAGGGTTGAAACAATCTTGTGATGACAGTTAGCAACTCAGTATCAGGTAACCTTACATTCAATGATGCAGTTAGTTGTATATTGAATGATGAGATGAGAAGAAAGGTTGTGGGTGGACTTCTACAAGTGCTGCACTCATGGTGGATACTAGAGGAAGATCACAGGAGAGGAAGAAGTCAGAGAAAGGCCGGTCCAAGAGTAGAGAAAAGTCCAAAGGGAGATTTCCCATGAAGTGTTGGAACTGCGGGAAGAAAGGTCACATGAGCAAGGATTGTTGGGGTAAGAAGAAAGAAAAAGGTGCAGATAGCAAGCAAATGTTGTGGGTACTATTGAGTGTAATTTTGAGGATGTGTGCCTGTCAACCGGCGATGGGGCAAACTCAGATCTGTGTTTATAGACTCAGGGGCTTCTTACCATTGCAGCTCAAAGAGACACCTATTTTCGATTTTGTACAAGGAGATTTTGGTCATGTCATAGTTGGCAATGGACAGCAGTGCAGAATTATGGGTAAAGGAACAATTGTATTGAAGCCAGTGACAGGCGGAGAATTGAGACTTGCACAAGCCAAATACATCCCAGAGTTAAAGAAAAACCTAATTTCTACTAGCCAGCTTGATGTTGAGGGTTATGTATCCATTTTTGGTAATTCTCAGTGGAAGATTACTGAAGGGTCTATGGTTGTTGTCAAAGGGAAGCGGACAGGCACTCTACTTCTTGGCAAACAGTGAGAGTTTAGTTTCAGTGGCAGCAGGAGACACGGGTACAGTGACTATATTATGGCACAGGAGGCTCGGTCATCTTAGTGAGAAAAACTTGAATATTCTACACAGGAGAGAGCTTCTACCTGGGCTAAAGAAAGTGAATCTAGAGTTTTGTGAAGAGTGTATTATGGTAAGCAGAAAGCAGTGAGTTTTCAGTTAGCAAGAACTTAAAAAAAGACTGAAAGGCTAGAGTTGGTCCATTCAGATGTCTGGGGTCCAGCATCAGTGGCATCATATGGGTAATAAGTACTTTGTCACGTTTATAGATGATTTCAGTAGGAAAGTCTGGGTGTTTGCTATGAAAGAAAAGTCTGAGGTCTTTGGCATCTTCAAGAGATGGAGAATCATGTGTGAAAGCCATACTAGAGCAAGTCTCAAGTGTCTCAAGATAGATAACGGTGGTGAATACTACATCAGAGAGTTTGATGTCTACTGCGCAGAGCATGAATCAGAAGGATCAAGACCGTCCCAGGACCCAGAGCAGAATGGTGTGGCAGAAAGAATGAACATGACCATTCTTGAGAGAGAGAGGAGTATGAGGTTTAACTCAGGTCTACCTACATATTTTTAGGCGGCAGCACTGGACACCGCAGTGTATTTGATCAAAAGGAGTCCATCCAGTGCATTGGATGGTGGGATTCCAGAGGTGGTTTGGACAGAAAACAGGTAAAACTTTCTTTTCTTAAAGTATTTGGCTGCATTGCTTATTCTCTGATTGAGAAAGAGAAGAGGAGTAGTTAGACTCCAAGTCTACAAAGTGTGTTTTCATTGGATACGGTGGCTATGAGTATGGCTACAAGCTCTGGGATTTCCAGAACAATAAGATCATTCAAAGCAGGAATGGTATTTGATGAAGAGCGTACTTACAAAGACAGGAAGGATGCAGTGGAAGAAAAGAAACAGGAGTTTATAGAACTCGATCCTATCAGAGATGGAGAAATTCCTCGAGTGCAAACTGAAGATGAAACTTCGAGGATGTGGAGGAGGAAGATGTGGTTGGAACAGACAGCCACATGCATACAATGGTACCTCAGCCGGTGTCCCCACAGTTAAGGAGGACCACGAGGGTTACCAGGCCATCACATAGGTATTCTGCTAATGATTATGCCAGAATGTTTTGTTGAAGCCATGCAGGATGAAGCTAAGGTCAAGTGGGAGTTGGCTATGAAAGAGGAGATGAACTCTTTAAAGCAAAACAAGACTTGGGATCTTGTGAAGTTACCCGCTGGCAAAAAAGCTCTGTTCAACAAATGGGTGTACAAGATGAAGAATAAGGTCGATGGTACCAAGAGATACAAGGCAAGGTTAGTTGTCAAGGGGTATGCATAGAAAGAGGGAATTGACTTCCAGGAGATTTTTTTTCCAGTAGTCAGATGACATCCATCAGGGTGATTTTGAGCATGGTAGCAGTGGAGGATCTTCATTAGAGCAGCTAGATGTGAAGACATCATTTCTTCATGAAGATTTGGAGAGGAGTTGTACATGCACCAGCCAGAAGGTTTTCAGGTCAGGGGAAAGGATGACATGGTTTGCAGATTGAAGAAAAGTTTATATGGTCTGAAGCAGGCTCTGCGGCAATGGTACCTCAAGTTTGACAGTTTCATGCTAGAGAAAGGCTTCACCAGATGCTAGCCAGATCATTGTGTGTACTTTCAGAGGTACATTACAAATGAGTTCATTATTTTATCCTTATATGGGACGATATGCTTGTAGCAGGTTCTAGTATGAGGAAGATAGAAGAGCTCAAGAAACTGATGGCAAAAAGTTCTCAATGAAGGATTTGGGAGAGGCGAAGCGGATTCTTGGCATGAGGATTAACAAAGATAGAAAGTAACGGAAGCTGTGGCTATTTCAGAAGGACTATGTAGAAAAGGTACTGAAGAGGTTCAATATGAGAATGCAAAGGCAGTGTCAACACCTTTGGCAGCACACTTCAAGCTCAGCAAGCAGTTGTGTCCAACAACTCAGAAGGCAAGGGATGTGATGATTAGAATTCCATATGCCTCAACCGTAGGAAGTCTAATGTATGCAATGGTTTGCACAAGACCGGATATCGCACAAGCAGTGAAAGCAGTCAGCAGGTACATGCAGAATCTAGGCAAGGAGCACTGGAATGTAGTGAAGTGGATCTTAAGATATCTTAGGGGTACGTCAACTTACAGTTTGTGCTATGGAGGTGATAGTCTTCAAGTACAGGGATTTGTAGATGCATATCACTCTGGTGACAGAGACAGTGAGAGGAGCACACTAATTATGTTTTTACTGTCGGTGATACAGCAGTGAGCTGGGTATCTCAGTTGCAGAGGATAGTGGCATTGTCAACTATAGAAGCTGGGTATGTGGCGATCACTGAAGCTAGTAAAGAGATGATCTTGTTACAGAGGTTGATGGAGGAGCTCGGCAAGGAGCATGAGTGTAATACATTATGGAGCGACAGCCAGAGCGCAGTTCATTTGGCAAGGAATCCAGTATTTCATGCAAGAACCAAGAATATTCAGCTTAGGTATCATTTCATACGCAGTGCGTTGGATGAGGAGCAGTTGAAGCTGGAGAAAATTGATAGAGCTAAGAATCTTGCAGATATGTTTACCAAGGTTGTGAGCAGAGACAAGTTGAATCTCTGTTGCAACTTGGTGAAGCTTTCCAAGAGATAGATCAGGAGAGCACGGCACAGAGAAAGAAGGTAGATTTAAGATTGATGTCATTAATCTTCAAGTGGGAGATTGTTATGGATGGATCTTAATTTCATCAAGAGGGAGTTTGAATTCAAATTTTGAATTCTCGATTTGGCCAACTAAGGAAGCTGGTTTTAGGGAGGATTTGTTGCAACTTTCAAATCTGATCTTGGGAAGGATTTGTTGGAGATTTTCAAGGCAGCAAATTAGTCCATGGTTGCCAAAAGTGTGGAGCCAGTTTTGGGATGGGATTAGATTGGAGGAGTGTCTTCGATCCATTGTGTGTCTTCTTCAACCGGTGAAGTTGAGCGAAAAAAAGGAGAATAGGAGGCTTTCTGAGACATCCTCCGTATGCTGTAGATCATGATTCAACTCTCTGGATCATAAGAGTTTCTGAGAGAGTGTTTTGAGGGCTTGTACCTGATTCAACTCTTAGTGAAGCCTTGCAGATCCTGTGCCGCCGTGGACGTAGCCCAGTTTGGGTGAACCACGTAAAATCCTCGTCTCTCGCTGTTTTCTTTTGGATTTTGGTTCCTATTATTATTCTGTGTTTTTTGATTTTATCGCAACTGCATGCTTGACCGTACTAATAGCGATCTTATTAGAGGAATATTTGTTGTATTCCCTATCACATGCATCTTAGTCCAGAGGTATGTTCTACATGACCCATATTTTGTATGATATTTTCACATTACATAGCATAATTAACTTGCTTGATAAACTCATATTGTTTAATTATACTTTTAGAGATGCTAACATGGTATTTGAACAAGTTGTACTCAATTACAAGTTGCCATGATTCTGATTTAATAATTTATTTTCTTTGAGCATAAAAATTAATCAAATATAAACTTTTTTAATACTTGTTTTTCAACCTTGCAGAAAGTAATTTTGATACCCTGAAAGGATCTTCCAAGGAAAGTGAACAAGGTGTACTTTGGCATGAGAGGTCTGCAATGATGTCTTATTGGAACATTTATGAATTGCAATGTCATTTTAGGGCATTGCTTACTCTAGTAATGTTTAAAAGAGAGCTAGAAAATTGAGGAAGTCATTTATAAATTGGACCTTTATGAAGTGCCCAGTACCTTATGTTGTGTTGTCTCATTATGTGTTTTGATGTTTTATGTTAGTTATGGATATTGTAATTGATATGGACAATTGACTTTCATTTATTAGTTATTTTGATGCTTATCCTTTTGTTGTCATTATGTAAAAAAATTGTATATGTAATGGGTATTGTATGTAAAGAATTATATTATTTTTATTGATACGATTTTTAATATTTAAAAAAATATGAAACAAACAAATTATATTCTATTTAAATAAAATATATTTTAAAAATTTTAAAATAGAAATATAATTTTAAAATATTAAAAAAATTAAAATATAATATATAACTTTTTAATACGATTTTAGACATATCTTGTAGGGAAAAAAATAAAAGAATGTGTATTTATTATTTTTTCTACGTAAAAATGGTTAAAAATAATAATTTAAAAAAGAATCATTAAAACTGATTATTAGCTAACTTTTTTCTATGATTTTTAGAAAATCGTAGGGAATGATGTGGATAAAAAATATTTTTTTAATTTTTTTCTATGATTTGGGGTTTTTTTGTAGGGAAAGGAATCATTAAAACTAATTTTTCCTTACGATTTTAAGAAATTTTGTAGGGAAAGATGTGGATAAAAAATTATTTTTTTGATTTTTCCTACGATTTTGGGGTTTTTTTGTAGGAAAGAAATTATTCAAAATAATTATTAGCTAATTTTTCCCTACGATTTTAAAATTTTCGTAGGGAAAGATGTGAATAAAAAATATTTTTTTTGATTTTTCCCTACGATTTTGGGGTTTCTCGTAGGGAAAGAAATTATTAAAAATTATTATTACCCAACTTTCCCTACGATTTTAAGGGAAAGATGTGGATAAAAAATATTTTTTTGATTTTTCTTTATGATTTTTTATCTTCGTAGGCAAAAGTTTTCAAAATTTAAATTTACATTTCAAATACTAGTCACTCTATCCCTACGAAATATGAACTTTTCCCTACGAAAAAAAAATCGTAGGGAAAAGGTATGATCTTTGCCTACGATTTTGAAAGTCGTAGGCAAAGGCTTTCCCTACGCATCTTTGCCTACGATTTTTTTTCGTAGAGAAAAGTTTAAAAATCTATCTTTTGCTACAAAAAAAAAAAAAATCATAGACAAAAGTTATGTTTCTTGTAGTGTGGAAAAGTCTCTACCCCTCTTGGCAGGGAGGGATGGGGATGAGGGCTGAAGTACAAGTGGCGATGAGGCTGGCTTCCCACCTCCACCCTCTCCTATTGCCACCCTCTCCTATTGCCATTCTTAATGAGATACTACTAGAGGCATGATGGATGAAAGCTAACATTATATCCCGCCTATAGTCATGGTAGATGATAGCTGATATTTCTATTATAACAAAATGTGTTGTTCCTTTCAAATACTTTCTCCTTTTGTTTTTTGCTTCTTTATCCTTTGTTGGCTTGTCCTGAGTTGATGGTGGCTCTGTTAGCCATTTTTCACCTGCCCATAATTAAGGAGAGGAAAATGTATCACCTGCAATGGACTCATTCAATAGAGTTATAGGTTCTACTCAAACCCTTAATTTTAGATTGGATGGTGCCACCTGCATAGCCCATAATTTTGCAGGCCATGCCGATATAAAATAGTTTTATTCAGAGCTCACAATCTAATATCTTGTTTTTGATTTTCTAATTTTTATATGTTAAATTAATTTTCTAGTTTTTTATATACTAATAGAAGGCTTGACATGAGAGAGAGAGAGAGAGAGAGAGAGAGATAAGAGAGAGAAAGAAAAATCCTTTGCTTCAACGAATGATTTAGCCTTAGAGATTTTTATAGAAGATGATACTCTTAATCATACAAGTCTAATGAAATGAATGGCTAATATTTATCGAAAATAGTCGAAGAAATGATTTTATTTTATTATTTCTCGAACCAAGAGACCCATGATGCATAGATATAAATGCTCAAATGAAAGTAAGAATTTATTGCAAGATAAGCATTTTTTTTTAAGGAATTATTTTCAGTAGCAATTAGATTAAACAAATCTCACATCCTTTGCAAAACGTAATTTTTCAGTTTTTTTTCAAAGAAAAATTTCTTTCTTTTTTATCCTTCTATTTTTCATCTTCAACAAAAAAAAAAAAAAAGCTATGGAACATGAATTAATGTTGATCACTTTGTTTCTTGCCCTGACGACGACCGGTTGTACAAAAATAGGCTCTCTTCATTACCCATATATAGTCCATCTCTAGCAAAGCAATGCAACTGCTGATTGCATTGAATGAAGTTTATTCTATATGCACACAAGTTTCATGTTCAAGTCTAGTTAGCATCTTCCAATAATAACTCATCCCAACATGTTCTAAAGATGTCTTTTTCATTAAAACAAATTTAAAAAGAAAGAAAATCCCATCCATCTGATGATGCATCATTATATATCTATAGTCCCCAAGATCGATCAGCTAAGAGATTCAACATTTATCATGAATAAGATGGACAGCAAATAAAGCTGGCCACCATCCAACCAGACCTACCGGATAAAATAAATATCAACCTTGTTCCGGGCTTGTGTACGTGCAAAACTATTTTAGAATAGCAGCACTTAGTACTTGGCTTATATTGTGGGATGAATAGAGTTTATTCCTTGGCTATCCCTAGGGATATCCTTTGGTTATATCATTGATCATATCAAATGCAAAAAGATAAATCCATAGGATAACTTTTTTTTACTCTTATTTGGAGGGATAGCCAGCTATTTCTATATTTTTTAGGAAATAAATTGAGGGACAATCCATGGTTAACCATTTATCTCTTTGGTTAACTTTATTCCGAGCTATCCTTTATAGTTATGACTTTTGAGAATAAGAGGAGATATCCTTTGATATCCTCTTTTATTTTTATTTCAAACACTATCTTAATTATTCTTTGTGAAAACCATGTTGGCACATCGACCATGGGTTAAGATTTTAAATATTTATACAAAATAAAAGAAGTTTAAATAATATTCTAAGCCTGCAACCTGTGTCGTATTGGGCTACACTAAGCCCAGCACCATGACCGGCCGGCGCTTAAAACTGTCCTTGGGCTTGGCATCTTGTCCTAGGTCTCAACCCTCATGGAATGAATTATATACGATTGTCTGGAGTCCAAGGACGTGCTACGTACGTCTCTTGTCTCCTGGTGGAACTTCAATAACTCCATGATACAATGGATGCAGTTCCATTCACAGAGGCCTTTGAGATATGTTCGGTGAAGTACGTATATTGATTTATGGTCGACGTATTGATATACCATGCTCTTGCGAAATTGGAGGACAGCTTGAGTAGGGGAAATTAATGGAGGAGACGACGGCTAGCTTGAAGAGATAGCCAGAGTTTAACGGGTGTCCCTTTCTCCACTGGGAAGAGAGGATGTGCGAAGGAAGGAGGTCATGAAGCTACAAATAGCCTAAGAAATATTAGGAATTGGAAACAGGTTCTCCAACGTACGCGTTGTTCTTTGGGAAAGGTTCGGGAAGTGTTGGTGGGGAGTTTATGGAACCATATATACCAGCCTTGAGATGTCTGTGTGATCGAGGTTGGTTAAAATAATCCAAGAGAAGATGAAGGACTCAGCTGGCAAGTCCCCTGGGTATAAAATGTGATTTAGATTATAAACTGTTATATTGTGGTCGCAAAAGGCAGGATTTTTTTTACATATATTTGAATTGAGCTGAACAAAAAAAAAAAAAAAATGGATGGTAAAAAATTAATGCAGATTGGTTTCAGATTTAAGATTTTAAAATTTAATTTAAATCAGATCGTATTCGAATTTAGAAAATCAAAAAATCCTCAATTTTCTAAAAATTATAATAATTATTAATTATATTTTATGTTATATCTTATTTTTAAAAAAATGCCTCTTATTTAATTTTTTAATTTTATTTGTGCTGTTGAATTAATATAAAGATTTTTTTGTTTTGAAATGAAAAACAAATTTCTTTCAATTTCAGATTGAATTTGGATAGAATAACTAGTTTTTATCTAATTATTTGAAATAGTATTCAAACCGGTTAGAATACTATTCAATTATGGGTTTAACAAATCGATTAGTTTTTCAGTTTTAAAATTAAATCTGGATTTGAATAGTTAAAAAAAATATTTGTTGGACATTAGATTTGAACCTTTGGTGAAAATCATCACCATGAAGCCCAAGAATCATTCATATTTAATTATCAAGAATTAACAAACATAAACGGAAGCATACCTGAATTTATATTGCTTGATTACTCTTCAAAATGTCCTACAGCGCTCTCCTAGAGAGCTCTTTAGAATTTTATCTAGGCTATTTTTTATGATAAAATTCAGAGAGGAAGATCGTACATATGATTCAGGGACCACAACCGCTATATTTAGATAATTTCATCATTATCTTTTGGTATTTTTATTTTAGCTCATCATAAAAATAGAAATAATCTCTTAGGTCTCTACACATTAACTGGCCATACCTTATCAGATACATTAAAGTCCAAATTACTGAAACCTTAGCTGATCACTTTTAATTGGGCTTAACCTGTTGACATAATTGTTGATTTTGATGATTAACAAAACTATTTGAGTATAACATTTGAAGTTACTAATGATTTTGATTAAGTTTTTTCAGTTTATGATATGATTTATTAATCAAAATGATAAGACAAATCAAGTTCTAGTTTGAATCTAATGTCAAGGTAAGATTTCAGATATTAGAGTCGACACATGGAATCGCAGAATCGACTCCGAAAAATGGCATGGACTTAGAGTTGACTCCCGGACTGTTAGAGCCGACTCCAACAGAAAAGACAGAACGATGGTTTTTCTGGCCACGACTTAGAGTCGACTCCGGGACTGTTAGAGTCGACTCCAGAAGATTTTTGTGTCGACCCCAAAAAAGTCAGAGATGACTCCAGTTCAAGCGATTTGGAGATTTTCGATTTAGAGCCGACTCCAGAAAAGTTAGAGCCGACTCCAGAATGTCAGACGCGACTTCAGAACTGTCAGAACGACTCTAAACTTTACTTTTATCTTTTTAATCCCAACGGCTATTGCTATTTATGGATCTAATCTTTCTTACACTTGTTTCTAACGGATAGTTTTAAACTATTTATGGATTAAACTGATCTATAAGAAGAGGGTTTGCTGCATCCAAAAAGAGAGAGACAAAAAGAAAAGAATAGAGAAAAATCTTTGAAATCCATCAGAAAAAAAAGAGGGAAGATTCGAGAGGAAAGATTATACTGATTCCCCAAAAGAAAAGAGAGAGATTTCAAGCTTTCATAGCTCCATTTTGAAGAAATCTCAAGAAAAGAACCAAGCCCTAGTTTTCTGATCTTCGGAGCTTCAAGAGCATTCTAAAGGAAGATCCATCCAAGAGAAGAGAAGAAGCAAGCCACCAAGATATGCAAATCAGGCCTTGATTCTTATCTCTTTATTTCATGTTCTATCATTGTATATTTGCTCATTGGAGGAGCCTTTATTTTGTAAAAATGATTATTATTTGCTGGGTCAATCGGAGGATTGATTCCTTTGAGGCTGTTAACCTTGTGCAAGTAGTTTGCTTGTGGTATAAGGTTTTGTGCTGGTGAGCCTTGAAAACCAGCTGGGTTCGTTGTGCACCCGGGAAAACAACAAGTTCGAGTTGTGAGCTTGCAAAACAACTCTGTTGTAATCAGGTTGATTATAGTGTGGACCCAAGAGATACTTGAGTGGACGTAGGTGTAGGTACACCGAACCACTATAAAATCTCATGTGTTTGCCGTGATTGTCTCATTATCATTAATTCTCTATTTGTGCATATTCTGTTTTAATCTGTGCAAATCCAAGTTTTATTTCCGCTGGGGTTAATTTTTTAAAAGAGTTTAAATTTTTGAAAAACCCAATTCACCCCCCCCCCCCCCTCTTGGGTTGCTATCTGGACCAACAATTGGTATCAGAGCCAATGCTCATTTGATTTGATCTAACGATCAAGAGTCAAAGATCACATGGCAACTCAAGCTGGTTCATCTTTTTCCGAAGGTCAATCTACAAATAGACCACCCTTGTTTAATGGATTAAACTATGGTTATTGGAAGGCTAGAATAAAAATTTTCATTCAAGCACTTGACTATGATCTATGGAGCATTATAGTCAATGGACCACACACACCCACTGCTAGGGTTAATGGCATGAGATTCCTAAACGGAAATGGAATGGGATGAACATGATAAAAAATTGGCACAACTTAATGCCAAAGCAATAAATGTTTTATACTGCTCATTAGATGCAAATGAATTCAATCGTATATCTATTTGCATTTCTGCTAAGGAAATCTGGGATAGAATTGAGGTTACCCATGAGGGAACAAATCAAGTCAAGGAATCCAAGATTAACATGCTAGTTTATAAGTATGAATTGTTTAAGATGGATGCATGTGAATCTATTACTGATATGTTTACAAGATTTACTGATATAGTTAATGGTTTAAAAAGCCTTGGTAAATCTTATGATAATTCTGATCTTGTGAGGAAGGTTTTACGTTCTTTGCCTAGGACTTGGAAGCTAAAGTGACTGCAATACAAGAGGCAAAAGATCTAAGTATCCTACCCCTGGAAGAATTATTGGGATCCTTGATGACTCATGAGCTTCAAATTAAGCAACACGTTGATGATGATGAGTCAAAGAAGAAAAGGACTATGGCTCTTAAGATTTCTGAATATATGGAAGAGCCTCATGAATCTGAAGATGAAAGTGATGATGAGGACATGGCACTCATCACAAGAAATTTAAAAAATTCATGAAGAAGAAGAAGTTTGAAAAGAAAAAGCCCTTTGCAAGAAAAGATGAGGACAAGGGCAAAGAAAAAGAAATTATTTGCTTTGAATGTAAGAAGCTGGTCATTTTAAATTGAATGCCCACAACTAAAAAAGGCACCCAGAAATTTAAAAAGAAGGCAATGATGGCCACATGGAGTGATTCGGAAAGCTCAAGTTCCGAAGAGGAAGAAAAGAGTGAAATGGCCAATATATGCTTCATGGCGGACAATGATGAGGTAAGTCCGAGTTTTCTTGATGATTTTACTTTCGATGAATTGCATAGTGCTTTTTATGAATTAATGGATGATTTTGCAAACTTAAGTTCAAAGAACAAAGATCTAAAAAATCAAATGCAAAAACTATCCTTAGAAAATGAAAAGCATGTTATAGAAAAAGAAGTTTTGATGAAAGAAAATGAAAGCTTTAAAAATGAAGTTGATAGACTTAAACCTATAGTTGATAAATTTACTTTGAGCTCTATCAAACTTAATATGATTTTGGATAATCAAAAAGCTGTCTTTGATAAAGCTGGATTAGGATATAATCCACTTAAAAAGCAAAAATCTTTGAAAAATATTTTTGTACATGCTGAAAAATAATCAAATATTACTTGTTTTAAATGTGGAAACAAAGGACATAAATCTTATATGTGTAAATCTTCACATAATAAAAGAAAGATGATTTGGGTTCCCAAAGGAACAATATTTAATGCATCTAACCATGAAGGACCCAAGAAGGCTTGGGTACCTAAAATTAAGACATGAATGTTTTGCAGGAGTGTCTTGCAGCCATCAGACTGAAAAGAAAATGGTACCTGGATAGTGGTTGCTCAAGACACATGACGGGTGACAAAGATCAATTCATCACCCTTGAATCAAAAAGAGGTGGAGTAGTTACTTTTGGTGATAATGGTCAAGGCCATATCATGGGTATTGGTAAGATTCAAATTACTCCATCTACTCATATTGATAATGTTTTATATGTCGATGGACTTAAACATAATTTGATAAGTATTAGCCAACTGTGTGATAAAGGTTTCAAAGTTTCCTTTGAAGCTTCTGTTTGCACTGTTACTAATCCCATTGATAATAGCATTATTCTTGTTGGTAAACGTTATGGCAATGTATACTTAATTGATTTGAGTAATTTATCTCAAGTAATCATTGCTTAGTTGCTAATAATGCTAAGATGAATGAGATTGGTTGGCTATGGCACCGTAGATTAGGTCATGCAAGCACACACCTAATTTCTAAACTATTGAAAATGGATCTAGTTAAAGGCATTCCTAGCTTAAATTTTGAAAATAATCGAATATGTGATGCATGTCATTTGGAAAACAAACAAGAACTTCTTTCAAATCTAAAAATATTGTTTCAACTACTAGGCCACTAGAGCTACTACACATGGACCTTTTTGGACCTACTAGAACCATAAGTCTAGGAGGAAAGAAATATGGTCTAGTGATAGTAGATGATTACTCTAGATTCACTTGGGTAATATTTTTGCTCACAAAGATGAGACTTTCTCAATATTCCTGAAATTCGTTAAGAAAGTCACAAATGAGAAAAACACTACCATAGTGTCTATTAGAAGTGATCATGGAACTGAATTTGAAAATCACTTATTTAAAAATTCTGTTTTAAAAAAGGCATACATCATAACTTTTCAGCACCTAAGACACCTCAACAAAATGGAGTTGTAGAAAGAAAGAATAGGACTTTAGAAGACATGGCCCGTACCATGCTATGTGAAAGCCAACTTCCAAAATATTTTTGGACGGAGGCTATAAACACAGCATGTTACATCCTAAATAGAGCCCTGATTAGACCTATCCTTAAGAAGACTCCCTATGAACTATGGCATAATAGGAAACCAAATTTAGGTTATTTTCATGCATTTGGTTGTAAATGCTTTATTCATAACAATGGAAAGGATAATCTTGGGAAATTTGATGCAAAGTCTGATGAAGGTATTTTCTAGGATATTCTACATCTAGTAAGGCATATAGAGTATTTAATAAAAGAAGCTTAGTTGTAGAAGAATCCATTCATATAGTGTTTGATGAGTCTTTAGCATCAAGTTCAGATAAAATTGATGATGAGGAAGATACATCTTTGATTGAAAGAGGTATTGAAAAATTAAATGTATCTTCAGATCAAAAACCTGAAGCTAAGGATGATGACTCACCTAAGGTTGATGGTATTGATACTGCTCATAATGATAAAGATCTACCTAGAGATTGGAGATATGCTTATGGTCCTCCTAAGGACCTAATCATAGGTGATCCATCTCAAGGTGTAAGGACTAGATCATCAATGAGAAATATCAATAATCATCTTGCATTTGTATCTCATATAGAACCTAAAACTATAGAGGAAGCTGAGAAAGATAGTTATTGGATGTTAGCAATGCAGGAAGAGTTAAACCAATTCACTAGGAACCAAGTTTGGACCCTAGTAGACAGACCTAAAAATCACCCTATAATAGGATCTAAATGGGTTTTTAGAAATAAATTGGATGAAAATGGCTTGGTAATTAGAAATAAGGCTAGATTAGTTGCAAAAGGATATAATCAGGAAGAAGGTATAGATTTTGATGAAACCTTTGCACCTATTGCTAGATTAGAAGCCATTAGGCTACTACTTGCATTTGCATGTCATATGAATTTCAACTTATTTCAAATGGATGTTAAAAGTGCATTTTTAAATAGTTTTATAAATGAGGAAGTTTATGTTGAACAACCTCCTGGTTTTGAAGATCATGAATTTCCAAATCATGTTTTCAAATTGCACAAAGCACTTTATGGTTTAAAGCAAGCACCTAGAGCTTGGTATGATAGATTAAGTAAATTTTTAATTAAAATGATTTTTCTAGAGGAAATATTGATAAAACCTTATTTTTAAAAAGAAAAGAAAAGCATTTATTAATTGTTCAAATTTACATTGATGACATTATATTTGGTGCTACTAACAATCTCCTTTGTCAAGAATTTGCTAAGTTAATGCAGGGAGAATTCGAGATGAGCATGATGGGAGAACTCAACTTCTTCCTTGGACTTCAAATCAAACAAGAGAAAGCGGGGATTTTCATCAACCAAACAAAGTATACAAGGAAATACTCAAGAAGTTTGGTATGGAATCTGCTAAACCTTTTGGTACGCTAATGAGTCCCTCATGCAAGCTGGACAAGGATGAAGAAGGTAAGAAAGTAGATCAGAAGCATTATCGAGGTATGATCGGATCACTTCTTTACCTAACTGCAAGTAGGCCAGATATTATTTTTTCTGTTTGTCTATGTGCAAGATATCAATCTAATCCTAAGGAATCACATTTATTTGCTGTTAAAAGAATCTTTAGATACTTAAATGGAACTAAAAATGTAGGATTATGGTATTCTAGAGACTCAACCTTAAAATTGATTGCTTATTCTGATTCTGATTATGCTGGTTGTAAATTAGATAGAAAGAGTACAAGTGGAGCATGCCAACTTTTAGGAAGTAACTTAATCTCTTGGTTTAGCAAGAAGCAAAATTCGGTTGCATTATCCACTGCTGAGGCAGAGTATGTTGCAGCTAGAAGTTGCTGTGCTCAAATCCTTTGGATTAAGCGACAACTTGAAGATTATGGTATCACACTTGATAAAATTCCTATTAAATGTGATAATACTAGTGCCATCAATCTAACTAAGAATCCAATTTAACATTCAAGAACTAAACACATAGAATTAGACATCACTTCATTAGAGAACATGTTTCCAACAATGATGTTTGTCTTGAATATGTTAATACTAATGATCAATTAGCTGATATTTTTACCAAACCTTTGAGTGAGGAAAGATTTTGTTATCTTAGAGGAGAATTAGGAGTTTGTGACCCTTTAGAATGATTTTCTGAAACTCTTAAGGACAACAACTATCTAGACTTCATTAATTTCTTGAAAATCCTCTATGTCCAATAAGGAAATTTATCTAGAAATTTGATTCATTGTTTCCCCAATTGATAAGGAACATTTATCTAGAATTTATTGATCAATTTGATTAGTTTCAGATCCTTAAAATTTGAATTTTTCACTGAAACTATTGTAGAGTCGACACCTGCAGTTTTTTGATGTTCTGTCTGGGCAATTAGAGCCAACTCTGGCTTCTGCAGAGCCGACTCTAATTCGGGCGCTGACAGATTTTCTAGTCCGGAGCCGACACTTTGCTTTGCGGGAGTCGACTCTAAGAGGAACTAGGTCAAAATAAAAAGGCGGAGTCGACACCCAAACAATCCTATCGTCTCCTAACCCTTTCTAAAACCATTCCAAATCGATTCCAACCCCTCCAAACCCCTAAAATCTCTCAATAACTCATTCCAATCGAATCCCATGGCTCCTAAAAGGCATGCAATTGTTGGAAGTTCGGCCGTTCCCATGAGAAAAGGACGATTCGTAGGCAACCCTCGTCATCTTCATCATCTGCCACCCAAGATGCTTCTCCTCCTTCACCATCTTCTCCACGGGTAGATCAATTAGCGGGTAAGGCCATTACAACTGGAAGAAAAGTAGATTTTGATTTATTTGCTTCGGAGGGCTTCGCTATTGGTCGATTATTGAAGGAAATGGGATGGGAGAAAGTTTGCTCTTTAGATGTTCCTACATACCCTGCCCTTGTGAGAGAATTTTACAATGATTTATGTAGAGGAGAGGGAGGCTTAGTGAGTTTTGTAAGAGGAACCAAAGTGATAATCACAGCTGAGATTCTTGAAATTTATTGGAGATGCCTACTATTGGACTTGTTGAGTATCAACATGATGATAGAGGAGGTGCCCTATCTAGGATGTTAGGAGAGAAGTATCTGAGTTTGAAGAAATCATGGCTAATCAACTAAATTTGGAACTCAGGTTACTTCATAATATTTATGGAAGAATATTGTTTCCTAAAATTGGAAGGTTTGAATATGTCTCGGAGCGAGATATCTTATTGATGGACTGTATCATTACTGGAAAGCCTATTAATTTAGCTGGAATGATGATTGGTTATAT
This sequence comes from Calamus simplicifolius, assembly GCA_900491605.1. Lineage (NCBI taxonomy): Eukaryota > Viridiplantae > Streptophyta > Magnoliopsida > Arecales > Arecaceae > Calamus > Calamus simplicifolius. Next base: position 50,776 of record UESW01001329.1, read on the forward strand.
GGCAGAAGCAGCAACTAAGAAGAGATCAATACTGCCATACGGTATGATTCTGACCTTAGTTTTTAGAAGCCAAGGTGTGCTAATAATGGACAATAGCCACTAAGAAAATTAAGGCATACTGATTACTATAGTGTCTCTACAATTCACCGCATGGGCTTCAGAAAAGAGAATAATGTTTGGATAAAAAGAGGACAAGAGACCAGAGCAGAGGAAGTTAGAGTTGAGGAGGCCAGAGCAGAGGATATTCCTGGACCATCTACTGCTGGACCTTCAGAGGCTGGACCGAGCACTCATCCTTCACCTCCACATCAGTCAGCCTTGGTATCTGGAAGATTTTCAGAGGAGCAGCTTGATCAGCTCAGAGCCCTACTGACTGAGCATGATTCGGAAATGAGAAGTGAAATGAAATTGATATCTGCTAAGCTTGACATGATAGTTTCTACTTTGGATAAATCAGTGAATGCCATGTCATCTGAGCTTCAAAAGATTTTTGATAGACTAGAAGGGATAGCAGATGGATCAAGAGTCTATTTAGATGCTATTGGTCAGTTGAAGAAAGATCTTGATATTGCTGTCGCTCAAGTTGAAGCTTGTCTTGAAAAATTTAAGAATGACCAAAAAGATGAGATCATGGAAATGATTGGTCATTTGAAGAAAATTGTTTACAAGCATGTTTGATTTTGATACCCTGTCTTATCCTAGTTTGTATCTTAGGATTTCTTGCTTTCTTTACTTTGATAGCTTGTATCTAGGAATTTTGGTTTACTGTGAATACACTTGAATATGTTACTTTTCTAAGAATGTACTTGAATTGACACATGTAATGAATCTTGCATTGAAATACAATTATCCTTTTATTGCAAATTTGTCTATGAGAACCAATTACCATCTCTATGATTGAATGAACCAACAACCCCGCTCTAATAACCTTCTTTATTGTTTTTAAATTCACCTTATTGCTGATAACAAAAAAGGGGGAAAGAAAATTGTATATGCATAAAGAAAATAAGAATGGAAGAATATAAGGATATAAGAATGAAAGGAGTATAAGATTTCAATTTTTAGCATATCTAAAAAGGGGGAGAGAAATTTTAAGATTTATAAATTCTAATCAATTTGTTTCAATCGATTTCAGTTTATTTACATAGGGGGAGTTATTCAATGCAGGGGGAGCTTAATAATTTCCTACGTAAAGTTAAATCATCTTGATTGATGTTTATAATAGGACTCATGTATCTTTTTTTGATTCATTTTGAAAATTGGCATCAAATTCTCTGTTAGGAAGTTTTAAAGCTTTAACAATGTATATAATTCTTAATTCAAATGAATTTTTAATGCATATACTCAAAGTTTTTGTCATCATCAAAAAGGGGGAGATTGTTGACCCAATTGTTGATTTTGATGATTAACAAAACTATTTGAGTATAACATTTGAAGTTACTAATGATTTTGATTAAGTTTTTTCAGTTTATGATATGATTTATTAATCAAAATGATAAGACAAATCAAGTTCTAGTTCGAATCTAATGTCAAGGTAAGATTTCAGACATTAGAGTCGACACATGGAATCGCAGAGTCGACTCTGGAAAATGGCACGGACTTAGAGTCGACTCTCGGACTGTTAGAGCCAATTTCAACAGAAAAAACAGAACGATGGTTTTTCTGGCCATGACTTAGAGTCGACTCCAGAACTGTTAGAGTCGACTCCAGAAGATTTTTGTGTCGACCCCAGAAAAGTCAGAGACGACTCTAGTTCAAGCGATTTGGGGATTTTTGATTTAGAGCCGACTCCAGAAAAGTTAGAGCCGACTCCAGAATGTCAGATGCGACTTCAGAACTGTCAGAACGACTCTAAACTTTACTTTTATCTTTTTAATCCCAACGGCTATTGCTGTTTATGGATCTAATCTTTCTTACACTTGTTTCTAACGGATAGTTTTAAACTATTTATGGATTAAACTGATCTATAAGAAGAGGGTTTGCTGCATCCGAAAAAGAGAGAGACAAAAAGAAAAGAATAGAGAAAAATCTTTGAAATCCATCAGAAAAGAAAAGAGGGAAGATTCGAGAGGAAAGATTATACTGATTCCCCAAAAGAAAAGAGAGAGATTTCAAGCTTTCATAGCTCCATTTTGAAGAAATCTCAAGAAAAGAACCAAGCCCTAGTTTTCTGATCTTCGAAGCTTCAAGAGCATTCTAAAGGAAGATTCATCCAAGAGAAGAGAAGAAGCAAGCCACCAAGATCTGCAAATCAGGCCTTGATTCCTATCTCTTTATTTCGTGTTCTATCATTGTATATTTGCTCATTGGAGGAGCCTTTATTTTGTAAAAATGATTATTATTTGCTGGGTCAATCGGAGGATTGATTCCTTTGAGGCTGTTAGCCTTGTGCAAGCAGTTTGCTTGTGGTGTAAGGTTTTGTGCTGGTGAGCCTTAAAAACCAGCTGGGTTCGTTGTGCACCTGGGAAAACAACAAGTTCGAGTTGTGAGCTTGCAAAACAACTCTGCTGTAATCAGGTTGATTATAGTGTGGACCCAAGAGATACTTGGGAGTGGACGTAGGTGTAGGTACACCGAACCACTATAAAATCTCATGTGTTTACCGTGATTGTCTCATTATCATTAATTCTCTATTTGTGCATATTCTGTTTTAATCTGTGCAAATCTAAGTTTTATTTCCGCTGAGGTTTATTTTTCAAAAGAGTTTAAATTTTTGAAAAACCCAATTCATCCCCCCCTCTTGGGTTGCTATCTGGACCAACATAACCTTAGTTGACAGTTCGTAACACATAATTATTTCACATATAAACCTAATGTTTGATTAAAAATCTAACAACTCTGACCTGCTGTCATATTCCTATTATAAATGGAGATGATAATATATCCAAAATGTGCTAGGTCATAAGTGATAGGAGGAGGAGTAGGTATCGACCTAAGTTGGGAGTAGGTAAGAATTTATTTTATATATAATATTTATTTCTTTACATCTTTATAAATTTATACAAAGGATGTTCGATTTAGAAACCCATGCCTTAATCGTTGAAGCTGTCATACAAAGAATATGAATCTTGATGATGGCCATCGGGCGGTCGATGAATATTTCTGCGGCATCGGAGGTGAAGTGCAACTCCGACGAGTGGAAGCTGCTGGCGGCCGTGGACGTGGAACCAAAGAAGGTGCGGGCCGCCAACGAAGGAGGAGGAGGAGGAGGCGTAACAGAGTGGATTTGTTTTGCGTGAGACCTTAATCGCATAGAACAGAGGCTTGATGGAACGCTATTTCTACCCCCAACGACCTGCAACTGGGTTGACTTGGAGCGCATCGTCAAAAGCTCAAGTAAAAATTAATTAATGATAAATAAATTTAAATTACAATTATATAATGCATTTTTTAATCTAATATGAAATTATTATCGAAGTATTACAAAGGGTCACTGCACCTTACCTTATAATGAAAGATTTCTTTGTTTTTCTTCTCATTTTTATTAAGTTGATAATATCATCATGTTACTCTTAGAGTTAAATAAAAAACAAAAAAAAAAGACAGAGGGAGAGAAAGACAAAATAGATAGATATATCCGTAAAGGAAGGGGGAATCCCTCCATAAACTTGGAGTTGGTCATGAGCAGGGCATGGCCAATGTGGTGTTGCTGGAATTTGTATTTTATAATAATAGAAAGATCAAGGAAACATAGCATCAAAGTTATGCTCGTACACATGTCATGCATGTAATTTAAAAATATTTAGAGAAATTAGGTTTGAAATGTAATTGTCATAACTATAAAAAACCTATATTTTGCAAATTTTTAATTCTTATAATAATCTTCTTTTTTTTTTTTGTTAAAAATCATGCTTACTTTCTCTAGAAGAAAAGTCTGAATTTAACATTGCAAGAAACTAATAAATTGATATCAATCAAATTAACAGCTATATGATTCTATATATAAGATGGGTATCATATCCAGTTGATAGTTTATATATATATATATAGCCAGCAAAATTTAGAACCTCATTTAAATTAACGATGCGGTATTGTAAATAAATCTTATACAATTTTGAATAAAGGATATATTTAAAGAGAAAAGAGGGTAAACTTAACTACATTTGAATATAGCTAGTTTTAAGATCCGATCATTTTTTTTTATCCTTGAATTCATAGAAGTTTAGAGTCATTTTTTTTATTTTCATCTTTTTTTATTTTTAAAATTTATAAACCGTGTAGAACCAAAATAAAAAAGGTAATTCAATATACTCTTGACTACATCCGAATTTAGTCAAGTACAAGATTTAGTCATATTTTTCATCCTTATATTTATGGATCTCGAAGCCATTCTATTTTTTCATTTTAAAATTTATAAATTATGTAAATTTAGTGGTGAAAGAGATGATGAGATCCAATGGATTTGCAAAGCTATCCTCCTCTCTCTTTTTATATATATAAAAGGAGAACTCACAAACTCAAAAGTCCATCACGTGGGTTAGTTCTGTTAAAATATTATAAATAATAGATAAAATAGTATAAATAATAGATAGATGATATATAAAAAAGCTTAAGAGGCATCATGTGCCAGGGCCTTGACCAGGGCATAAAATGGCTATTAGCGGCAGACCCTGCGGTGCGAAATCAAGTCACACGGATCGAAAACAGGCCTTGTATTTATGCATGCCACCTGAATATAACCTATTCAATAAATTGATTACATAGATCATTTTATGTAATTTGTATAATATATAAATTGCATTCATGTCTAAATTTCTGACACAATTAATAGACAAGTTGTGTTTAGATTGATGCATTTGCTATTATAATCTTAAATTGACATAATCTGTTTATGACTATTTGATACGTTCTTTCGTCCTTTGATGCAGACCTCTTCGTTGCTTTTATTTACTTACATCCCATAATGAGATTTAGATTAATTATAATCAATTCACTTTTATTGTTCAGAATTTGTTGATCTTAAAAACTGTTTTGGATCCCAGGTCAAGGGCCGGTCGTTCGATAATGAGTTGGCCATGATTTCATCAAACAACCTTAGTCCAAAAAAGGAGACAAATGGAGCAAAACAATAGTGGTAACTAGAAAAGGTTGTTTGACCAGATTCACTAAGGTAGTGTTTGATAGAAAAAATATTATCCATGGATAAGTGTATGGGATATAGTTTGTCCCCTAGCTATCCCTAGGGATATCCCTTGGCCATCCTATTGATCATATCAAATGCAAAAAGGTAAATTCATAGGATAACTTTTTTTACTCTTATTTGGAGGGATAACCAGCTATTCCTGCATTCTTTAGGTAGTGTTTGAAATAGGGGATAAGAGGGGATATCCCTTGGATATCCCCTTTTATTCCCAAAAGCCATAACTATAAGGGATAGCAGAGAATAAAGTTAACCAAAGAGATAATCCATGGTTAACCATGGTTAACCATGGGATGTCCCCTCAATTTATTCCATAGAGAATGCAGGAATAGCTTGTTATCCCTCCAAATAAGAGTAAAAAAAAGGTTATCCTATGGATTTACCTTTTTTGCATTTGATATGATCAATGGGATAGCCAAGGGATATCCCTAGGGATAGCCAGGGGATAAACTCTATCCCGTACACTTATCCATGGATAATATTTTTCCTATCAAACACTACCTTAGGGAATAAATTGAGGAGATATCCCATGATTAACCATGGTTAACTATGGATTATCCCTTTGGTTAACTTTATTCCCAGCTATCCCTTATAGTTATGACTTTTGGGGATAAGAAGGGATATCCAGGGGATATCCCTTCTTATCCCCTATTTCAAACACTACCTAAGGGTGGATGCTGGTTAAATTTGGGTTAAGGCATTGCATTCTTTTTCCTGGTAAGAAATCACAGACTTTACAAAAGACCTTAGAGCCTAACTCAGTTAGGTTTCTGAGCTTGGATACTGGAGAAATCCGCTGGTAGATATTTGCATCATGCTATTATTTTACAAGTAAAAGACCAAGGTGTTCAGGTGGATGATGTATAGATTAAAGTTGCTTTTCTGGGCTGAGGATAAATAATTGTCAGATAATGGCATGGTGATCTTGCCATTCTAAAAAGATAAGAACGAGATATCAAACCTGGCAAACTTAATGAGATATTATATATGCATTATGAGGCGTTATGTTGCACGCTTTGGATGTTGACCTTGGCATTCCAAAGATGACATGAATGAAGCCTTTCCATGTCCTTTTCAATGGAGTTCAGGAGCCAACTGGGCAGTACATCCAATTATGCATTTTAAAATACAAAACACTACATGACATATATGAAAATGAGGAGGGCCACCTGAAGCCCTAATCACACCTGTTTCAATGGAGGCTAATGTCATTTTTGTTTCCACTGTCCTTATGGCCCTTATTTAATCGACCAATCCGATTCCCACTCGGTCCATGTAGAGATATGCACTGCCATATTGCCTCTTGGGTTAGGGGTGGAGGATATCCAGCATGTAATTTCCAATTCTTGATCATTTATCTGTCCAACTAGGCATTGAAAGTCATTTTTGAAGGCTGCAAAGTTGCTACTATAGTTCAAACTTTCTTTTGAAAAAGTTAATTACCATTAGTTAGCTTAAAAGATTGACTCTTCAATTGATTAATTATGATATAATAACATCAAGGAGACATTTCGTAACACACAGATGGTATCATCAGGATGACCTTAGATTAATCCTTATCTTTGAGTGATTGTCGTGCTCCATATCTAATGATGGATTAACCCCGAAAGATGATATGAGAGTTGAGAGTCATCAGGTGCCTTTTAACCCCGGAGGGTAATCTGAGAGTTGAGAGTCGTCAGGTGACTTTTAACTATGGAGGGTGACTTGAGAGTTGAGAATCGTTAGGTGCCTTTTAACCCCGAAGGGTGATCTAAGAGTTGAGAGTCATCATTTATCTTTAACCCCGAAGGATGACCTGAGAGTTGAGAGTTGTTGGGTGCTTTTTAACCTCGAAGGATGATCTAAGAGTGTTGGAACCATACTCAAGATCCTTTTTTCTTGTGTTTTGATGTAACCTGACTCAAGTCAGCTTCCCTGTATGACATTTTTAAGTATCAATGAAAGAAATACTTTATCTATGCATAGTGTACTTAGCTTTCGTAGCTTTTGATTTCCTTGCATTCACGTCTCGGCCTCAGCCTTTAGGCTTGATAGAGCGGAGCAGAGGCTATTCGTGCCAGATTGGGATACTTGCCGAGGCGGAAGGGGCCGTCTAAGAGTGGGAATGAAACGGAGTTCTAGTTTGCTCCGAATGTGCTCCACCGTTGGATTGCCAACCATCAATATGGTTTCTCTTCTGGAGAACCATGTTGATTGGAGTGGAGGCACTGGTATCCTTGCTGGGCTTCCTCCTAGAAGTCAGGCATTAAAACTTTGGAGAACTTTGGCTTTTATGTATGACCATCTCGATGAAAGATTTTGTTTATGAATTTGTTTCTAGTTTTAATTTAATATTATTTTAATAGGTGATAAAAATAAAATTATTTAATTTTAATTTTTAAAATAAAAAATAAATTAATGATGCCCAAATTGGCATCGCTAATTTGGTAGGTCATTAGCTATGCCTTAATGGCATGGCTAAATGGCTTAGCGAATTGCCTTAATGGCATCACTAATTAGTTGTGCCATTAAGGTGTAGCTAATGGCATCGCTAATTAGTGACCCCAAGACAACAACGATGAACTAATTTTGTTATGATGGATTTTAGCATGTCGTTGTTGCCTCCCTAATTTGTTTAGCGGTGAATTTTTTTTATTAGCGATGCCAAAATAATTCTAAAAAATCTTGTAGTAAATTAACAAGTATCCTAAACATAAACTAGATGAATCAAGTAAGTATAACTACACACTTAAAAAACACATATATAATATAATTTTATTTTGATAATATTTAGAACAATTTCAATAATCCATCATGAGATTTGAATAGCAATGCATGTATTCTAAAAAAATATCAATTTTCCAAACATTACATCTTATGCTTATACTCTAATACATGTGATATAACAACTTGCCAATCTTTAAATTACGGTCACATATAATTCCTATGACAAGGCCAATACACTGCATATAACCCTGTGGATGGATCAGATCACTGCATATATCCTCTACAAAAGTGAATTCCACTATCTATCATAACATAGTAGGCTCCAAGTTAGATTTTGTTATTTATATTTTAATTATTAATATTTGTTATTATTTTCTTGTGAAAAACTTTATTATTCATGTTATTAGTCAACATATAATTTTATGTCTAGATCTTAAAAAATCATTTTTCTTATGGTAAGTTTGTGGTAAATAGCAGTAGTCATAGCCAATCACAATCTAGTTATCTGACCTGATTCTGTTTCCAAAATATGCTATGCAGGAAATAACTTTTCAATCCATACGTGCGCATGCGCGCACACACATATAGCATTTCAAAATAACCATTAAACATTAATAATTCAAAATAATTTGCTTACAAGGAAATCATGTAGCAAATATTTACCCAGATATTCATGTATTAATTCATAAATAGGGCTAGCAATTATAAATTAGTTTATAAAAATATTCTAATTTAAAATCAGGGTCCTTATCTTGATTTACTAACTCATAGGGTTAAATGTATGCAGCATCCAAGATTTGGAAGGGAAAGCCTCTAGTAGAGAAAAGATCTTAATAATTCCATTGATGAGCAATACTTTTATAATCTCCGATTTATTTTGATAGTGAAATTTTTGCTCTTCTTCGATCATTAGTGGACGTAAAATAGTGACCGAACCACATATATCCCTATATATTTACTCTTTTGTTTTGTTTTACCCTTTTATCTTCCTCATTGATTTTTGATTCCTAGAATGTCTCTTTGCTTTAATATGGTATCAGAGCATGCTTTGTCACAATAGAGGCCCATGGCTATGGTGATCTTGTCAATGTCGAGTATGGCTAGGGAGGAGGATAGAAGGACCAGCTATCTTGCGAGTAGACCGCTAGCTAATTCCATACCCTCAAAGACAACATGAGCCTTAATTTAGAGCAAAGTTAAGGCTCAGACCGCAGATGTGGGAGTGCACACCTATGAACTCGATGTAGGTGAGGTCTCTTGAGCTCCGCCATAGATGGTGGAAGAGGGAGAGCGAAATAAGAACAAGGACAAAGAATTTGAGAGGCGGGAGAAGAGGTACAGAAAAAATCAAAATAAAAGGGGAAGTAGTTCCGAATAAGCCTTAGGTAGTGTTTGAAATAGGAAATAAGAGAAATATCCTCAGAAAAAATCAAAATAAAAGGGGAAGTAGTTCCGAATAATCCTTAGGTAGTGTTTGAGATAGGGAATAAGAGAAATATCCCCTCTTATTTCCAAAAGTCATAATTATAAAGGATAGCTGGGAATAAAGTTAACCAGAGGGGTTAACCTCTCTTATTCCCAAAAGTTATAACTATAAAGGATAGCTGGGAATAAAGTTAACCAAAGGGGTTAACCATGGGTTATCCCCTCAATTTATTTCCTAGAAAATGCCGGAATAGCTGGTTATCCCTCCAAATAAGAGAAAAAAAGTTATCCTATGAATTTACCTTTTTGCATTTGATATGATCAATGGGATAGCTAAAGGATATCCCTAGGATAGTACAGAATAGAGTTTATCTCCTGGCTATCCCTAGGGATATCTTTTGGCTATCCCATTAATCATATCAAATGTAAAAAGGTAAATACATAGGATAACTTTTTTTTACTCTTATTTGGAGGGATAACCAGCTATTCCTGCATTTTCTAGGAAACAAATTGAGGGGATAACCCATGGTTAACCATGGATTATTCCTCTGGTTAACTTTATTCCCAGCTATCCTTTATAGTTATGGTTTTTAGGAATAAGAGAAAATATCCTTATTCCCTATTTCAAACACTATCTTATTGTCACCTTCTTCAAGTCCAAGGTGAGATGTTCTCCTCCATTCAAGTTCGATAACTAAGCTTCTTCTTTTTCTTTTTTTTAGTTCTTTTAATTTGGTCTAGGCTCGCCAATGGACCAAGCCTAGTTCATGTCTTGAATTGACTTTTAAAAAAAGCTGAGTCTCATAATGATATATTGCTTGATGATCTAAAAGCATAGAACTTGATATGTTATATTTCAATAATTAGAGATCCCCGATATGTATAATTAATTTATTTGGTATGCCATAAAATTCAAGATTACTAATCATACAATACCAAAGCTATTTATAATATTTTGCAACCACTATGACATTTTATCTTGGTCTAGGCATATTTATACTGAATAGTCATTCTCGTTGGATTGATTCCATTAGGTTGATTCGTCGTTCTCAACCGGTGCATGCTTTCTTATAAATATTCAATGCAATACCGGTGTTTAATTCATTCAAAATTGCTTTCCATCCTTATTCAGTTCAAAGATCCATTCCTTAGCTTCCATCCTTATCCAAAGATTTATCTCCTAATCCGTTGTTAAAAGAAGGAACTCATTTCGATTGTTCATCCACTTCTGACATTGGTGTGTACATGTCTATTGGAAGACTCGCTGCTATTGTATCCTGAAGGATAGTCATGCTCTGATATTCTGCACCGAGATATTATCTCCGAAAGGCACAAATCTACTCTTAAAGGACCGTGCATACCTTAACATCTTCTCAATGGATAGTATCATCTCGAGTACTATCTTATCCTCATCTTTATCCAACAAGATACTCATTTTTAAGAATGGGTATAAGAACAGTAGGTTAAATAATGATTTTAGAGATGAGGATGATTTAAAATTGTTGCCACATAAGGTTATTACGAACTAAATAAATAGAGTAATTTTATTATCTTCACTTAAGTTATCAGTGATCCTAAGTTGGTCACCCTATACCAAATGTCCTTAAAAAGTATTAGAATTTACAAGAAGCAATTGATTAGATGGTTGGTTATAATCCTAAATGGGAGGGTATTGAACAAGAAGTTTAGTTAGTTGGTTCCCTTCTCTGAAAAATTAATTGAAACCCGAAAAGAACTAGCCCGATGGCTGACATCAAATTAATAAAGATGACAAATGGGGTTATTAATTTAGGCATCCAAGATAAAGACCATCATGGTTGGTAATCCAAACCAAGTATAGAAGACAAATGGACCCCTCACACGGCACGTTTCAATATTGAGTAGTCCAATTTAAGCAATGCTCCCAACATGTGTCTCATGCAACATACATAAGGATGACGCATGGTATGACCTTATGAGCCATATGCCACTTGGAACCACCAAGGGTCCCAACTCTTTGATATTTAATTGAATGTTTTCCATATTATATCCCTATAATATTTAAATAAGTAATCTAAAATGACTTCATCTCTTAGAATTGGCAAATCTATTATGAGGATTGCAACCATATAACCCATGTTTTTGAAGTCTTGAATCATTTCTAGTCGACCATTTAGACCATAAAGCCATGACAAACACACGGCATGCATCTATGTTTTAGTTTCGTACATGAGGATGGGGATTCTTTATTAAAATCTTAGCTGCTAAGAAATTCTGACAAGATCTATGGCAAATTTTAGTGGATCATGCAACTCTGGCTCTATATCTAATTTGTTAAAATTATTGGTTTTAAAATAGAAAGAGTTCATACAATATTCTTCTTTATGCTTTTAGCTAGGTTCTATATGTACCAAGAGACTGTTTGGCTTAAAGAAAGTTCATGGTTTTTTTTTTAAATCAAACTTTTCTTAGAGAAGGAAAACTTTGTTAAAAGATTAGTTAGTTTTGAGGTTCCGGTTTGCTTTGAGGTTTATGCGCGTCTGAGCTCTGGTGTTGTTTGAAGGAAGGTCTTTAAGATTCGTGCTTCAGTCCCTATCTTCCCCGATCTTCGGCGATCGTTGTCATCTCCGGGTGTGTCTTCCTTTGGTATTTCCTTTTGTTGTCCCATAGTCTCCTATGGCGTCTGATGGGGATGCCGATGGCCAGGTTTCTGGGAGGAAGTCGATGGTTTCTGGTTTCCACTTGGTGTCTCTGTCACCTTCACCGATTGAGGTGGTGAGCTGGAGGTGTCGTTTCCGGACGTGGTTCGTGTGGGCGGAGTTGGAGGATGAGATGGCTGGATGGCAGATGAGGGCCATTCTTGCTCGTTATTTCCATAAGTGGGTTTCGGCCGCTGCATTCCTCAGGGAGTTCAGGTGGGTCGGAGTTCAAGGTGAAATTGTCCCTATCAGTCTGGCATTCAGGTGCCATATTTTTCGTTTTGATGATCCGAAGGCTTGTGATTTGGTGTTGAATCGGCCATGGGTGGTCAATGGCCAGGTTATTGGGACAGAACCATGGAGGCCGGAGTTCATCCTGGCTGATGATGCCATCCCTTCGGCTCTGGTGTGGGTGCGGCTGTTGAATCTTCTAATGGAGTTTTGAAAGGAGGATTTCCTCATGTCAATCCTGGCAATAGCGGGACAATTCATCTGTGTGGATGCTTCTACTCTGGCGAAGAGCAGATAAGGGTTTGCCAGGGCGTGTCTCTGGGTTGATCTTCGTCGTCCTCTTCGGCGGTGACTCGAGTTCAAGGGATCAATCTCCCTTTCTGGCAATAATTTACATTTGAGAACTTGGAGGGGATTGCTCAATCTGTGGCACGATACACTTGGATGACCCTTGCTCTCAGCCGACTGGTTCAGTCGACGAGGGAGCTGCGTCCAGCCCTGTCTATGGTCCGTGGATTGCTGCCGTTCGTCAACGCGGGTGTCTCTGATCCCCTGCGGGACGAGAGGAGGAAGTCTCAACCGATGTCTTCGTCGGGTGCCTCTGGTAGTGGAGCTGATTCACAGAAGATGCAAGCTGATCGCCGCTCGGGGCTGAGTTGTTGAGGGATGGAGCTCTTCGTTGAAGGTGGCTCGTCGGCGGGTGCCATCATCTTCGAAGGTGGTGGTGTATCCAAACAAAGCATCGGTTTGTTCTGTGGTGGATTTGAAGCAGGGGTGCTCAGCCACGGAGTTTGTGCCGGGACAGGGACTTTGTGCCAGTTCTTAATCTTCTGAGAAGGGATTGTTGCTGGCTATGAAGGATGGGTCTCCTGAGTTTGGTCTGATTCATCCACTGTTGAATAAGAATCCTTTTGCCTCTCTTGGATCGGTTTCGGGGGTGATGATCATCAGGATAGTAGGGATGCTTTTCCTGGTCCCCTTAAGAGGGCCAGACCAGTTGACTGTCAGGCTCCAAGGTCAATCTCCAAATCTAAGAAACGAAAGGGGAAAGGAAAGGTTCCTATGTCTAAAAGTACCAAGGTGAGAATCTTTTCTCCAGATACGTTGACTCTGCCCTCCTGCTGTAAGGAAGGAGGTCAGGAGGTAGTGATGCCCCGTCCTGATAGGGTTATCAGTTTTTTCCTTGGAGGTTGTAGCTAGAGATCATACGAGCCTTAGCTCAGGGTCCCTATCATCGGCTCAGTCTCCCCAGTCTGCTGAACTAGGCATTGACTCGGAAGGCCTGAAGGCCGGTTCATCAATGATTCCTGAGGGTGGTACCTTGTCCAATGGGTGCCTTTCTAATACTGCTATGGTGGAGGACTAGGGAGGGGTCCCAGCTTCCTCCAGCTTATAAATGAAGATATTAATTTGGAATGTTAGAGTAGCTCAAAAGCCTTCATTTCGATCCTCTTTTGGTAGATTGTTGTAGTTGTATAATTTTGATATATGTGTTCTTTTGAAAACAAGGTTGTCGGGTGATAGTCTAGCTCAGTTTCGGATATAGATTTCCCAGTCTTGGTCCTCGTATGCGGTGGAGGCTGATGGTATGTCAGGAGGTATCTTGGCCATTTGGCATGCCTTTGTTGTTATGATTGATGCTTTTCATCAGTGCAACCAGCAGATTGGTCTTGTTGTCTCTGAGGGGTCTTTTGACCCTGGCTTCTATCAGCTATCTATGCCAGGACGGATTATCGGGAGAGACGGGTCCTTTGGTCTGAGTTGCTTTCCCTTCTTGCCCAGGATCTCCCATCCATTATTGTTGGAGATTTTAACTGTATCACTAAGGCTAATGAAAAGCATGGGGGTAGACGGGTTACAGCCTCAGCTGACATTAATGAATTTAGAACCTTTATTGGGTCTTCGGGGGTGTTGGATTTGGGGTATTCGGGGACCCAATTTACTTGGTGTAATAACCGTCACGGCTCTGCTCGTGTTTGGGAGCGACTCAACAGAGTTATGGCTACGGCTCAGTGGCTTCATATGTATCATGCGGTTACTGTTTTACACCTTCCTAGGATTGCTTCTGATCATTGCCCCATTTTGATTTCTACGGAGGTTGATCTGCACCAGCGAAGACAATTTAAATTCGAGCAGTTTTGGACGGTCCATTCAGCTGCTCGGACTATTATTTCGTAGATTTGGCATCTTCCTGTCAGGGGTAATGCTATTTATCATTTATCTCGGCGTCTTATGCTGGCTAGATGCCGACTTTCCAGATGGAATAGGCTGGAGGTGGGGGATCTGGTTAGACAAGTTGAACTGGTTGAAGCCGATATTTTCGCCCAGCAGGCGAAGGAGGACCATGATGGGTTTTTGCTGGATTCGGACCTCTCTACCCTTTGGGACAAGCTTGCTCGTCACCACTCTCTTCTTCGGCAGCAGGAGATGTATTGAAGGCAGAGGTCCAGGGTTCAATGGATTTGTGAGGGGGATCGGAATACCATATTTTTCCATCAGGCTACTTTGAAGCGGCAAGCCGCTAACAGGATCCAAAGGTTAGTTGATGTGGAGTGGCATTATTAGGAGGACATCCACTCTATACGGGCTCTGCTTCTCCATTTCTTTCGGTCTAGATGGACTGAGTCCACTGGTGATGGGGCTCCGGTTGTCCGGGTTCCTGATTTCAGGAAGGTTTCTTCCCTGGATAATGATATGCTTATCAGTCCGATCACTGCGAAGGAGATTCGGGTGGCTCTTTGGGAGCTTGGTCCGGATAAGGCCCCTAGGCCTGATGGGTTTTCGCCTCTTTTTTACCGTCACTATTGGGATATTATTGGGCAGGAGGTGGTTCAGGCTATTCAGATTGTCTTCCAATCTAAGCGCATTCCTTTAGAATGGAACCAGACTCTTATTACTTTGGTGCCCAAGCATTCGGAGGCTTCTCTCCCGTAGCATTTCGGCCTATCAGTCTTTGCACTACTTTGTATAAGGTATGTGCTCGCCTTTTAGCAGGCCATCTTCGTCTTGTGATTCCTCGCCTCATTTTGTTGAACATGGAGCGTTTATTAGAGGGCGTTCTATATTGGATAACGTCCTCATTGCTCAAGAGTTTATGCATGATCTTCATAGAGCCCCGACTAGTCGATGCCATATGGCGGTTAAGCTTGATATGGAGAGAGCTTATGATAGATTGAGTTGGGCCTTTCTGCATCGCTCTCTTCAGGAGTTTGGTCTGATGATCTGTTTGTTGAGTGGATCATGGCATGTATTCAGAGGCTTTCTTTTTCTCTGATCATCAATGGGAGCCCGACTGAGTTTTTCCACTCTTCTATGGGGCTGAGGCAGGGGTGCCCATTATCCCTTTTGCTGTTCATTCTGGCTATGGATGATCTTTCTCATGCTTTTCATCAGGCTCAGTAGGATCGGCGGATTGTCCCGTTCATGGCCGGGTGTGAAGGCCCTTCGGTCTCACATCTTCTTTTCGCTAATGACTGTATTCTCCTGGGTTAGGCCTCCATTGATAATGCGGCTTCCTTACATTCTATTTTGCAGCGCTATTGTCAAGCTTCGGGATAGAGGGTTAACTTTCTTAAGTCATCTATATGTTTCAGCCCGAAGACCACTAGATCAACCAGGGAATCCATTATTAATTCGGCGGGTATCACTACTCAGACTGACCAGTTTATGTATTTGGGGATCCCCATAACTGGTAGACGTCCCTTTGTTCTGACTATTCTGAGCTTGAGAGGCGGGTTCGTCGGCGTATTGAGGGGTGGCAGGTCACCAGTTTATCTATGATGGCTAGGGTCATCATTATTTGTTCAGTTCTTTCTTCTCTTCCTCTGTATCTTCTTTCGAACGTGTCATTCTGATTACTTGTCTTAGGAGGATTGAGAGATGCTTCAGAGATTTTCTATGGGCTTCTATGCAAGATGGTCATGGTATTCATCTATTATCCTAGGACAAGTTATGTATGTCTATCCAAGAAGGTGGTCTTGGGATTCAGTCTCTGATTGTTAGAAGAGAAGCTCCTCTTGCCAGACATGCATCACGATTCCTCCTGGAGCCATAGTGTCTTTGGAGCTCTCTGATACGAGCGAGGTATGGTGATTGGACGTCCGGTTTGTTCATTCTGTCATCCTGGGGATCTTCCTCCTTTTGGAAGGAGGTCTGTAGATATGGTCAGTCTATCCTGGATAATATCTCTTGGATAATAGGAGATGGTTATTCAATAGATGTCATCCAGGATACTTGGATTTCTGAGCTCCCTCTTTGCGGTGGCCCTCTTTTATCAATATGGAAGCCCCCTCAGCTTAAGGGTTAAGGATTTGATTTCCTTAGATCCCCTCTCCTGGCATATTCCCTCGGTGACCCATTTCTTCGAGGAGGAGCTTTCTCGGTGGATTCTCTCGCTGCCTCTTATGCATGGCCGCTCAGTTGATTCTAGGCTTTGGCAGAGATCTTGTCTCTCTAAGGCCCCCACTAGGGATCTTATGAAGATTTTCAGTCCGCAGTCTCAGCGCACGGAGGATGCTGCTTGGATTTGGAAGCTTCCCATCCTTCCCAGGGTTCAGCTATTTATTTGGAAGCTCCTATGGGACTGCCTTCCCACTTGTGTCCTTCTCTCTCAGAGGGGTCTTTCTATCCGGCCGATATGTCCTCTATGCAGGCAGGAGGAGGAGTCTTCTGATCACGCTATCTTCTTCTATCCCAGAGCTAGACTGATATGGTATCTGATGGGTTATTCTAGCAGATTGGATGTTATGGCCTCCCCGCGCTCCTCTTTCTTCCATGATATTCGGTGGGGTTCTCAGCATAAGCGTGGTCTTTGGGCTGCCATAGCATATCAGATTTGGATGTCGAGGAATTAGCTCATCTTCTCGAATGACATTATTTCTTCTCACAGGATTGTGAGGAAGATTAGATCGTTGACGGCGGACTGTGCCCGTATTATTAATGTTGTTGGTTCTGACTCCTTTGGCCTCTGGGGTTCCCCTGCTGCTTCGGCAGTGAACCGGCATACGGTTTTTATTTCATGGGAGCCCCCCTCTAGGATTTGTCAAAATCAACTTCGACGGAGTGTCGTTGTAGAGTTGCTGGTTCTGCTTTCATCATCCGTGGGCCACTAGAGATTTGTTGGTAGGAGGTTTTGGTATTCTTGACTCCTCTGTCCCGACAACTGAGCTTTATGCTGCTTGGATGGGTATTTCTTATGCCGCTCAGATTCTCCATGCTCATAGAATCATGATTGAGGGTGATTCTATGATGGTCGTTTCTTGGTTGCAGAAGGAGAATTGCTTTGATGGTCCCACTAATCCGATCCTTAGAGATATTTGGTCTATTTTGTGGGAGGTTGGTACTGTTCAGATCCGTCATATATATCGCGAAGCCAATTTGGCGATGGATTGGATGGCTGCTTTTGTGGCTCAGCATGTTGGATCATGGATTTGAAGGCCGGGCGACCCCTGTCCTCTTCTTCTATAGCAAATTTTGTACTCTGATGTATCTGGGCTGATGCGCACTAGACTTGTGTGATCGTCCGCTTGTATCAAAAAAAAAAAAGATTAGTTATAAGTTTTCCAAGTTTTAGCTTTATAATAAGTTCATAAAGAAGACTATATGTTTTTTTAATGAAAAATAACTCTCCAAGCAATTTTCTATGGATCCAAAGATATTCAAAGATGTAGGAAACTCATGCAATTTTAATTACATGGACTATTTTGTTTACATCATAAAAAGAACGGTGCACCATGTTTTCTAAGAGAAAAACCCTAAAACATTTCCCATCTCCTTGAGAAATCTTAAATCCATCAACTTTTTATATTTTCTATATTTTCCATGAATCTGGAACTCTTGTAGTTGGGACATATCATCCCTTTTTTTTCATAGTTCTCTAATTGATGCTTTGCCTAAGCCCTCAAAACATTATTGAAAAAATCAAACAATGCAATGCTTCTAGCTTATGTCATATTAAATTTTGTTTTATATATGTCCACTTTGAGCAAAATATATGCAGTTTTTTCTTTTTCTTTTTGCTAGAGTGTCATTCACTTAAGGCATAATTTTTGCTTAAATTTACATCTTTTTGCTGAATCATTATCTCAATGCTTTAGTACCCCATAATTTGTACTTATTATTAGAATCATTCCACTATAGGTTCATTGATCATGCCATATATTTATTTTGAACCTTCTTTAACTAACTTATAAATAGATATCTTCATGTCTCCCTTTTATTTTTTTTTAAAAAGCATGTATCTTTACTAAATTCAAACTCTTAAGGTCATTGAGTAATGTACACATATCTTAGTGCACCTTTGTCTTTATCTTAATTTACCCATCAATATAGTTTGGTATTTATGTTTCAACAAACAATTATGCATTGGATTTTCTTTTTAGGCCTTTTTTATTCAAAATAGACACTTTGATGGCTAGCTACAATTTAAACATGCTAGGGAGACTTTATTTACAGGATTAACTTATGGTAAATTTAATCGGTCTATCATAGTCAAATTAGATTTTTATAAACAAAAAAACCTTTAACCAGTAGACATATCCATTCTTTTTACCATATGTCCTTTTAATGAAATTGTTAGTATTGCTCATACATAGTTAATGTATAATTCCTCTTTCCAGCCAATTTTGCACTCTTTTCCCAACTAGACCAAAGACCCTTGTGATTATCATCTGGTTGGTATTGAAAAGAAAAAAAAGGTCTAAAGATATCCACATAAATCTTTTCTCTATTCTTTCTTGTATACATATGTGACATAGATATGGTGAGCTGTGAACCTGGACAAAGTCCAAATCCTCGCCTATCTTACCATTTTCTTAAGACCAACCTACAACTTCCTTGGCCCTTGTCCAACGTGTGACATATTTTCTAAGGACTCCAAATAATATAATGCTATTAAAGGAAGACTCCAAAGTGTGTGCTTATTATGCTATTTAATATGATTTCTATCATATCAATCCCTATAGTAAACTAGCTACATAGTTGCAAAAGGAGGTAGGGATAGGTTTCTAGTGAATTCAAACGATTCAACGAGCTAGAATATTAGGTTAGATTTGATTTTGAGAATATTTTTTATTTTTTGCTTTTATTATAAATTATATATTTTAAAATGATAGGAAAAAAAATTAAGAGAATATAATCAGCTTCTTTTTTAAAAAAAAGTTTTTTAGGCTTTATTTTTTACTTTTTTTTAATCCTTTGTTTTGGTGAAAATAATAAAAACATCTTTAAAATATTTTTAATTTTCTATCATTTTAGAGTTTTTTTTACTAGAAAGTTATTTTTATTTTCATTCACCTAATATGTTTTCATAAGTATTTTTTATTTTTTATAAAAATAAAAATAGAGTTGTTTTCAAAAATCAAATATACTCTTAGTTTCTTTTGTTGGAAAAAGTTAAAAAAAAGGGAACGGCCGCGAACGCAAACGTTGCTTGAACGTTGAAGGGCCAATGTTCATCCAGAAATGGCCCAAACAATTCATTTTGTAAGCCATGTTATTTAAGGCTAACGGAAGCCTTTAAAGCCATTATGGGCCGAGCCGTTAGAGCTTTTATGTGCTAAGCCTATAAGGCTCAAGGATTCATATTAAAAGAAAAAATCAATCAGAATATTTTTATTATTATTATATTATTTTTGTTGTTATTTCTTGAACATCTAAAGTTTCATTGGGTTGCACCTCCACGCGATCGTGCTCGTGGTAGGAGGATCAGATCGAGCCGGATCGTTGTACCTTAAGGATAGATTGCCAAAAACCTATCATTGTACCTTAACGAATCGTTGTACCTTAAGGATAGATCGCCAACAACATGCAAGGGACGAAAAATTGATCCTTAACATGCCTCGACAAGCAAGATTCTTTTATATATTTTATTTATATTTTGCATTTAAATTTCTAAATTAATTCTCTAGCAATTTCTAGGAAGGATTTTTTGCAAAGATCAAAATTATTTTCCAACAGCTAAGGATCAGTTTTTTGGTTTTTTAGAAATTGCTAGATTTTCATAGAAGTATCTTCCCTTTTCTCCGATGGTCTTGCAGATACTTTGACTTAGAAATATTTATCGTAAAGATATTCCATCTTGTGTTTGATTTTAATTACTAAAAAATATACTTGAATACGATTTGATCCATCAACTAAGGTCATATTTTTAACTGACAAGCATGCTAAATTATTTATATTATCTCAAGCAGTGTTGCTTTTGGTTAATCTGGAACTTATGGTATTGGTGGATTTTAAGGGGCTTGGAAGCATTATGCAGCAAGTCCAATAGCATGAAACATACCCATTCTTGGTGTAAAACCTGAAGCAGAGGGTTGTGAATTTCTCCATAAAACTACACTTTGAAATATATTAAATTTTAGCTTTGTCAATATTGCTTTACCCAAGTAATAGGTGGCATGGAGAGCTTCACTAGTATTATTCCATCCCTCCTAAAGACTCTGAGTTGTGCTCATGATCTTGAAACTGAATTTCTTACATATACAACTGATGGTTCATCTATTATAATTTAATTTTTGTTTCTTGTAGTTTCAATCTTCAAGTCTGAAAAAGCATATACTCACACCACCTAACATTTTTTTTTGTTCATATTGCCATCTAGGCATATATATATTTTTTTTTAATCAAATGCATTATTTAAAGCTCCTAGCCTCGCTTGTTGCTATACAATGATCTATGAAAGTGGGTAGGATCATATTTGGCTTTCTCTCTTAGATCTAAATTCTATGGTTTTTTAATATATATTTTGGCTTAGGCTTTTGGTTGATTAGGAAGTGAAAAAGAAAGTTTGCTGCATAAAAAGCTTATTTTTCATTAATTATTTGGTTGATAGAGAAACATAGAGAAAAATGATGAGCAAAAATTATCTCCATTTTTTTTTGTAAGAATGGTGATTTGAGATAAAATAAAAAAAACTTAAAAATTTATATGATATACACGTGTATATATATGTATTATATGTGTGTACACACATGTTTGCACTTGTGCACATGATATATGCGTGCTTGTATATAGATGTATTTTTATATCATTTTATTATTTAACTTTCAAGTACAACTACTAGCATATATTTATATTCTTACATAAATACAAAGTTTTCTATTCTAGATAAGTGTTTCCTAGTATAGTGCAAAAGTGATAGCATTTGAAAAATATTTATTGCTTACCTACTATAGTGAATCTTTTATGTTACCAAATGGCAAAGAATGGATAAACTTGATGTTGTGACAAGGTTTGTCATATAAATGCTCTGTTTTGAGTCTCTTGAAATCTATTGCCATGAAATTTAATAAAAGTTTTTATAATTTACTAAATAATCTCATGACAGTTGAAATATCCAACTTATTGTTTATCTTGTATTTTGATATTCAATTCTAATATATCTTTGTTTGATTCTCTTATTTGAGGTATAGTCCAAAAATAATATTATCTCCTTGGATTTAAGAAGAATTTGACACATAAATCAATTAACCAAGGAATTATCTAGGAGTCGAGTCCTAGATTCATCGAGGGGGATAGGGCTTAAGCCCATTATTTAGTCATCAGCAGTGGATACCCAATCTCTGTGATTAAAAATCCATGAATGGGGTTTAATATGTAGAAACGAAGCTAATTAAATGATCGTGTCCCTTTGAGTGCTCTTGTAAAGTAAAGTAAATTTGTGTAAAGTTGAGTCATACGTAGGTTATCTATATGGTATTGTCACAAATACCCTTGGAAAATTCACCGAATCGTCATATTAGGCACTAAAGGTTTGGGCTAACTTAAAGAGTAAAGGTTTGGGCTAACCTTAAAGAGAGCGCAAGGTCTTTAATATGCGCTGACCGCGTAAACCCAATTGATCCATATTGTGTGTGATTAGTAGAAGCCTGAGTCAAGGACCTAGTTCAATGTCTAATCTATTATGGTTCCTTTAGGTATATACAATTAACACTAAATGAGGTTCAAGTCCATAGGACATCTTACCTATTGCATGCTCTAAAATTTTTATTATATTTATTTATTTTTTAAAAAAAACTTTTGTAAGAGATTGTTGGAAAAAGTTAAAAAAACAAAAAAAACGTGTCGCGGACGTTCACTGAACGTTGAAGGGCCAACATTCATCAACATGACAATTCATTTTGTAACCTTTCTGACGTTATTTGGGGCTAACGGCTATCAGGCCTTATAGCTTTTATACTAAGCCCTCAAGATAAAATCAATCAGAATATTCTTTTCTTTTATTATATTATTTTTATTGTTATTTCTATTTTATTGTTATTTCTTGAACATCTGAAGGTTTCATTGGATTGCATCTTCATGTTCGTGGTAAGAGGATCGGATCGAACCGGACAACAAAAAAAGCCAATAACATGCATAAAGGGACGAAAAACTGATCCTTAGGGTAGTGTTTAATACGCCTCGACCAATAAGATTCTTTTATATATTTTATTTATATTTTATATTTAAAATTTTAAATTAATTCTCTATCAATTTTTAGAAAATTTTTTTTGCAAAGTTCAAAATTATTTTCGAACATCTTTGTGATAGAACATGCCCTCTAGAAAAGTGGACATAAGGTAAAGAAAGCAAGTTGAGGTTGATTTTAGTTAGATAATAGACTAAAATTGCTATGACTTCTTGACTCATTTGTCATATATTAATTCTAAACTTTAAAAAATTCTATACTTTTTCAAATTAAAGTAAATTAATTTGGACCATTTTTTGCATAATCAAATCTTACATAAAAATAATAAGAAATATCTCATGTATAAACATAATTTATAACACATAAAATCCGGTCTCATTCTATACCAAGATATGCATCAAAATGATAGGTGTGAAGTCAATATAATAATCAATTGCTCGCATTTATAAGTCTAGACTGGACAAAATTGCTTGTTTAAGCTCAAAAATCTTTGTTCAACCCTAGATTTAGTTGATGATGGCGCCTCTAACACTTAGCTTGGACCAAAAAAAAAAAAAAAGGGCCACACTCGTCTCTTGATATCATATATGATCATTAGAATCATGATCCTTGCCAGATTTGCTCAACTCACTGAGTAAACATGAAAATCTTGTTTTTTTTAGTATAATTGAAGGGAATTTTCTCAACTTTATTAGAGAGAATTATGTACAAAATAAGAAAATGTACAAGAGACATTAATAGATATAAAGAATATTTTTCAAAAATGTGTCGACAATTGTCACCTCTCGAAAGATATTCTCATATTTCAAATAAGAGCAAATTTTTCTAAAGATAATGCGGGTGAGAGTGAATTTAGAAGATAAGATCTTCAAAAAAATTTTTTTTTCAAATATACCAACAGAAGGTGAGGTCCATTTAATCACAAGCAGGTCTCTATTGAAGAGGAAGGATCCTAACTTTTCAGAAAAATTGTAAATATTAAGGAATCTTGATTTACATAATATATCCAAACTAGTTACAATAAAAAAAGGAAGGGTCATCTTCAAAATAGAAATAGAAGAATGAAGGAGAGAGAAAGAAATGAAATATTGTCACAGATATAATACCAAAAAGACTCTCTACACATTGAGCAGCTTATCGTGCAAGCTTTCTTTCCGATTTTTCTTCCATTTGAAATTTATCCCTCAATGCAAGGGAAGATATATAATTTGTAAATCAAAATTAGATAACCTATTCAGATTATTGATAAGGCCAATCAGATAACTATATTTGGTACATATTTTGAATGGCAATATATGAGAGAAAATTCAGATTAGGGATGGTTATCCATATTACTAGATATGCCATAATCTGATAAATTACTTTTCATAAAATTACTTTTTATTGCCCCTACTCGTATCCTCTTCTATTGATCTCGCTTATTGCTCTCTACTCGCATCCTTCTTTATTGATCTCGCTAAATCTTTATATCGAATGTACCTAGCCACACCCTCTTCTCGAAGTTGGTTGGTTGGCGCAGATCTTCGTTGGCCCATGGCACAGCGAAATTTTTTCGATCGGTGTCCTTCAATATCTTTATTGATCGCTTCGAATTTCATTTATAAATAATTTTTTAAAAAAGTATTATTATTTATAAATTTAAATTTTTTAAATCAAATATATAATTTTTAATAAATTTAATTTAGAAATATTTTAAAATTTGATGTTATATGATTAATAATCAATTTGTCATACTAAATACAGTAATCAATATTATTTGCATCATCTATGTATACTAAACATAATAAAATATAGTAATTCACATGATAATATCTATTAAGTGATGATCTACTTGATACAACATGATAATATCTATTAAGTGATGATCTACTTTATAGATAATCCATATTATCGCGATGCATCAAACCTACCTTATAGATGAAACCGATAGAAAAGGCTTTCAAACCGAAGGATCCCTTCAGTTGAAGCTCTAAAAGGATGGAGGCACAATGGGATTTGATCCAGAAAGTGAGATTTTTAGTTAAATAATAAGAAGATTTTACAAGGAAAGCAGTCATTGGTTAAGCAATAAGCAGGATCCGATCGATGACTATCACATCAACCCAGTAAATTGTGGGGTTATTTGCAGGTAATTCTTTCACCAAAGAGTGAAGTGGAAAAAGAAAAAAAGTTTTAAGACTTTTTTCTTTCTTGTATTCTAAATTGACACGTATCTAGACGTGGAAAGCACAATGGGATGGAGGCACAATGGGATTTGATCCAGAAAAGTGAGATTTTTAGTTAAATAATAAGAAGATTTAACAAGGAAAGCAGTCATTGGTTAAACAATAAGCAGGATCTGATCGATGACTATCACATCAACCCAGTAAATTGTGGGGTTATTTGCAGGTTATTCTTTCACCAAAAAGTGAAGTGGAAAAAAGAAAAAAAAAATTTAAAACTTTTTTTTTCTTGTATTCTAAATTTACACGTATCTAGACGTGGAAAGCCAGCTGTGGCCGCCTTCTTTCTTCCCTTCAACCTAAATCTAAACCATAGTTATTAAAATCAGGTCGGACCGGATTCTTCGTACTAAGAGGTTTTTGATTGAGGATGATTTTAAATCGGTCATCTCTTGGTTGCAAAAGAAGAATGGGCCTTTTGGCCCTGCAAATTCGATTCTTACGGATATTTGGACTATCCTATGGAAGAGCGACTGCTTCCAGATCCGTCATATTTAGCCGAGCGATCCCTATCCTTCTTTATTGACGCAAATTTTGAGTTCAAATCTATCTTGGTTGATTCGCATGCGACTAGTGTAATCACCTGTATGTACCAAAAAAAAAAAAAAAATAGGTCGAACCGACCAATTAAATAGGTTGAATCAAGACCCAAAGACCAATATGATTAAATATATAAAAGATTCAAAATAATTCGATCAATTCATTCGATTCGCCCATGAACCAATCAATCCAGTCTGAACCATGAGTTTATCAATGCCATTTAAATTTTTTTGACCTTTGGTATGTCAAATTCCTTACAGTTTATTGTAATTTTTTCTTCATTGGGATGCTCGCAAATTTTACGAAGAAAGAAAAGAATATCATGCAAAGAAAAGCATTGATGAAAAAGGAATTAAAAAATAGGTTAAAATATAAAAAATTTATGAAAATCAAGACGAAAAGCAGAGAGATAAAGAAAAATTAATAAAAAATAAAAGAAACTCGAATAAAAAAAATTTTATTTTTTTAAAAAAAAAGTTAAATTAGACTAAATGGGTATACAGATTGAAAGTAAGTAAATTTTAAAGATTAAATAAAATACTAAAAAAATAAAAAAAATAAAATTAATATATATGTTTATTTTATTAAAAATTAATTTTTATTAATATAAATATA
Organism: Calamus simplicifolius; assembly: GCA_900491605.1. NCBI lineage: Eukaryota > Viridiplantae > Streptophyta > Magnoliopsida > Arecales > Arecaceae > Calamus > Calamus simplicifolius. The sequence continues at coordinate 76,741 of UESW01001329.1, forward strand.
TTTTATATTAAAATAATTAAATCGATGGTTCAATAAGTGATCCAATGGTTGAATAACTTATCCGATGATCCAAGCCCTTGATTGGATCAATGTTCAGACTAAATCTGGCAACGAGATCCAAACACTTCTTAAAATAAATAAATAAAAAAAAAAAAAAAAAAAAAGGAAGGAAAGCAAATACCACCATTAAAGCCCCGGTTTAGGCAAGGGCCTTCTTCCGTTGCTAACGTACGCAGTTTGGGTACCCAGCGCCAGCTCAGAGAGAGAAAAGAGGCAACTTTATGGAGCGACGGCGCACCCCTTTCTTCTGTTGGAAACGCCTCCCCCTCCTTCCCCTCGCTCCAAAGCCCTTCTTTTATTCGCGCGAGCGAGCGAGCGAGCGAGCGACGTTGCCCTCGATAGATAGATAGATAGATAGATATCCGTGTCTGCCGCTACTCGGCCGCCAAGAACTCCTCTCTCTCTCTCTCTGCCAAGCGAGGGAGCAAGAGAAAGAAAGAAAGAAGGCAGGCAGGCGGAGCGCCCTCTGTTCGGCTTGGATTCCTTCGCCCATGATGGGTATCTGTCTTCCTATTCCTTGTTGATCGAAACACCTCCCTGGCTTGAAGTTTTCCGCCTTTTCAATCGATATTTGTGGATTCTTGGAGGATTCCTTAGTGGGTTCCGAATATGTTCGTAAATTGCTCTTCTTCTTCTTCCGTTTTTGCGAATTTCGTGGGTTTTACTCGCCGTTTGGCTGGATTGGTTATTCGATTCCGCGGGCTGGCTTTTTTCTCCTTGGAAATCTTGAAAAATTCTATGGATTTATTTCCATCGTGTGTTAGGTCATTAGGTTTAGGTTTCTTTTCGTCGCCGGAAATCTTGAAAAGATCCTGAATTTTTTCCTGTAAAAATTTGGTATTTTGCTTTAGTACTTAGAACGTTTTCTTGTTACTTGATAATTTCTATTATGAATAATTGAAAACTTTGCTTCTTTGTGAATTATGTTATCTTCTGTATCGGTTCTTTTTTTTTCCTATTTGTCTGGAAAAATTTCGTTTCTGGTATCTGATTTCTGGCGTTACTTTCCATAGAAGGGGATCTGAGTCCATCGTGGGACAGCGATGATGAGTACGAGAAATTCATCCAAAGGATGAACCCTCCAAGGTAATTTTGTGATACTATTACCATATTCAATCAATCTGCTATTAGTTTTCTTATTCTGTTCCAGAATACGAGATTCTGAATCTCTTCATCTCTTTCGCTTGTTAGGGTTGTGATTGACAACGAATGCTGCGCTAATGCAACAGTTATTCGGGTAAGCGATGATCTCTTCCTCTGTTGCTTCCTTGCTTTGAAAGCATATTGGTGGTTGCTGTTATGCTGATAGCTTGTCCAAAATTGTGGTCTTTTAGGTTGACAGTGCAAACAAGTATGGAATTCTTTTAGAAGTAGTTCAAGTCCTTACTGATCTGAATCTTATCACCAGAAAGGCTTATATATCCTCTGATGGTGGATGGTTCATGGATGGTAAAACATAGATTTCGTACTTTCTTATTTCCCCCCCTCTCTCCTTTCTCTCCTGTTGCTCTATGTCATTTATTGCAACCAGTAGTGAAAAATATTTTCCTCATTGGTAATGACTGGATCTTGACAGTTTTCAATGTGACCGATCGGGAAGGAAAGAAAATAAGCGACGAATTTAAGATCAATGAAATAATGGATTATATACGTAAGGTAGAGTTTTCATGCCACTGTAATGTAATGCTTATTTCCAATAATTACGTGCCTATGCTGATGAGCCGTGTGTGTGTGTGGTTGGGTTTACTGCAGTCCTTGGGGGCAGATTCTTCTTTTGTACCCTCGCGCAGGAGATCGGTGGGTGTAGCGCCTTCCTCGGATTACACTGTGATCGAGTTAACTGGGACTGATAGACCTGGTTTGCTCTCTGAAGTGAGTGCAGTGCTCACCAGCCTGAAGTGCAACGTGGTGAATGCAGAGGTGTGGACACACAATACAAGAGCTGCATCGGTGATGCAAGTGACTGACATTGAGACAGGTTTGGCAATCAAAGATCCAGAAAGGCTCTCTAGAATCAAGGAGCTTCTCTGTAATGTGCTTAAAGGGAGCAATAAGGCCCGAGGAGCGAGGACAGCAGTTTCTATGGGGGACACCCACACAGATCGAAGGCTCCACCAGATGATGTTTGCTGATCGGGATTATGAGAGGTCTGACGGTGATACTGGGGATGAAAACCATAGGCCGGAGGTGACTGTTGTCAATTGGCTTGATAAGGATTATTCTGTGGTGACCATTCGATGTAAGGATAGGCCAAAGCTTCTCTTCGACACACTTTGCACGCTGACAGATATGCAGTATGTGGTTTTCCATGGGAATGTGGATGCTGAGGGGCAGGGCCAAGAAGCTTATCAGGTACTTCATAACGTTTCGTCTTTATTATTGTGTGGTTAGTATGGCGAAGCTTTTGGCTCTTCATTTGAAAGGATACTATCCTTACATGCTTTATTTTCTTATATTCCTGAAGGAGTTCTATATCCGGCACATAGATGGGTCCCCCGTCAACTCAGAAGCTGAGAGACAGCGAGTGATCCAGTGTCTTGAAGCAGCTATCGAGAGGAGAGTATCTGAGGTAATTATTAACATGATCTCTGCTGCTTGATTTTTTGGTCAGCAAATCAGTTTCTTATGGCGGGGGGAGGGGTTTAAGCTCGCAATGTGTGCTTGATGAACTCCTACATCTCATTCTGCTTTGAGCGTGAAGCCATGGAAAACAATGGAAATATGACATGTATAAAACTGTTGCATTTATAAGAGGAAATAGAAAATATATTTACACTACCACCTTTGTTGGTTACCTGCTTGCACTGAATGCTTGATCTCTTTGGTGCATGCCTTATGCATGTCTTGCAGGGTCTCAAGCTGGAATTGTGTATAAGCGATAGAGTAGGTTTGCTATCAGAAGTTACTCGCATCTTCCGTGAGAACAGCTTAACTGTCACAAGGGCAGAAGTATCAACACGAAGAGGGAAAGCCATCAACGCTTTCTATGTCCGTGATGCTGCTGGTAATTCAGTTGATGCCAAGACCTTAGATGCTATAAGGCAGGCGCTGGGCCAGTCTGGACTACAGGTGAAGGGCCTCGCAGATCTGCCCAAATCTCCTCAGGAGACTGCTACCAGATTTCTCTTTGGTGGTCTCTTCAAGTCCAGATCCCTTTATAACCTTGGATTGGTCAGGTCTTACCCCTAGAATATGTGCTGGTCCAGTTGTGTACATAATGTTTCACCAATGTAGTATCATACGACACACAACTACTCTGCCAAAGGCAGGGAGGAGGGAACCTATGGGAAAGTGAAATCATTGCAGAAAAGCCTTTCCATCATTTGTTTAGCAGGGACTCCTCTCCTTTGGATTAGGAACAGAAAGAATCATGAAAACTTGTACAGAATCCATCGGTTGTAACCATAAAACCAGATGTCGTAAATATGAATGTAAATATGATTCTACACTATAAAATGCAGTGGTTCCAAAATGGATATCTATCCATGTTCCATGCTTTGCTTTAAGGTTGCCGATGAGAATCCTCTAAAAGTTTCCTGCTTGATTTTTTATTTTTATTTTTTTGACATTCAGAGCTGGCATTTGAGAGCACTGGGAAGGATTCTGAAAACCTTAAATTAACCAAGTTTACTGATAGGGGTGCAGTTAGCTTGCTGCTACTTTTCTGTTAACCTATCGACCTTTGATCGTTGATCTTGTTGATTTAAATTGCTGTAACATTGGGAAACTGTAGTGGATGCAGCAGTATGGATTTTGGACCAAAAATAAAAGAGGAAGAACATGTGTGGAATTTAAGACGCCTGACGAGTTTCGTTCGGTGTGAAAGGATTGAACAAACTGTTCTTGGATTCAAAACATTGGGCTGCATGAGGCCAATTCCTTTGCTTGTCCTCGTTTGAATGCCGATGGTAGCGGACAATCTTTATGATTCAGCCGCCAGTGTGGACGATTGACCTTTCTCAGCCTAGTTGATCTTCGAGTCGCAATCCAATGACTCTGTTCAAGTGGATTCCGGCCAGGCTACTTAATCCGACAAAGCCAATCAATGATAGTCTCCACTATGCATTCTTCGATCAAGTTGTCCATTGTCATCCACTCGTGTGATTCTGAGGCCATATCTTTGCTGCTGATGCTTGGCTTAAGGAATGGTCCTGATTAATCTGGCGGTGTCCATGACACTGACTCGATGTCCTCACAGTGTAAACGGTGCCGACAAGTAAATGAGACTCTGTCCTCTAGTGAAAAGACGAGGAGTGCCACATCTACCTGGAAGAAGTTGTTCTCATTTATATCAGCAAGATTTTTTTTTTTTTTTCCCTTCATGCAGGGCCCACCTAAACATTGCAAGGAGCCCACGTATGAGTTGGAGAAGGATGTGGCTCATGCCATGCGTCAGTGATAAAACCCTACGACCATGAGAACATGCTTCTAGTGAGAATGCTGCTGGGGGTAACCTTGAATTATTCAATCGCTGGTTGGGTCCACTCTTTGTTCACCATCTATTTGGATGCCTCTCCTTCAAGCTTAAAGCATGTGGCGATACGGCAGGTGCATGTCTGATGCCCCTTTCTCCTACTTAACACACCATCCATCATAGCTTATGCGTTCTGGCCATCATTTATCTCACCGGTGGCTTCATCTAAGTTACTCTAGTTTCCTTGTAACTTCTTACTCTGGTTGTATTAATTCCTTTCAGTTGCAGTAATTGGCATCAAAGTTCATTAACATGCACTGTTACTCTCTTCTTCCATCAGTTCAGAATGAGAAACTCTGTCCCTCTAAGACTAACTGATGCTTAATTTACTCAGCGAGCGACTGTTGAAATTTGGATTTTAGAGCAGCGGGCACATGGAATTGGAGGACAACGAGGCGTCCATGGAGTGACTCATGGTAATAAGAGGTAGTGGGAATTGCTCGTTGGATGGAGTGAACAACTGGAAGCCAACCAAGATGGAACCAATCACAGGGGAAAAAGGTGATGGCTTCTCAGGCTCGGTCGCTCGATTGATTGACTGCATTATTCTCGGCGTCCTGCGGTTGGGTGCTGTCGAGTTTTCACGTGGGCTGCTTGCGTTGGTGCACGTGGCTCCATCTCGAGGGCAGTTAAAATAAACATTTTGCTGTGACCCATTGTCCTAATCAAAGTTGTCTGGTTCGATCCGAACATTGATCCGACCAAGAACTACTCAGGGTCACTGATTCAACCATCGGATCATCGATTGAATTATTATTAATTATTTTAATATATATATATATATATAATAAATATTAATTTTTAATAAAATATTTATAGTTAACCTGGTAATAAAATGCATGACTTCATTTGGTTCAAGTTGAGTTGATCGATTCATGAATGAATTGGATGGGTTAATCGAATTATTTCGGATCTTTTACGCATTCGGTTTTATGTTAGAACTAAACCGACTTGACCTTCGGATCTCGGTTCAATCAGTCCAATCGACCGGTTGAGTCCAATTCCGGCAACTATAGTCCTAATCTATGGCTCTGTTCTGATTATCTAAATTTTAAACAAGAGAGTCTTGGGCTGGCTGATACCAAGGCAAAGCGTGGGATTCCATGCAGCCTCGCATCACATGTTAGCTGTGATTTATGACTCTGTTGTCATCAAGATTAGTTAATGGCAACTAGACAAAAAAAAAACATTTAAGTAATTAATATTATATAAAAGGGAATCATCTGTTTGTTTGGGGAGTCAGACTGGTGAACAGATCATGGACATGGCATGGTGGATGCATTTGAGATGGTTTTCTTTAGTGTGATGGACCCATCAGGGACCATTCTGGAATCTGTCATTTTTTTGAAGATCGGATTCCTTCATTAAATTATGGCTCAGACTCTATTGATCTCTTGCTCAAAGATGATAACCACAGATCGGCCATGGTTTGTGCTCCCTTTTCTTTAGAACATGGATTAGGATTCCACCTCAATACCACCAGGCCTTGGTATCAGAAAGCAGTACAATGGTTTGAGGCCAAATTTTCTCTAGGGGTTTGGATCAATCTCTCCTGTTTAACTTCCTAGCATCTACAGGCCTAGTGTTTGCTCAAAAGTGTCCGTCTTTAAGGGTGTTTACATAACATATCATGAAGAAAGACTTTAAGCTTTACTTTTATGTCAAACCACAGGATGCCAACTAAATTGATAATTGATAAAATAACTTAACAATTAATGTCTTGTAGTAAGGTGCATGTAAAATTAAAAGCACAAAACACAAAAAAAAGGGGTAGCAATTCATATTTCCGTGTCATGTTCATGTCATATTAAAGATATAACAGAATATGAATTAATACGAATAGGACATGATTAATTGATCATGTCAAAAATCTAAATACGAACATGATATAATTATTAAATAAATAATACAATGCATGCATAACTAATTTAATAAATTAATCGTATTGGATAGATACGATATAACTCACTCAATACGAATAGACATGATCTAACTTGCTGAATACGATCCACTTAATATGTCATAAACTAAACAAATAAATCATTTTAGATTAGCCGGTTAATTCTTGATGTGAGACAATTATTTCATTTCATAATTGCGTTAACATATTTATAACATGAATCCATTTAAGATCAATTTGAACTCACTTATCTCATATTGAGTCGAGATACCATCTCTAAATGCCATCTTTATGAGAAGAGGTAAAAAAGATTTCATCGCAGTCCAAAGCGCAAATCAATCATCTATGTTTTTTACCTCTTTTTTAAAACTTTTTTCCTTCCCTTGTCTCTTCTATTGATAATTGGCAGAGTCCAAGCCCACCTGCTCGTCCAATTAATCTTATTAGCATATCAAAATCATGTGATCCAAAAACTCAAGTGAAAGTTAATGTATAGCATGTGAATTTGAGTTATAAATACATCACACAATCCTTTTCCGAACTAAACTTGGGAATCACAAACGCAATGATGAGACTCCATTATTGTCTCCCATGGATAGCCTTTTCTCATGACTTCTGCATACTCGGATCAGCTTTGATACCATTTATAATGCTCCAAGCCCACCTGTTAGCCCAATTGATCTCATTAGCGGACCGAAATTACGTGGTCCAAAAACTCGACTGAAAGTTAATGGATAGCAAGTGAATTTGAGTTATAAGCACATCACACATTTCTTTTCCATCCAATATGAAACTAAACTTGAGTATCACAGGATTTCTCTCCAAACTAAATTTCTGGGCATCCTAGCTCATGAGAGAAAAAAAGGTCTTTCACTTTGCCCCCTCTTTATGTGAAATTATTCTTAAGACTTAGCTGAGAATAAACCTTTATGTTGGTGCCTTATCTTGGTAGCGACCACCCATCAAATTGATTGCGATATCTAAAAGCGATGTCTTGCCAGAAATTGTCCTCTTACATGTGACAAAAACAACATAAAGTTGAGGTAAAACAGGAACCGCCTCAAAAGAACACTGTGAGAAAATTTCAATTCCATCTCGAAAAGGTGATGCGGTCCATCTCTAATCCTTTCGTTTTCTTTCTCCCAAAATTCCATCAGACAAGCAGTCTCTGTTAGTATAGAATTGTTAGAGAGCTAAGAAGTCCGCTTAAAACAGGCCTGACAGAAGAGTGAAAAGAAAAAAATTAAGAAGAATATTCTACAAGAACTGAACATTTTGTAGAAAAAGAAGTGCATTGGATGTTCAAAATGTAAAGGTATTTCTTGAAATAACATTTTACACAAAAAAAGGATAGATTATCAAGTGTGATGGTCCTTTTACCTTCAAATTAGTAATAGGATCGTTGAATATAATCTACTTTGTAAAATAATAATAATAATAACCGAGAAAGTTGTCAATACAGCTAGCAATGCAAAGAAATGTATCAATTGGCTAGTACTTTGTAAAATACATAAAGATTGAAAATCCACTATGATTCATAATTTACATATCTTAAAACAATAATAGATTTAACTTAACAGAGTTTTTAATTAAATCATAGAAAAATAGTATCATATTATTAAAATTATCTGTCTCTATTCTTATTACGTTAAGAGACTATCAAAAGATATGAATTTTGATTTGGAGATATCTTTATTGCTGTTGTTATTATAAATAATGGGATGGTACTGTCTTATGATATTTAACACCTGTCAGAACGTAAAGTCATGTTCTCCATCTGGGTAAGAGAATGAAAGCCTTTAGGTAGTGTTTGATAAAAAAAATATTATTCATGGATAAGTGTACGGGATAGAGTTTGTCCCCTGGCTATTCCTAGGGATATCCCTTGGCTATCCCATTGATCATATCAAATGCAAAAAGGTAAATCCATAGGATAACTTTTTTTTACTCTTATTTGGAGGGATAACCAGCTATTCCTGTATTTTCTAGGGAATAAGTTGAGGGGATATCCATGATTAATCATGGTTAATCATAGGATATCCCTTTGGTTAACTTTATTCCCAGCTATCCTTTATAGTTATGGCTTTTGGGAATAAGAAGGGATATCCAGGGGATATCCTCTCTTATCCCCTATTTCAAACACTACCTTAGGATGAGGTGGTGAGGCAAAGAGAGCTGTAAGCTTGCGCAGGAATGATGGTGTTTTGCAAATGATATCATATTTCCTACAAATATTTAAATAAATAAATTTTCCTCAAAAAAATTTTAATATCATTGTACCTAGAATGCATTGGTTGTGCAACTTTAATTCATATGACTTCCTATAAAAAGAAGACCTTGGTTCATATGGACAAATAGTAGTCTTCCATGCAGTGTTTTTAAGTGCCTCTACAATCTAAACAAAAATGATAGTTGCAATATATTCGGTGCACAAAAATCAGCCAGTCAACTACAAGAGAATACAATCCTCATTATGGAAAGATTCTAGATTTTTTTTTATTTCAAAGAAAAAGATTTGCTGGTGCTCATAGTTGCTTAAATTTTAATTTAGGTAGTGTTTGATAGAAAAAATATTATTCATGGATAAGTGTACGGAATAGAGTTTATCCCCTGGCTATCCCTAGGGATATCCCTTAGCTATCCCATTGATCATATCAAATGTAAAAAGATAAATCCATAGGATAACTTTTTTTTACTCTTATTTGGAGGGATAACCAGCTATTCCTATATTTTCTAGAGAATAAATTGAGGGGATAATCCATAGTTAACCATGGATTATCTCTCTGATTAATTTTATTCTCAGCTATCCTTTAGGTAGTGTTTGATTCCCCAAAAGCTATCCCTGGATAAATGTACATGATAGCATTTATTTAGGGGATAGCTGAGGGAATAAGCACCTTTTTAAAATTACAAGTATGCCATCAAGGGATAACTTTAGTTGTTCCTGGGTTCCCTAGGAAATAAGTTCAGGGAATAACTCATCCCATGGTTAAACATGGGTTATCCCCTCTGGTTAAACTTTTTCAGACCTATCCCCTCTAGCTATAGTATTTGGGGATAAGGGGATATCCAGAGGATATCCTTCCTTATTTCCCATGTCAAACACAGCCTTATAGTTATGGCTTTTGAGATATCCTCTCTTATTTTCTATTTCAAACACTACCTTAAAGCTCAGAATTTTTATCAGTACATTAGAAGGAAAGTTTTTGAGTTTTGTTAGAGATAACCAGGTTTCTTCTCCATAAGTAACACCAACATGTCCCTTATCACCCTTATTAAAATGAGTAAATAATGGGCTTCACAACAAGGGGTTGCCTTCCCATACAACCTAAATACCCTTCATGAAGAACGCGTGGCCCATCAACCGACAACAAATTCATGTATTTGTTGAGTACAAATCAGGCCCCAACCACTCTATGACTGGGCCATGTTAGGTGCGTTCCTGGTCTATTTGAAGGCTTTCTTCATGCTGGGAACAAAGCAAGTCTCAGAATACTTATGAGAGCATAACTACTGTTATGTGTACACATAATCTTTACAGCCTGCACAAAATAATTTACCTTGGCTAAGATTCGTAAAGCACAAAATTCATCGTGCTCCAACATTATTAATTACGATATCTACCTTTCATGACTACTGATCAGGTCTGACGACTTATTTTAAGACCAGTTTGGGGCTTGACATCTGAGTGTTGGGGCTGATATGGACTAGTAACTAACCATACCAACCTGCATTGAACCATTTATTTGGAGTTGAATTGACTTGCTAATTAGGATTAGGATTTTAACTTTCTATTTCCCAGATAATGTGATCTTGTTATCATCAATTTCATAACATTGTGGTGATATGTGTTCCTCAAGAAAATATTGTGCATGATGCCCTCTATATATATATATATATATATATATATATATATATATATATATATATATATATATATATATGAGCTTTTTAAAATTTCATCCAGTTGTCATAGATAAGCTAAGGAGATTTTTTTTTTTTTTTTCCCTTCTTGTCACCAGTGATGATAAATTAGTGAAGAGACTTCATTGTAATTTTCTTCTTCCTTTTATCCTTTTTTTATAAATATTTTGAGAACCTGACAAGCGAACTCATTACTGATTGATAATTCTATAAGTTCATGTGATGGGTTGCCTTTGTAATTCTTCCAAAGGAAAAGACTTGATCATGAGAGAGAGATCGCAACATTAGCATATGATAGCACATTGGAACCATGAGAAGGGACCATCATGCTGGAGAGATATCCTTAATTTTGAACGCAGGTTTAAAGACAAGAGGTTACATCTAAAGTTCTAGTCCATTTTTTTTTCATAGATTGTTTTTTGATTCAGTATATAGATCTAGGGAAAAGCATTTTAAGCAGCGGCAGGGGAGGAAAAGGTTGGCCTCATGGGACCTTCTGGTGAAGGCTGTTTGGTGGAACATGTGGAAGGAAAAAAATCAAATAATTTTCAGGGAGAAGGTGTCATTAATAAAGGATATGATAGCTTTAACTTATTCCCCCCTCTGTTTTCATATCATAATATCATGAATTGAATTGATAGCTGCCTCTCTTGAGGGATAAGAGCTCAAGTTTTGAGCTATCTGAAGAAAATGCGGTAGAAAAGATAGCGAGGTAACAGCATGTGAAACATAGCTCGTGGAGGAAACAAGGAAATCGTGACAAGTAACTAATAAAATTATTTCAAGAATAAAGAAGGTACGCTTTAGTGGACTAGTACGTTGAGAAAGTTAAAAAAAAGGTGTACTAACTTACGTCATGGCTTGAGGGTTTTCTGTGTACCTAAATATTCTTTAGGGACGTTTGGTAGAAGATAATTTATCTAAATTATTAATAATTTTAAAAAAGTTTATCAGATAATTGTATTTGATACGCATTTGAATGATAATTTATCTTAATGGTAATATACATCATCTCATAAGATGTAATCTAGATTATCTCAAAAAAAGATGATTATCCACATTATCATAGATGTGATAATCTAATAAATTACTTTTTGATAAAATTACCCTTCTTCTCTTTTGATCTTCATATCCAAGGTCTTATGGCACGCCGCAAAATTTCTTTCGATCGGTGGCCTTCAGCATCCTCACTGGTCGCTTCGAATATCATTTATAAATACATTTTTTTAAAACATTATCATTTATAAATTTTTTTTAAATTAAATATATAATAATATATAAATTTTTAATAAATTTAATTTAGGGATTTAATGTTATATGACTGGTAATATGTTTGTTATACCAAATATAGTAATCAATGTTACTGTTGTATTACCTGTATATATCAAACACTAGTAAGGTTTTAGCGAGAAATTTATTGGAGCCAGAATTTTGATTTCTTGAAGCAGGTCATTTCTTCTTATTGAAATAGCAAATCCACTTACATGTCCATGACCACTTTCTAGTCATCCAAGAACCAAGCTTAACTGTGACAAGCTCACAAAGTGCATAACATTTCATATTTAAGGATACAGTCTCTCATGGGGAGGTCTCCTTTGAAGATGCAGCTGGTGGGATTCCAGGAAACAGAGGATTTGGAGGGAATGGGAATGGAGGGAAGCGGAAGGCCGGTGATGGTGGTGGTGGTGCAGTTAGCAGTGGAAGATTAGGTAACTGAGGCACAAACGGTGCAGGCAGAACTGATGGTGGTGGCTGTGGAAAAACCGGCGGCAGAAGAAATGGTGGCGGCTGTGGAAAAACTGGCGGCAGAAGAGACGGTGGTGGCTGAAGTGGGTTGGGTGGCAGCGGGATTCCACCAATGTTAGGCGGAGATGGAACGAATGGAAGCGGAGGAAAGAAGAACCCGGCAGGGTGATCAACCTTCTCATCTCCCACAACTGGCTTCTGATAACAGATCTCTGCTTGTTTCAAAGGCCTGAAGGCGAAGAACCCAGCCGAGTACACGGGCACACCGTTCCTTCTGGACTTGAGACGAAGCCCCGTGGAAGTGGCAGAGGAAGCTATCGAGCAGAACGGCTGGTTGCTTCTCACTAGCTTCACCGAGCAAGACTCAATTAGTTTTACGTGCTTGCCAACTTCAAGAGGTAGGCGAACTCTGAACTTTCCTCGCCGATTAGTCTTCACCTCCTTCCGGAAGCTGAGCTTCGTCTCATTATCCCCACATTCAACTGCCACTGAAGCACCTGCATGTAGTGGTGAAATTAGAACAAAGAGTTCATCAGAAATTTCTCAGACTGGATCTCGTTTAAGTGAAAGATAGATAGATAGATAGATAGATAGAAAGAGAGATGAGAGTATTGACCTGCTATGAAGTGGCTAGGCTTTGAGAACTCCTGGTGAAAGCAGGTGTCACAGTAAACAGTTCCAACCACCATTGCAGATGGGAGCTTCTTTTTTCCATGGTGAGCAGCCAAACAACCATGGAGGAAGCAATAGAACGATACAATTAACAGGCAGTAGACTCTAACACCAGCACCCATCTCTAAAGATGGTCAATTATCCTTGTGTCTCGACTGCAAACAAGCTCTGTTCCTACGTATTTATAGAATGTTTGTCGTAGAAATACCAACTCCTCCAAGTAATGCAAGGAATCAGACAGTTAGAGCTACCAGGCCTCTCCTTTTCAGTTGGAATCCATGAAGCTTTAAGGCACTGTCATGTCGATCATATGAGAATCCGCCAGCCGTTAGCGAACGACGAGCCGTGAATGAAAAAGGTCTACTGGCCTTTTTGCCAGAGCACCAGCAAGGAGAGAAGAAGGCTGGAAGCTATCTACTGCTTGCTTTTAGGCTGTATGCTTTCCTTTTGGCTAGCTGGGGATGCTGTGAAGCTCATGCACTGGCGTGCATTTATTTGGTTGGTCTCATGTAGGCTGCGGGCCAGTGGTGGTTCACGGGGGGGGCAGTGCTAAGACAACCACAATCTTTGAAGGCCATTGCAGGAAGAATGGTGAGAGGATAGAGTTCACGAGTATGGGCTTGGCCGGCTTGCATGGCTCCAGACAAAATTTTGCATCAGTTTGTCAAACTTTTGGTTGGTTGAGTCACATCGCGCTGCATATCTTTGGCTTCTGATCTGCCACACCTTATTAAATTGGATGAATTGGATGAATTAAAGCAATGGATGGATGCAGTTCCAAATTCCAAAGAGATGAGAACAAGGCTATTGCCATGAGGTGGCTTGAGTTTGGGCCTTGAGTACATCTTCTATAAATTACTCTTTAAGAGATTAGAGAGTGACATGCTTGTCTTTCTTAAGTCCTATGTCGGCATGAAAAGAAATCACTGTCCAAGTCTATCTACTATGGATTTCATGTGAAGCTCACGTTCACGGGTTCTGAAAAACTTTGAGGATCGTGCCGACCAGACAAAGTTTGGCGACATCGACGTCGATTGGAAATTCCGTGAGCTAACATGACCAAGAAGTCTGCAACCCGTTTGATATTCTCTCGAATCAAGCATGGATCCTAACTAATGTGGTGATGGCTAGCCGGAGGATCTGAAGTTGACTTCTGTAGGCATTGATGTCAAGGATCAAACCTATCATACTGCAAGCATAGAACGTCACTAAGATCCAAAAAAATATTAAGAGTGCTTCAAAAGCAGTGAATGATGATTTTAAGATCAAGGCCATCAAAAGCACAAACAGATGGACAAGTTGGGTCTCTTCTACTTCTCATAATCATACGCTTCAAGAAATCAACATCAAGGCCATGATATATTTTTCTCCCAGTGATTTCACACTGAAAAAGAAGACAATGCCTAAACCATAACGACAGAGCCATGAACCGCTCCATTAATAAGCTCTGAAGAAATGAGTTATAAGTCTAATGCTGAGCATAATCCCAAATCAATGTCCAATAAGCTTTAGTAAGGCATGACATTGAGTTGGTAACTTGGTATGACAAAACATGATGATAGAAATTGCACTCCCATACAAACAAAGCAGTCAGTCCAAATAATATAGTTCTCTTTGTTGCATTTTCAATTTCCAGAGAGCTAAGAACTGATCCTAGTGAATCTTTGTTTCACAATCCCTGTGCCATTATCTGGTTCCATCACCAAAATTTGAGGTGCAAAGAAATGTAAGATCTAACAAGGAACTTATTACATCTTCCAAAATGAATTCTTCCGCCCCAAGATATGGCAGTGACATTGTGGACGCTTTCTAATGTATATGACTTTCTCTTCAAAAAAGAAACAGGACTTCTAAATAACAACCCTCAAGATGAAACTTTTAACTTGATATGAGAAATGCGATAACATCAAAGAAGAATAGAGTGAAACTGCAATGCTTCAATGTGCGATGCAGTCTTTAAGATATGGATGTGTGGAATTCACATACCGATCCCATGAACGCTTGTATCTGCTGATGGCCATCTTAAGCCATGGCTTCAAATGACCACTATAGTGCACGACGGCTGCACTCTCTATCAACCTATCATCAATCTCCAAGTCATATCCCAATCCCAGAACATGCCATCTCCGGTCTAGTGGCTCCACCAGCCCATAAAATGCAAGAAGACCGGGAGGAAGCGTGCCTGTCTTCCAGAGCATCCGATCAGCATTCTGCTCCTGCCAGTAGTGAAAATTCGCAGTGA
Source organism: Calamus simplicifolius (assembly GCA_900491605.1). Lineage (NCBI taxonomy): Eukaryota > Viridiplantae > Streptophyta > Magnoliopsida > Arecales > Arecaceae > Calamus > Calamus simplicifolius. Next base: position 91,759 of record UESW01001329.1, read on the forward strand.
TGTTTTCTTTCTTCCATGCTATCAGATCAAAGATGTTCATTCCAAATGCCCATCCACATGCTTGAGGATCAAACCTTGAGCTGATCAGTGGATGAGAGAAATTGAGATACTTGTAGAACCGATGGAACGCCTCAAGGCAAGTCTCCACAGCTCCAATTACATTTCCATGCAATTCCACTGAAAATAGAGCAGTGAGATCCTTCTGCACCACAACATCATCATCAAGAAACACCACCTTCTCCAAGTGTGGGTGTATCTGTGGGATGTAGAACCGTAAGTGGTTCAACAACGAAGCAAATTTTGAGTTCCTGAACTCTGTTCCCAATAACTGTTTGACCAGAGGGGAGTATGAGGCATTCAACCAAGAGAACTCTTCTATTCTTCGAACTTCTATCGTACACCCTCCAAAATCATTCCTAAGAAACCAGGTCATCATAGCCCAGTAGTTGATTTCATCAGTGACCACATGAAACACAAGCTGTTGAGGGTGTTCAGCATTGGAGATGGTGGAATTCACGACCACTGAAGTTGAGAGCACATTATCGGAGAATATACAAAAATGGTATAAGTTGTTGTCCACAAGCCGAGGTGAGCTCCTATGCTCATCTGCGAGTTTTCTAAGTGTTGGATCTCTAAACCACTCTTCTGTCAATTTTATGTTCAAACAATGGAGACTTTTGGGCATGGCTTCAGCAGCCAATTGACCAAACTCTGCACTCTGCACTGTTGCTGCATTTGCACGCTCTTCAAGGGCAAGAGCATGGTTCTTCAACGTTGTAATTGTGGTGCTGATGTCATAATGGGAGTCCTGGGCCTTGTATATCAGCTGTGCTAGGCGACTGACTACAGGATGGGCTTCTTCTTGAGTGATTGGTTTCCCTCTCACAGCCGCTTGAGAGAGCAACCGTTGGCAATTTCTGATCTGTGAGCTAAGCTCCCAAGCAAGCTGAAGGTCACTATGCTCTTTTGCGATGACTACATAAGCCTTGGCAAGTGTCATTTGATCTGCCAATTGTCTCGCAAAAGATGTACTGCTTAAAAGCTCTTGTGTGAGATTTAAGCTTCCATGAGGGATATCTTCTGTCACTGGACGCTTGTCCTGAAAATGATAGAGAGGCATGATGTGAGGCCAACTGCAAAAGGAAGCAATCTATGGTAAATGCAAGATGCAGAACATTATGAAGTCCTTCATAATTTATTGGGCGTGTGTAAGAAAATTGAAGAGCAATATAACTTAGAAACCAGAATGCATTTTCAGATAGAGGTGGTGAAGTCTAGCAGATCATTTATTTTAGCAAAGCATTTCAAAAGATTCAATAAGAGATAACTGAATAATCACCAAAACAAATATGAAAAGCTTAACCACTGCAATAGTGAAGCAACCCATACCATAGGAGATGGACTGATTGTTGAAAAGTACTGGTTTTATTTCCTTGACATTGTGGTTTACAAAGAGGTCAAAAACCTGAACTATGCCACGGAGATTAATTGTAAGCAACCAGGGAAAGCGAAAGGCTACTCGATAACTTGCTATAGCCACCATCCAACTGCATCTGGAAATGCAAGCAAAAGACTTGCACTCCACTGCAACCAGATCAGAATTGAGCCTTCCAATTGAGGAGATGACACCACATTCACAGAGTCAAGCTAAACAATAGACTCAAATTGTTTCGAAGTACCTACCCAGTTAAAAATTTATAAAAGCTAATATAGTGATAGTTATGCTGACAGATAAAGCAGTTAGGTCTTCACTCTTTTTTTCCTCCCCTTTCTGCCTTTTTCTTGAGTAGCCTGTATAAATTTCCCAAAAAAAGAGAAGCAACCAATATCACAAAGCTAAATCAATGAGTGCAACACTTTTAGCATGTAAGTTATGCACCAGAGCTTTAAATGAGCAAAGTAAATAGTTTGCTGATCCATACACAAGACAAGAACCAACACCAACATCTGCCAATGTCAACTGACACTCAGTAACTACTCCCCAAATAGCCATTGCTTCAATTGTCCCCTACCAGGTATGAATCAATTAAAAGTCTTACATTCTTGTCCTCCTTTATTCTATCTTTTCCCTCCTACTCTCTGCTTTATGTTTTTGAGAAATCTTTGTTCAGTATCCCCTTTCATTTCCCATTTTTCTCCTTCAGTGGCAGAACTGTTAAAAGACCCTAGAATATTGTCATCTTGCCCCTGACCCTAGAAGAATGATTATGGAAGATCTTTCTACTTTCTGCAAGTCAGAGCACCCAGTTGTAGCATCCAGAACCCATCTCTCAAACACATCCATTAAATCTCTATGCAGAAGCTAGTGTCAACAATTGTTTAATAATTTTTTACTAAAATATCATTATGTTACATCCCCATGCTCAGATAATAACAAACTAAGTTAATCAATTATACTGCACGAATCTTATTTTTAGATCATGTAAACAAAGCCAATCTTTTCATAGCACCATTATATCTCCAAAATCCAATTGTGGAGATCAAAAGACAGAGCTTTCTTGCAGTTGGACAATTGAAGCAACATACCACTGAATCTAAATCACCAATGGATTTAACCTGATGTCCTATTGGATGATGTTGACATTGGGGCTCTTCAAGATTGGGAGCTTCCATCAATTTTCTTTAGTTAGTTCTGCAGCAATCGAAACATCCTCTCTCGAATCCAAAATGTTGAGTTCTCCATCTTCAATCTTCCACTGTTTATTCATTGATGGGCACAAATCACCCTCTGAGTTCTCTATGGAACTCATAACTTCGTGAACATGGACCAAAGATTATTTTTCCACTTACTCATCAACTTCACTGAGATAGCAAAACTACATTCAAAGCAGTGAAATCATTCATCAAATGCAACATCCATTGACATCCCGAAAAATAGACATATGATCTTTATGCCAAATTGATGAAAATTTATTTTTGATGATTGAATCTTATAAATGGTCTGAGTCTGATTTTACATCAGATCGAAACACATGATGGATGTGGCAGGATTTGAATGATCTAAAATTGATAATAAAGGGAAAATCCCATAGTCCACACTCTAGGAACTAACAATAACAATAGATAATAAATAAGAATATCATGTTAGGTGGTTTGCTGCTTCTCCTTCCTCTTATGATTCATATTTTCTCAATCAATAATTGACCCTCCTTCATTTTCTTCTATCTCCTCCTCTCTATCCTCCTCACTCTATGTTCTCCCTTCTATTTTCTCCTCTCTTTCTTCTCTATATTTTCTCTTACATCGTTGACCAAGCTCTCCAAAATCCTCTAGAATTTGCATGCTTTACACAGCCTTTTTTCTCCTAGAAATATGATCACAGTCCCATTCTCTATCTCTCTTAATTATTAAAATCAGAGGGCCAACCCATGGTATCCGAATCCCATAACATATTCCTCAATTACAAGTATCTGTCCTCTTTTTTTGCATAAAAAGAAAAAAAAAATGCACAAAGTTAGATACAAAACCAAAAATATAATAAGACCATGCAAACAATATCCAAAAGGGAACTTCATTTCACTCATAATGGAATTTTCCAATGTAACCATTTAGGACAATGGACATAATACTCCTGCAGAGAAATTATCATTCAAAGTTCCAAATCTGCATTGCAGGGAAACAATGACCATTTATGAAACTAGGTATAAATGTATTTATGCATTATAGTGCGCTTAGAAGAATACATTATAACAATGGGACTTGGAAACTTTGTGTGCTCAACCTTTGGGACATGTCTTGCAAAAGTCTAATTGGATATAATCATCTGCCCATAACAGTGTTTACATAAGGGAGCAAGCAATTGGTTGAGTATGGTCACATGTAAAGGATGACAAAGAAAAGGCTATCCACTGGCTAATAGAGGCAGTTAGTCAAAATATTCTCACAAAAGTGAATTTCAAAAAATTGACAGAAAATCACTCATATTAAACAGTTAGAATTCTACAGGCGATTCATTGACTCATTGCATTATGAGAAGCCATTCATCAATGCAAAGTAAATTTCATAATATATAAGACTTCATAACACAAGTAGCATATGGCTGTGCTGTCTTAATTTTCTTCAATTGGAATCAAGTTAACAGACAGTTATTAAAATATGATTAATGAATTAAGCAATGTTATCCTGCATCAACCAAAATTTGTAAAATTCCCTTTTATCTTTAAATTATTTGCATCTTTTTAAGAAGCTTTCGATGGTAAGATATGACTAATCAATACTGCCAAAGACATTAAGAAAAAGAAATCAATATGATATTCAGAGTCAATTTCACATCGCCTACAGTGGCATTCTACCTAATTTTTATGATCAGACCCCACTCTTGACAGGCAAGAAGCCTCCAACTAGGATATTCTCCAATGAACTAATTTCAGAAAACCTCGTCTAGCTCTCAGTGGCAAAGGCTAACATAAGAAGCAATGACCAATAAGTTAATGCCCCAAACCAAAAAAAAAAAATTAAAAATAAAATTTTTAGCAGTGAGCAACATCCAGATTCCAGAATCCCACAAACAACCCCATAAATACAAAGCAGCGTCAACTTGGAATCAAGTACCCCTCCATTAAACAGATAAGCTAAAAAGCTTCTAGCTTTAAGAATCCCGCAGTATAAGCAAGGCAAACAAAGAGAAAAGAAATTAAAAAAAAACAGAGCCTCTTTTTCTCAAAACATATGGCTAATAGAATCAGATCAGTTATCCAATGATTCAATAGAAGTTACACGCATCCAAAATTCACAAAAAACCATGAAAACGAAGCAGTCGCAGAGCGTCAAAACACTCACCTGGATCGGCGACCCCAACCGGTCCTGGTGGTGATGGTGGACGATGAAGAGCAACAACCCCGCGACGACACAGATCCCCAGGAGCCACCAGATCCCATCCGAAAGCCTCCTCCTTGCGGGGCGCCGTAACCGCCGCATATCTTGATCGATCCAAACCCAGCGCCCACTCCAGCGACACCCACAAACCCTTCAGAACAAGCTCCAAGCTCCAATTCCCACGTCTCCTCTGGGTCCCCAAACTCCCACCTTTCCCACCGATTTCGACTAGTTTCGCATCCAAATCAATAACCCGTGCCTCAAGTACGACGAAAAACTCCAAAAGGTCGCTCCTTTCCGCTTACTCCCCCTCCCCTGAGGCGGCGAAGAGCGCCCGTCCGTCGCTGAGAAGGCAGCGGCGAATCCAGGGAGCATCAGAAGATGGAGAGGAGGAGTTCCATGGAGAACAGAGATGGACTGAAGAAGTCCACGAGAGGGATCGAATGTGGCGAGGGTTGGCAACGAGACGGGGACTCGCAACAGGGGAAGGAAGCCCCTCTCCTTCGTCGCCCCAAATTAATTTTTTTTCCCCAGGCACGGAGAGGAGGAGACGGAGTGGAGCTTCTTTTCTCTCATCACAAAGCCGGATCGATGATCGTCAGCCGTCTGATCGAATCGTGGCTCTCGATTTCAATGGATGGGCGTCGGTGTGATGGGCGAAAGAGTCGTGGAAGAGGAAAGTAGTTTATAGATAGTAAACGAGGTTGTTAAGAAGCCAGCATCATGGTGGTGGCAGCTCAATTTCCTCAAAAATCCACAGTTCCTGTTGGACAAAGTGGTGGAAAGTTGTGAGAGGGGTGGAAAGTTGTGAGAGGGGTGGAAGATAAAAGTCAGCAGCAAAGCAGCTGGTGATCTGCTAGTGGCCTACACATTTAGATTTTGGAGGCAAATGAGTTTATTCTTGGGGCTGGGTTACATCTGAAAGGGTTGTGACAGTGGGATGGCCCTGTCTCCATTGACCTGAATAAAAAAAACCTTTTAATTCATGTGCTCACATGGATGGAATGGTGAATTCTTTCTTTCTATTGGAAGTTGAAGCACAAATTTTGGATGGTTTAAATCTAAAACGACAAGCAAAATCAATGTTAGGATGCATGATTAGAAGAATAACATCACAGTCTAACAACAATATTAATGTGGAATGGCATATAATGGAGATAGATATTGAGATGCCATGTGCCATGGAGTTAAATTGGGTCAGTATTATCATCCAAAAATTGTAGGACCTTCTGTCAAGGTGGAGAGGGCGTGCTGTTGCTATTATAAATTACAGGGTTGACATTTCTTAGGTTTTTTTTATTATTTAAGACTGAATGTTCATGTCTTTTTGTGTCTTCCTTTGTCTAACTACATCTTTTGGATCCTGCTGCAAGTTATTGTCCATCGTTGGCAGTTCTGCATTAATTTTTTTTATGAACTGAGATGGTTAACAATTTTGTTGCCATCTGTGGTAGAATCGACAGCAAAACCTTGGGGCAAGGTTTAAATTTCCAATGTGCTCTCTTCCTCTGGCTCTCTAGACAATAGCAAGTGGGGTTGACAACCAGCCCCTGTACAGATCAATAGCATCTCCATTCTAAGAGCAGGGTAGCTATGTAATAGAACCATGTACCTATGGCATCCACACAATAGCTTTAAAAAGATGGGTTCTTAAATGGATGATCAGAATCATCTGGTGTAATCCATATCCTCATTATTAAAAAGTTATTTGATTCAAGTGTTCTTATGTATTATTTATACCAAATCTGATGGCTTGAGTCATTAATGTCAGACTTTTTCATGGTTTGATGGAAAACTAGCCTTATTAGGACCATATGCCTGTACTCATATATTAATTCTACTCAATGTATAATATTAATTTACAAAATTATCTCATAATTAATCCATAGCAAAAACTTTGGTAAAATAATAATTGATTTGCTAATGAAGTACACCTCTCATTGCAAAGCCTAGAAATTATCATAATTCTCAAATAAAATATATTATATAAATGAGGATTTTAAGTCTCTGTAGGATGGGTCGCATCCGAGCCTTTCTTTTTTTGTTTTTGTAAGAAAATATTGTTTATTTTTAAGAAAATGAGGAGGAAGAGGAAGAAGAAAGAAAGAATGGAAGAAAAAAAAAAAAGAATAAGGGAAGAAAAACAAAGAAGGAAAAAAAAAAAATAAATGCAAGAGAGAAAAGAGAAATAAGGAAGAAATCATTAAGAAAGGGTGCAGGTGATCAACTCATCCCCTCCCCGTTCCTTTTTGTTTTTGCAGGAAAATGCTTAGGAGAAGGAAGAAAGAAAAAGAAAAGAAATTAAAAGAAAGAAGGAAAAAAAAAAAAAAAAGGAAGAAAGAAAGCAAATAGAAAGAAAGAAAAGAAGGAAAAAAGAAGAAGAGAAATAAAGAGGAAAAAAAAAGAAAGAAATGAATGAAAGTGAGAAAGGGAATTAAAAAAATGATAACGTATCAACAGAGATACCTTAGCTTCAGACATTGCAAAATTTTAGCCCAACATATAGGACTCCTCATGCTAAATGGCAGGAAAACTACTATTATATTTATAGCTTTTGCCATGTTGGGCATGGTGTAGTGCTATCAAGACTCAGGGGGCTAACTTGTATTGGACTGGGTTTGAATCCAAGGATTGAGATTAAATCAAGTCATGGATGTACATGGGCTTGGAGATTAGTTTAATCTCATTGGGTTAGTCCATGAAAGTTTTTGTTGAGTCTTTGCCTACCCCACTTTGTGGATGTATTTAAACTCTAATTTTTAGGGTTTGAAGAATAGAAAACAGATTCTTTTTCTTCCAAAAATTCTCTCTCATCATACGACGATAGCTCTATCTTCTCTATGATCCCATCTTCTTGTCTCCGGCCGCCCGTCTCATTGGCGTCATCCGTGCATGTGTTCTAGCGGAAGCGCAGTGAGTGGGACGGGCGGGGCTTCGTGAGGAGGCGTTTCAGCCTTTCAGCGGAAAAGATCATGTGAGATTTCCAGAGTTGAGCGTGCAACGAAGCCGTAGGATTGGTTTCGTGGGAAGGCGACGTTGACAGTGGAACGCACAAGCCACTAGGGAACGAAAGGGGAACATGGAAAGGACGTTTCACTCCATCACATGAAGAAAGGTCCACGGTGAGAATTTCTTCCAGGAAGAGGAGGTCTCATATCAAGTGGGTGATTTCTTAGGGAGTGAAATCTGTCACGGATGGAGTGAGGATAGAAGGCAAATCATTGGGCTTTGGTGCTGTGGGCCTTGAGCGGTGATTCAAGCCTAAGGTCTATTGGCAAGAATCCCTATTACTGTTGCACAAGGAATCTGGTTATTGCACAACAAGTGGTATCAGCGCCTGGTTCAGAAATAAAAAGTTGTTTGAAGATCTTAAAGACTGGTTCAGAAACAAGAAGAAGTTGTTTGAAGATCTTAAAGCCTGGTTCAGGAACAAGAATAAATTTGTTTGGAGATCTTCAAAGGGTTGAAACAATTTCAACAAGGTCCATAAGATACTTCTTAATTTTTTAAAATTTATTTTTGTGCTATTTTTTTTTTGTTGAGATCTCGCCATAGGTAGTAGCATAAAAATAGATTTTGAAAAGTTTGATGGGAAGGAAAGTTTCTCCATTTGTAAAGTTCGAGTAGAGGATCTTCTTGTGCAGCAGGGTTTAGATTTGGGTTTGAAAGAAAGGCCAGATGGGATGACAAATAAGCAGTGGATGTTGAAGAAAAAGACATGTTCAATGATCAGGGGATGTCTGGCAGATTCAGTCCTGTATTCAGTGCTGGAGGAGAAGACCCCAAAGGGACTTTGATCGAAGTTGCAAGCCCTATATATGGGGAAGAATATATGCAACAAGTTGATATTGAAGAAGCGTCTCTACAGCCTTCGGATGTCAGAAGGTGGAGATGTGTTGGGCCACATCCAGGTGTTTGACCAGGTGAGCAATGAATTGCTAAATGTCGAGATCAAGATGGAGGAGGAAGATAAGGCACTTTTGCTATTGTGTTCGTTGCCCACATCACATGCATGACTCATTGGTCACGATGCTGCTCTACGGAAAGGAGACATTATTCTATGAAGATATTGTCTTGGTGCTTCGAACGAATGAGCAGAGGGAGAGGATGACCAAGGAAGTTGTTCCCAGAGGGTCTATCAGTTAGGAAAAGGTCAGGCAGAGGCAGGGACAGGTGCAGACCTAGGGGACGGTCAAAGTCCAGGAAGGCTAAGTGATACAAGTGTGGTGAGATAGGACATTTTAAAAGGAACTGTCCTAAGTTGAAAAAGGAAGAAAAGGGAGGATCTGAATCTGTGAGTACAGTTGCAGGATAGGAGGTGGAGGATGATCTCTTGGTGGTATCAGATAGTCATAGGTACAGCACAGAGATGTGGACCATGGATTCAGCCTGTTCTCATCATTACACTCTCAACCGGTCGTGGTTCAGTACTAACACAGAGGTTGATGAGGGGTGTGTGACTCTTGGAGATGATCACCCTTGCAAGGTGGCAGGGATTGGCATAGTGAGGGTAAGGATGTTTGATGGCATGATGCGCACTCTTACCAGTGTGAAGCATATCCCAGAACTCAAGAAGAATCTGGTGTCACTGGGGTACCTGGAGCAGATTGGATACAGCTTCAGCAGTCATGCCAGAAGTGGAGTTCTAAACATCTCCAATGGAGCTATGGTGGTGATGAGAGGGAGAAGGCTGAAAACAACCTATACATGTTGGAGGGCTCTGTGGTGACAATAAAATCTGAGGTAGCAGCTGTGGAATAGGATCCTCGGAATGTGTACAGGATGTGGCATTACCGCCTAAACCACATGGGAGACAGGGGGATGAAAGAATTGAGCAAGAGAGGACTACTTTCGGACCTGAGTGGTGGAGTCATGGAGATCTGTGAGCCATGTCAGATGGGGAAGTAGAGGAGTGTGCAGTTCTTTGTCAGCACAGCTAGGAGTGCAAAACCCCTAGAGTTAGTACACATGGATGTCTCGGACCAGCCCCGGTTTCTGTAAGGAATGGGGCCAGATACTTTTTTACCTTGATAGATGATTTCTCAGGAAAGTAGTGGATCTACTTCATGAAGGAGAAATCAGAGGTCTTCACCAAGTTCAAAATCTGGAAGGCTGAGGTGGACAAGGAGTAGGGTAGGAGTGTTAAGTGTCCGAGGTCAGACAGTGGCGGGGAATACACCAGCAGGGAGTTATAGAGATTTCATGAAGAGTGGGGCATTAAAAGACACTTCTCGATGATGAAAACTTCTCAACAGGAAGGGATGGCTAAGAGGATAAACAGAACACTGTTGGAAAAAGCAAGGTGCTTGAGCTGCAGGCAAGGCTTCCAAAGATGTTCTGGATTGACGTAGTAGGTGCAGCTAGCTACTTGGTCAGTTGATCACTGCACACCAGGTTGGATGGAAACATTCTAGAGGAGATATGGTCTGGTGGGAAGATAAGCCTGAACCATCTGAGGGTGTTTGGATGCACGGTATATGTGCATGTTGGTGCTGGGGAGCGGAGTAAGTTGGATGCCATGTCTAAGAAGATGGTGTTCCTGGGCTACCCGCATGGAATCAAGGGGTATCGATTATGGGATCCCTTGGAGAAGAAGGTTTTTATCAGTAGAGATGTGACCTTCAATGAGAGCTTGATCCTTCGGAACAGAGATGGTACATATGCACAGCAGGGACTCTAGGAGGTGAAACACGGTAATACTAGTCAGATGTGTTAGACTTAATTTAAATATATTGATCACGATATCAAATATGCGGAAATACGATATCAATATATTTATCATGCATTAAGATCGATAAATACCTCCAGCCATTATTATTAATTTTCTTTCCGATGAGGGTAAGGAATTCGATCTTCCTTGAATCAGCTGCACGGGATCTTGATCTTCCTTCTCTCTAGGGATCTTGATCTTCCTCCTCTCGATGGATCTTGATTGATCTTCCTCCTCTTGATCTTCCTCCTCTCGATGGATCTTGATTGAGTTCTTCCAATCAATGAGCCATCGCACTCTGATGGTGTATGCCCTCAGGATGTGCTCTTGATCAGGGACTCAATGCCTCCGCTTATTTTGGTTTTTCTTTCGATAACCTTGTTGAAAGCCTTAGGAAGGGTTCCCTATTTATACTCAATCCCTTCACCGCCTGCTCCCATCAAGCAGGCGTTCAACATTTAAGGGGGGGCTGTTATCACTTTTAATTAGTGAAACGTAGTAATAAAATTAGGACCATTAAAGCGATGGGTTATTACATTCTCCCACTTGGTCCGTATATTTTATCAACACTGAACAAGAAACTAAATACATGAATCATAGCGATAGGTCCTCTATAATTGAGTATTATCTTCTATGTATTACAATGCATTCAATTTCTTTACCACTATTCCAAATGTGACAACATAACATAATGAATAAACCATATGTTTATTCAGAGTCCAAAAGAAAAGTTTGTCATTTCTCAAAAGTCATATAACGTGTACACCTGAATGAGAAATAAACAAATAATTGAAATAAGAGTTTCTTTGTACAAATTGTTATCCATACAATTATATCATGGAACCAACTCCCATTCTTATCACATGATCCTTAAACTTCTTAATTGGCATGCCTTTAGTCAAAGGATCAGCTATCATCAATTCAGTGCTAACGTGTTCTATGACCACTTTATTTTCTTTAACACGTTCTCTTATGGCTAAATACTTAATGTCGATATGTTTACTTCGACTACCACTCTTATGGTTTTTAGCCAAAAATACAGCAGCTGAATTGTCACAGTACAGTTTAATTGGCCTAGTAATGAGTCAACAATTCTAAGCCCTGAGATGAAACTCTTCAACCATACACCTTGCGATGTAGCCTCAAAACAAGCAACGAACTCCGCTTCCATAGTAGAGGTAGCAGTCAAGGTCTGCTTTGCACTCCTCCATGATATGGCTCCACCAGCTAACATAATATAAATCCTGATGTTGATTTCCGAGAATCAACGCAGCCAGCAAAGTCCGAATCTGAGTAGCCCTCTATCTCCAAATGATCAGTTTGTCTATACATGAGCATGTAGTCCTTGGTCCCTTGAAGATACCTCATGACCTTTTTAGCAGCTCTCCAGTGGTCTAAACCTGGATTACTCTGATATCTTCCCAACATTCCTACTGCAAATGCAATGTCAGGTCTTGTGCAAACCTGAGCATACATTAGGCTTCCAACAGCTGAAGCATATGGAATGTTGTGCATCTGTTCCCGTTCAAGTTCATTTTTAGGGCACTGGTTCAAAGCGAACTTGTCACCCTTCACTATAGGTGCAACACTTGGTGAACAATTTTTCATCCGAAATCTCTCCAAGACTTTATTGATATAAGTTTCTTGAGACAATCCCAAAATGCCTCGAGATCTTTCTCTATGGATCTTAATGCCAATGACATAAGATGCCTCACTCATATCTTTCATATCAAAATTTTTGGAGAGAAATTGTTTCACCTCATGTAGCAACCCTTTATCATTGGTTGCAAGTAGAATGTCATCCACATATAGGACCAAGAAACAAATTTTGCTCCCACTAACCTTCTGGTATATACATTGATCCATGATGTTCTCTTCAAAACCAAAGGAAGAGATCACATCATGAAATTTTAAATACCACTGACGTGAGGCTTGTTTCAATCCATATATGGATTTCTTAAGTTTGCAAACCAAATGCTCACCATCACCAGAGGAAAATCCTTCAGGCTGTTTCATGTAAACCTCTTCCTCTAGATCTCCATTAAGGAATGCGGTCTTCACATCCATTTGATGTAACTCAAAATCAAAATGAGCTACCAATGCCATAATTATTCGGAGAGAGTCTTTCTTGGATACAGGAGAAAATGTCTCCGTGTAGTCGATTCCTTCCCTCTGAGTGAATCCTTTGGCAACGAGTCTTGCTTTATATCTCTCAATGTTGCCTTGTGAGTCTTTCTTTATTTTGAAGATCCATCTACATCCAATGGCTTTTACACCATCAGGCAACTCAACAAGATCCCAGACTCGATTAGATGCCATAGATTCCATCTCGTCTTCATGGCATTGAACCACAAGTTTGATTCCTTAGAACTCATGGCTTGTGAAAACGTTTCAGGATCATTTTCGGCTCCAATGTTATAGTCAGATTCATGTAGATACACAACATAATCACTAGGAATTGCTGATTTCTTTATTCTAGTTGATCTTCTTAATGTTGTGTCAATGACCTCTTGAGGAGTATCTTGCACAACTGATTGTTGATGAACAACACGATCTTCTAGATTACCATCAGCTTGTGAAATCTCAATGACTGGTTGTTGGGCACTTAATTGAGTTTGAGGAGTGCTATAAATAACAACCAATCCCTCACTTGAAGTGGAAGCTGGAATAACTGAATGATCTTTCTCAGAAGAAGCCAAATACTGAGATTGATCACTCCCACTGATCAAGTCATTCTCAAGAAATTTTGCATTTCTTGATTCCACAATCCTAGTGCTGTGAGATGGACAATAAAATCTATAACCCTTGGACTTCTCAGCATATCCAATAAAGTATCCACTAATAGTCCTTGGGTCTAGTTTCTTTTCTTGTGGATTATAGACTCTTACTTCAGATGGGCATCCCCAAACACGTATATGTTGCAGACTTGGTTTCCAACCTTTAAATAACTCAAATGGCGTTTTGGAAACAGCCTTGGTTGGAACCCGATTCAATATATACGCAGCAGTTTTAAGAGCTTCAGTCCACAAGGATTTAGGTAAGTTAGAGCTGACAATCATGCTCCTTACCATGTCCAATAATGTCCGGTTTCTCCTTTCAGCTACACCGTTTTGGTCAGGAGACCCTGGCATGGTGTATTGTGCAACAATTCCATTTTCTTCAAGAAACCGAGCAAACGGACCAGGTGCTTGTCCATTCTCAGTGTATCTACCATAATATTCTCCACCTCTATCTGACCTCACGATTTTAATTTGCTTGCCGCATTGTTTCTCTACTTCTGCCTTAAATACCTTAAAGGCATCTAATGCTTCGTTCTTATTATGAAGTAGGTAGAGATACATATATCGTGAATAGTCATCAATAAATGAGATGAAGTATCTCTGACCATACGAATCCATATCTGGGCTACAGATATCCGTATGTATGATCTCCAGTATTTCCGAACTTCTCTTGGCATTTTCTTGGACTTGTTGGTTTGCTTTCCCTTTATGCAGTCCACACAAGTGTCAAAATCAGTAAAATCAAGAGTATCAAGTACTCCATCTTTTACTAATCTTTTAATTCTCTCAATGGAGATATGACCTAATCTCCGATGCCACAAAATAGAGGAATTCTCATTTATAACACATCTTTTCATACCAGTTTGGGCGTGCATCACATTATAGGTGGTATTATTTTTCAGAAAAAGATTGTCTGACAATGTACCATTCCCAATAAGCTTAGATTTATAAAATAAATCAACAGAGCTTTTATTAAAATTAAAGGAGTATCCTGCTGGTACAAGCCTTGACACTGAAATCAAATTTCTAGAGAAACTTGGAATATAAAATGTCTTTTCCAAATCCAAAACAAAACCAGAATGTAAAATAAGTCTGCACGTTCCAATTGCTTCCACATGTGAACCCATCTTGTTTCCTGAATAGATGCTTTGTTCACTTCCCAATGGTTTCCTTTGATTTAGAAAACCCTGCAAGGTATTTGAAACATGGATTGTAGAACCAGAATCAATCCACCATGTGTTATGACATATAACCAAATTGGATTCATGACATACGAATGAGGTTAGAGTACCTTTCTTGTCAAGCCAAGCTTTGAATTTGAGACAATCTTTCTTTATATGCCCTTTCTTCTTGCAAAAGAAGCACTTGGACTCCTTCTTGTCTTCTGTATGGATGGATACTTTACCCTTTCCTTTGCGTTTGGCTTTGGGAGCTTTAGTCTTTCTCTGAGTGACTAAATGTGCACTTTCTCCCATTTCTAAAATCAGCCTCCCTTCCTCTTGAACACACATGGTCAGAAGTTCATTAATTGACCATTTGTCCTTATGTGTGTTGTAAGATATTTTGAAGGGACTATACTGCTGTGGGAGTGAGCTCAAAATAAAGTGCACCAAGAAAGATTCTGACATCTCAACCTCTAGGGATTTCAACTGAGCCGCAATGTCCCTCATCTTCATGATGTGCTCACGCACACCTCCAACCGTAGTGAGCTTCATTGATGATAATTTTGTCATTAGGGTGCTAGCCATGCCTTATCTGAAGACTCAAATTGTGCATCAATAGCCTTCAGAAGTTCCTTGACATTTTTGCACTCAGGAATTGAACCACGTATACTAGCAGAAATTTTAGTACGTATGAACATCATACTGAGGCGATTGGACCGTTCCCATCGTTCATACGCAGCAATCTCAGCCTGAGTGCTAGTAGATGTAACTGAATGTGGTTCATCCTTCCTGATAGCATAGTCAATATCCATGCACCCTAATTGAAGAAGAATTCTCTCCTTCCATAATTTATAATTATCACCACTTAAATCGGGAATGTCACATTTCATATCAGAAATATTAACAGGCAAAATAGCTGCATAAAAATAAAATCATGTTCATGTAATTGAATTTGAGGCATATAACTTGATGTCATGTTTTACCAATGTAAACATGCAATAACATGAATCAATAACATACAATAACTACCTGTGGGCTAAGTTATTATACTCAAATAGACTCATTAACTTAATGATGTGACTAACAAATTATATTCCTTTCTTAATTCCTGTGGGTAATTAAGAAAATAATTTGTTATCGCATCCTAATTAATTATATTAGTGCAATAAAAATTCCTGTGGGATAAGATTCATTACATTAATATAATTAGTCACAATTAATGTCATCTAACCTTATGTGATCTTTGCAACTCAATATATAATTTTGATTAATCAAAGATGCTGTGGCTACTCCTCAATTAATCAAAATCATATTGATCACATGACATGAATTCCATTATATGCATATAGATTAACCAATTTAGCATGATTATTAGGTAGTGATCTTAATCAACGTAACATTTCCAAATCAAGATCTGAGTTAGTCAAATTGGCCAGGCCAGTGAAAGAGAAGTGGGGGTCCCCCGTTGCTTTCCTTAGGTCAGTCAACGGAACCAATTAAGTAACCACAATCTCTTTACCTTTCTAGACACCAACTGACCAATCAGACCTTGAAAGGATTTGCACTGTGATTTTCACACTACCACCAAATTCATGCATAGAATAAATCTAGTATGCAGAACAGGAGACAACATTTCAATTATCTATTTAATGAATTTTAAAATTATCATCTTAAGAAAAATTTTTGTTAATTAAAACACGTCCGGCCGTAGCTCATTATTCCCTTGGGCCAGTCTATGCAAAACACCGTAGGCATAGAGACTCAGGAGGCGTATTTTAATACAAAAATTTAAACTTAAGAAACAAATGATAAAAACAAATCATGTCACATGATTTAATAAAATATTAAACAGATAATAAATGCATTTAAAATTCAACCAATCCAGATTTTAAATCCAGTGAGAGAACGGAAAGACCATAAGCGAGAAAATTGAAAATCGAAACAGGCCACGTTTTCTCTCTTTTTAATATGTCACCGCATGTGGTTATGGAAGCCACGTTTCCGCTGCGTTTCCTTTCTTTACTTTTTCTTCTCTAATGCTACGTTTATTTTCTCTTCCTTTCTTTAAAGCTATCTCTTTAATACCAGAAAGAAATCCGGGAAACCTTTAATGCCAAAAAGAAATCTTTAATAGAAAAGGAAGAGGCCACGTTTTGTTTCCACAAAAAATCAGAATCAAGATAGGTTTCTACTCAATTCGTGAACAAAATCAGAACTGAGCAAAATCGAAACCTGAGATCTAAAAAACTGAAAACGGAAAACACGCGGCATAAATTGCTTGAAAAGAGAAACTTGATGGAAACACTCACAAAATAAGGCAGAGGTTTAAATTGCTCTGATACCAAATGTAAGACTTAATTTAAATATATTGATCACGATATCAAATATGCGGAAATACGATATCAATATATTTATCATGCAAATTAAGATCGATAAATACCTCTAGCTATTATTATTAATTTTTTCGATGAGGGTAAGGAATTCGATCTTCCTTGAATCAGCTGCACAAGATCTTGATCTTCCTCCTCTCTAGGGATCTTGATCTTCCTCCTCTCGATGGATCTTGATTGAGTTCTTCCAATCAATGAGTCATATCTTGATCTTCCTCCTCTCGATGGATCTTGATTGAGTTATTCCAATCAATGAGCCATCACACTCTGATGATGTATGCCATCAGGATGTGCTCTTGATCAGGGACTCAATGCCTCAGCTTATTTTGGTTTTTCTTTCGATAACCTTGTTGAAAGCCTTAGGAAGGGTTCCCTATTTATACTCAAATTCCTTCACCGCCTACTCCCATCAAGCAGGCGTTCAACATTTAAGGGGGGGCCGTTATCACTTATTAATTAGTGAAATGATAGTAATAAAATTAGGACCATTGAAAGTGACGGGTTATTACAAGATGACCTCCTACACACTCGTGCCATTTGCTAGTGGACCAGGAGCATTTAAGATTCAGGTGGAGAGGACTGACAGAGGGGTCAGAAGCCAGAAAGTTCAGCAGGATGCAGCTGAGCAGAGGACTCAGAAGGATGCAGCTGGGCAAGGGACTGATACTGGGATTGCATTGCATAGGCCCAAGAGAAACGTGCGACCACCAGTTCGATACGGCTTCGAGGATTCGGTGTCATATGCCTTGATGACATCGAATGGAGACCTTTACACCTATGAGGAGGCTGTGGAGAGCCAGAACAGCTAGGACAGAGATAGGTGGGTCCAGGCTATGGCAGAAAATGCAGGCTATGGCAGAGGAGATGTGTCTCTCCATAGAACTGGCATGTGGTAGGTGGTCCAATTGCCACAAGAAAAGAAACCCATTGATTGCAAATGGGTTTATCAGCGCAAGAAAGGGCCTTCAGAGCAAGGAGGTATCAGGTACAAGGTAGGACTAGTGGCCAGAGGATACTTTTAGAAGGAGGGCTTCGACTACAATGAGCTAGTGGAAGAAGGTGGAGTGGAGCTAGTGAAGGTACATACCAAAAAGAACCCAGCAATGCACTGACCAAGGTTCTTTCACGAGACAGCTTTCGTAGGGATTGCAGCTGATGGATACGGCGGACGTGCTGAGGCCTTGAAAGCACCAAGGTGGAGATTGTTGGGCCTGGTGTTGTGCTATTAAGGCCCAGGGGGCTAACTTGTATTGGGCTGGGTTTGAGTCCAAGGGTTGAGATTAAATCAAGTCACGGGTGTACACGGGCTTGGGGATTAGTTTAATCTCATTGGGTTAGTCCATGGGAGTTTTTGTTAAGTCTGGGCCTGGCCCACTTCGTGGATGTATTTAAACTCTAGTTTCTAGGGTTTGAGGAATAGAGAACAGATTCTTTTCTCCCAGAAATTCTCTCTCATCACAGGGCGGCAGCCTTATCTTCTCTTTCTCCTCCTTCCTCTCTCTCTCTCTTCTTTTCCCGGCCACACAGAGCTAGAACCGGGGCTTCGTGGGATATCTCCCAGGAATGGTCTTCGCACTACGTGAGAAGCGCAGCAGAAGAGCTCGTGGACGGCCACGGCTTCCTTGAGTACACGTGGGATCGGAAGCAGAAAGAAGAGGTTCACGTACAGCAATGTGAAGGAGGAAGAGGAAGCGAATTCCAGTGCCAATAAAAATCCTTGGTTCTTTTCAACGAGGAATTCCATTGTTGTTTATCAAGGACTAAACCCCAACATGCCACACTCTCAGAAAACCTCTATAGCTTCAAGAGATGAGCATCTTCCTCCCATATCTTGAGACCATGGTAAAAGCTCTATTCGTGCTAGAAGAGTGAGCCTTCCTAGCCTCACCTTCTTTGCTACTTTTCTGGTAATCAGGACCACTGTGGGGTGCAGTCTTAAAGACTCATTGATGATCATGGTCATCTGTGAGCAAATAGGACCTAAAAGTTCGAAGAAGCCAAAAAACTTTGCAAGTAGAGTTCCACATTCTATGATTAGATGTTGTTTATTAGTGAGTCATCGTTATTTGTCATTAGTTTAAATCAACTATGACGGGAGATATTAAGGATGTGAACCAAATTAAGTTAAAAGATGAATACAAGATCAATATATCATGTGATCTAATTGTTAATAATGATGACACCAATGCTATTCATACTTAGAAGTAACCATGCGGTCCAACAAGAAATTATTTTTGGAAGATTGTGACAATAGCTTGGAATTTATCAAAATACCATGGTTGCTTACCGTCTTTAGTTCGGCAATGCAAGTGTCATCGGAAGCTAGACATTTTCTTACTGTCTAATATCTATTGATAGCTAGAAAAAAGAGCAATCCATGATAATATACTGGCTATTGTCTCATTCCCTGCAACATAGAACGTTTTGCACTCATCTGTAATGTCTTCCAAAACGGTTGCTGCATCCTTCTGTGTCTCATGATTTGCTTTAACTTGCAACCTAAGTAAATCACCATGCAAATGAGATTGAACCTTGGGTGGATGTCATGGGAGGGTCCAATGGACGTGTCCTTTGATTCTCTCTGCTTATATGTTTGCAGAATATACGTTCTCTTTGTAGATGGTTTTGGGATCTGGAGGCATATATGACAACAAAGGGGAGAGAGATTCTCATTGCACTGCATTTGGCTTGACTCTAAGTGTAGTTTTCATTGCATGAAGGCTTTTCCTTTGCTTCAAGAATATTGAGAGTTTTTTTCTTTCTTGTTTTCCTTTTTTTTTTTGGAACAAGAAGAGAGGTTTAAAATTTGAGGATACATTTTGTCGTACCTGTTAGGAATTAAAACTACATAGGCATATTGTATAGATCGATAAGGCATATTGTATAGATCGATGAATTATCGTCAATCGCATAATAATGATGTATGCTCTCAGGATTTGCTTTTGATCAGTGACTCGATCTCTCTTTGGCTTCCGTATATGGTTTTCTCACTGTGATATGATATGAAAAACCTTCAGGAATCTCTATTTATAGTGAAACATTTTAACTGCCTTTTATCGCCTACTTTTATCAAAGTATGCATTTTAAATTTTTTAAAAAAGATATAGTTATCACTTAATTAATTAATGGATGAATATTATTGAGAGTTATCTCTAAGAGGATGGAGTTATCTGCAAGTAGTTACCACATAAAATAAAATTGGACCATCACTTGAGGGATAATAGTATCTGCCTTTCAATTCACAAAGAAATGTGCCACCTAATTGGCTGTATAGTGAGTATGGCCACATCTGATCCTTGGAATACTAAAGAGATTAGATAATAATTCCCTAAGCAAAGGTGCATACAATTTAATGATATCTTCTCAATCTAGAGAATCATGGTAGCAGCTTCTCCTTTTAGCATAATGTATTGGATGTGAGTGTACTCGAATGCTAACGCTGCATCAATCGAATGCTACCAAGGCTATATTGGCAGGGAATTAATTGTTTATGTTACTATATAGGTTAAGTTATTGAATCCAAACCCAAGATCAGGTAGATGTTATCAGTAGTTTTTGTAACCATCCATGCTATCAGAATAATCTCTCTTCCATAGTGGGTTAAAAAAGAATCATCGGAAAACAATGCATATTCTTCCTGAGAACTCTCTCTATCCTTAACACTTTCTTTAGGATATTACCACCATCGTTGCCCTTGAATTTGTGAGCATGAGATCTTACAGAGAAACTCTAGTAGCCACCACTCTTTCACGCTTGAACAAGACTAGAGAATGTGCCAATTTAGATTTTGCATCGAAAGATTCATAATGATGAGTGAGGATATCTGAAAAGATATATCGAAAACCTATTTTTTTATCATATGTTATTGATTGTTTCTAACAATCTAAAATAATAATATCATGTTGAAGCCACGCAAACAGGTTTTATTTTAAATTTATGAGGTGTCTATGAATAGATAGTTTCTAATTAAAAGTTCAACAATTTTAAGAAAGTTTGGGATGAGACGAGAAATTCTCATGGACTTCATCATTATGTTAAGCATCCTCTCTGGTAGGGTTAACAATGTTACCAGGACCTGGGCCAATTTAACGAGGCCAGGTTTCGGTGACAACTTTTGTAAACCCCGGTAATTAATTATGGAAACAACTGGATCATGGCCGATTGAATTACTTCGGACGTTTAAGTCCTCGACGCGATGATTGGGTTCGCGTGACGACTGAGTTTCTGATCCCTTTAACCAGGGACATCGCGAGCCTTCTTCGTCGGCTTTTAAGGAGGACGATGGTGGACTCTGTCCTTCACCCTTGTCATGTCCTCAACTGGTAAGGCTTCTACCCATGCCAGAGAGAGAGAGAGAGAGAGCCACGGACAAAGCAAGGGCCATGGTGGTCCTCCTGCGGTGATCTCGGTCAGGCCCAGCGGCGTACCCATCGCCTCCCCGGGCCTGAGCTGAGGCCGGCGGCCCCATCGGCACCGAGAGCGGCGTCCGGTGAGGGACCGAGCATGGGAGAGAGGAGGAGAGGGCCATGGCGGCCCTTCTCCTAGGCGGGAGCCGAATTGGCTCCTGCATTGGTCCAGGCCCAACAACATGGTTGTCGCCTCGCTGAGCCTAGGAGGCGATCGGTGACCCCCATCGGCACCGGACGAGCGTCCAATGAGGGTCCGATCGGCCGATAGTGATCGATCGTGCCACTGGCACAATAAGTGTGCTGTGGAAGAAAGAGAGAAAGAGAGGAAAAGAGAGAGAGGAAAGGCCGCAACGCCGGCTAGCTCTGGGCGGTCACCAGTAGCCGAGCAGCCCCGGGGAGAGGCCAACGGCGACCCTGGCTGCTGGCACGGCACCCTTGGTTCGGGTGAACCAGGGAGCGAGAGAAAAAGAAACAAGGGAGACCCTGTTTTGACTGTGTTGGGCCGACCTGTGAGCCCATTTGGGCCAAACTTTTGGATCTTGTAATGGGCCAGGAACAGAGGAATAAGCATATGGCCTTGATCAGTTTTGATCTTAGTTTCTAGAGAAATTTTTATTTTTCCGTTTGTACTGTTATTCTTGGAGATATTTAAGCCCAAAGTTAGGCCCAGAATTAGAATGGGTAGAATTCAGGGGATAATTTTGTTAGTGTATGCCCTATATCCAATTGGATTGAATGCTGTATACATTCTATGAATACAAATCAAATAAAATGGTTTCTTTATCTATCCAGATGTCTTTTATTTGATATATTTATCTGTGAGAAAAAGTCCAAAAGAATGTGAACTATGCATATAGAATTTGTAATAGAGATTACAAATTGTGAGATCCAAATTGCACGTTATGGTTTGATTCTTTAAACTTCCCTTGTCAATGTGTAGATGGGACTGGATACCATCGAACACCGTGAGACTGGCACACATTGCATATCCTCACCCTTGGGGTGAGCAGATAATTTCACAAGCTGAAGTATGAAGATACTTAGATAGGTGTGTGGATGCTCATTATTGTAACGATGCATTGGATGGCCCGTACAGAGATTCCATATGGATATTCTATATAGTGTCGATGGTTGATCTCTAATGACGGTGGTGTGAGTGATCCTTTGACTTGAGATCTTCATTGCATCTCATGTGTAGAATGTCATGCTTTGACGACATCCAAACGTCGTTCTAGCTATGGGTGATAAATATGGTGTCGGTTGGGTATGATATGAAGCACATGAAGATGGTGTTTGATCAAGACAGGTTTATAAATATTACATTTCAACTATATTGATTATATTGCTATTATTTATACTTTAATATTGATTATTTATTATTTATAATGAATTGATGAAAAAATATATAAGTTGATAAAACTGAATTTGAGCTTTTTAAATCTAACTATTGGATGACTTTGCATTTTACTTGCATTAAACATTGGTCAATATTCGTATTAATGAAGAATATATCTTGACCAAGATTCTACCAATGAAGGTTAAATGTTGGTAGTATATATGATCTTGGGGGATATACATCGATTGAGATTATGCTTATAAGGATGAAATATTGGCAAAATAATTCAAGCATAGTAATATAAAATAACATGACATAATGAGAAATAAGGTTGTGAAAGATACAAATCAATTATTTTAGACTGTTAAATTACGTTGGTATATTAATATTATATTATATTTCTGAATGGATAATCATTGTTTATTAAGTTGTGAAGCTTATGGTTATTTTATCTTTTCCTTTTTAAATTTTGTTCAGTAGCTATGTAGAAATACTATTAGAAAAATGCTTAGATATGCGAGAAGAATAAATAATTTATTATTTAGTTTGTTGAGACTTAGTATTTTAAATAGTGGTTTATAATTAAATATTTTTTATTACTTAAAAGAATTTTAAATTTATAATTAGAACATTACGCTGTTGTGATATCATGAGAAATACCTTGCATAATTGTAAGAGACTTCCTTATGAATATGCAATGGTTGTCATGGCTCTTAACTTAGATCTCAAGTTCAGCATGTGATGTATCATGTTTCTGCCATAGCTAAAATCAACAAGTCTAAGGGCAAGTTTTGGAGAGGATGGACAAGATATCGGGCAGTGGATGCTAGCACTAAGAAATCAACCATTTGGTGAGCGTCTTTGGAAAGAGTTCTTAATAAGCAACTTAATTAGCAAACTTTTCCTTCAAAGACGTTAAGGATAAGCCTCAAACACAGGCAAAGAGAGTGATTGAGAGTCCAATTTTTTTAGGAGCCTAGCATGAGAAGTTAATTTATTTGGGAGTCAAATTAGAGAAAGAGATGGGGCCCAATTTATGTTAAAATTTAAGAAAAGAGTAATTAGGAAAGGAGTAGAGAGCCTTGTGAAAGAGGTTGTCAAGGAAAGGATAGTAAAGGCCAAGGAAAGGATAGTAAAGGCCATATGGTAGATAAATATACTGTAACGTTTTAAGCCTACCAGTTGGTATAGCTAACTCCATTAGCATGTCAAAATCACTTGGCCCAAAAATTCGAGTAAAAGATAATTGATAGTATATGAACTTAAGCTATAAACATGCCATAAGCTAGTCAAAATTTATCTTCAAACCGGATCGTTGATGTTGCAATGATGGTTCCATGCTATGGCAGGACTCTACCATCATCCCATGGGTAGCCCTTTCCTTATGCCCACCAACTTTCATACATTCGAGTCGGCTTTGATATCATTTATAACACCCAAGCTCATCTACTGGTTCAATTAACTCGTTAGCGGACTAAAATCATGTGGCCCAAAAACTCAAGTGAAAGTTAATGGGTAGCAGTTAAACTTGATTTATAAGCACATAATATATTTCTTTCCCATTCAATATGAAATTATTTTTGGGGTATTACAATCTCTTCTTTATAATGTAATGTCCTCGTCGTATGCCACAAGCTAGCCAAAACTTTTACCTCGAGCTATATTGTTGGTGCTACAAGAATGGCTCCATGCTATGGCGGGTACTCTACAATAGTCCTATGGGTAGCCCTTTCCTCTAGTTCACCAACTTTGGCATACTCAAATCGGTTTTTGATGCTATTTGTAACACTCCATGTCCATCGACTAGCCCAATTAACTATGTTAGTAGGATAAAATTATGTGGTTTAAAAATTCGAGTGGAAGTTACACTACAAGAAAATAATAAAATAGCGACGCAAAGATGCGTCGCTAAAATTGCGACTACATTGCGACGCCTCCGCATCAAAAAAATATAGCGACGCATTAGCGACTCAATAAACCATAAAATTAAAAAAAAAATTTAAATTTAGCGACACAAAAATGCATCACAATATTTACAAAATATGTTTTTTAAAATATTATTAAAGGAATAAATATTGCGACGCAGCTAAGTGCGCCGCAATGTTTTTAAAAAATTAAATATGTTAAATAGCGACACAATAAACATAAAATAAGAAAAAATATTTAATGTAGCGACGCAAAATTGCATCACAATATTAATAAAAAATTAATTTTATAAAATTATAAAATAAAAATATTGCGACGCAACTCAGTGCATCGTAATATTTTGGAAAAAAAATAATTTTAAATAGCGATGCATTAGCGACGCAATAGACCAAAAAATTATAAAAATTAATTTTAATTTAGCGACGCACTAATTGCGTCGCAATTATTTTAAATGAAATTAATTTTATAAATATTAATATGAAAAAAAATATTACGACGCAATACAGTGCATCGCAATATTTTTAAAAAAACTTAATTATTTTAAATAGTGACGCATTAGCGATGCAATAAACCAGAAAAATATAAAAATTATTTTAAAATTTAGCGACGTAATAATTACGTCACAATTAATTTAAATAAAATTTATTTTAAGAAAATAGTATTATGAAATAAAAATATTGCGATGCAATCCAGTGCATCGCAATGTTTTGTTAAAAATAAATATGTTAATTAGCGACGTAATAGCGATGCAATAAAACAGTAAAGTAATAAAAAAATTTTACTTAACGACGCAAATTAATGCGTCGCAATATTTTAAAAGAAATTCATAATGCCAAATTAGCGAGGCATTAGCGATGCAATAAATTAAAAAATATAATTAAAATTAATAATGTCTGAGATCGGTCATCATCGACCGTGATCGATCATGGCTTCGATCGATCGCAACCGTCGGGTCGTCGCCGATTGGATCGATCGCGACGGTCCAAGATCGGTCGTCGCCTATCGGGATCGATCATGGCTTGGATCGATGGCAACCGTTGGATCATCGCCAATCGAGATCGATCATGGCTTCGATCGCTCGCAACCATCGGATCGTCACCGACCGGGATCGATCATGGCTTGGATCGATCGCAACCATCGGATCATCGCCAACCGGGATCGGTCATGGCTTCGATCGATCGCAACCGTCAGATCATCGCCGATCAGGATCGATCATGGCTTGGATCGATCATAACCGTCGGATCGTCGCCGATCCGATCGATCGCCATGGTCCGAGATAGGTCATCGCCGACCGGGATCGATCATGGCTTGGATCGATCGCAACCGTCGGATCATCGCCGACCGGGATCGATCATGGCTTGGATCGATCGCAACCGTCAGATCATCGCCGACCGAGATCGATCATGGCTTGGATCGATCGCAACCGTCGGATCATCGCCTATCCGATCGATCACCATGGTTCGAGATAGGTCATCGCCGACCGGGATCGATCATGGCTTGGATCGATCGCAACCTTCGGATCGTTGCTAACCGGGATCGATCATGGCTTGGATCGATCGCAACCGTCGGATCATCGCCGATCGGGATCGGTCATGGCTTCGATCGATCGCAATCGTCGGATCATCGCCGACCAGGATCGATCATGGCTTGGATCGATCATAACAGTCGGATCGTCGCCGATCCGATCGATCGCCACGGTACGAGATAGGTCGTCGCCGACCGGGATCGATCATGGCTTGGATCGATCACAACCGTCGGATCGTTGCCGACTAGGATCGATCATGGCTTGGATCGATCGCAACAGTCGGATCATCGCCGACCGGGATCGGTCATGGCTTCGATCGATCGCAACCGTCGGATCGTCGCCGACCGGGATCGATCATGGCTTCGATCGATCGCAACCATCGGATCGTCGCCGATCCGATCAATCGCCACGGTCAGAGATAGGTCGTCGCCGATCGGGATCGATCATGGCTTGGATCGATTGCAACCGTCGGATCATCGCCGACCGGGATCGGTCATGGCTTCGATCGATCGCAATCGTTGGATCATCGCCGATCGGGATCGATCATGCCTTCGATCGATCGCAACCGTCGGATCATCGCCAACCGGGATCGATCATGGCTTGGATCGATCGCAACCGTCGAATCATCGCCGACTGGGATCGATCGTGGCTTCGATCGATTGCAACCGTCGGATCGTCGCCGATCCGATCGATCGCGATGGTCCGAGATAGGTCGACGCCGATCGGGATCGGTCATGGCTTGGATCGATCGCAACCGTCACATACTCGCCGACCGGGATCGATCATGGCTTGGATCGATCGCAACCGTCAGATCATCGCCGATCCGATCGATCGCCACGGTCCGAGATAGGTCGTCGCCGACCGAGATAGATCATGGCTTGGATCGATTGCAACTGTCGGATCATCACCGACCGGGATCGATCATGGCTTGGATCTATCGCAACCGTCGGATCGTCGCCGATCCGATCGATCGTGACGGTCTGAGATAGGTCGACGCCGATCGGGATCGATCATAGCTTGGATCGATCGCAACCGTAGCGACGCATTTTCGAGGAAAAAAATAATAAATATTGTGACGCAATGTATGCGTCGCAATTATTTTTAGTAAATATAATTTTTATCAGTAATAATAAATAAAGAAATATAATATTGCGACGCATTAGTTGCGTCGCAATGTTTTTTCTATAAATATATGTAATGAAAAAGTATAAAAAAAATATTGTGACGCAATTTGTGCATCGCAATCATTATCATAAATTATAAATATTATCATTTATAAATATTAAAAATTATTGCGATGCTGTAGCGATGTATTTTCGAGGAAAATAATAAACAAATATTGCGACGCAATGTATGCGTCGTAATTATTTTTAGTAAATATAATTTTTATCAGTATTAATAAATAAAAGAAATATAATATTTCGACGCATTAGTTGCGTCGCAATATTTTTCTATAAATATATTTAATGAAAAAGTTTAAAAAAATATTGCGACGCAATTTGTGTGTCGCAATTATTATCATAAATTATAAATATTATCATTTATAAATATTTAAAAATTATTGCGATGCCGTAGCGACGCATTTTGAAGAAAAAAATAAACAAATATTGCGACGCAATGTATGCATCGCAATTATTTTAGTAAATATAATTTTTATCAGTAATAATAAATAAAACAAATATAATATTGCGACGCATTCGTTGCGTCGCAATGTTTTTTTCTATAAATATAGTAATGAAAAAGTTTAAAAAATATTGCAATGCAATTTGTGCATCGTAATTATTATCATAAATTATAAATATTATCATTTAAAAATATTAAAAAATTATTACGACGCCTTAGCTACGTAATTTTGAAGAAAATAATAAACAAATATTGCGACGCAACTAATGCGTCGTAATAGTTTTTAGTAAATATTTTTTTATCATTAATAATCAATAAAACAAATAATATTGCGACGCATTTGTTGCGTCGCAATGTTTTTTTCTATAAATATGAATGAAAAAGTTAAAAAAAATATTGCGATGCAATTTATGCATCGCAATTATTATCATAAATTATAAATATTATCATTTAAAAATATTAAAAAAAA